>CM055124.1:77462606-77620106 GCA_029206835.1 Rana muscosa
TTTTTTTTTTCCATCGGATAAATTTAAAACATGTTCTATTTTTTAACACCGATGGAAAAAAGACTGATGGGGCTCATACACGATCGGTTTGTCCGATGAAAAAAATCCATCGGACTGTTTTCATTGGTAAAACCGATCGTGTGTACACGGCTTCAGTCCCAAGTGTGTTGAGATCCTACGGGGTAAATGACCGCACCAGCCAGGCAGACACTGGCTGCAAAAAGCACCTAGAGGCGATTCAGTTCGCATGTGTAGTGCTATACAAGTCATTCATTCAACAATGGGGCACTATTATTCCCACTGACACCAACGGTGGGGCACTATTCCTTTCTCTGACACAAATGATGGGGCACTCTTCCCCCCATTGACCCCAATGATGCCCCCCACACTAATAGCAATGAGGGGGCACTATTCCTCTCACTGACACCAATGATGGGGCATTATTCCTCCCACTGATACCAATGATGGGACACTATTCCTCCCACTGACAGCAATGATGGGGTATTATTCCTCCCACTGACACCAATGATGGGGCATTATTCCTCCCACTGATACCAATGATGGGGCACTATTCCTCCCACTAATATCAAAGATGCAATGTTTACTCCCACTGACACCGAGATAATTTCTACTCCCAATAGCAACAGTCTGGCCCCCGTAAAGTCTGGAGGACAGTAAACTGGCCCTTTGTTTAGAAAGTTTGGAGACCCCTGCTTTAGGGCCTGCTAAAAATACACACACATAAACAGTATATATATATATATATATATATATATATATATATATATATATATATATATGTAAAATGTTTGGGGGTTCTAAGTAATTTTATAGCAAAAAATACAGATTTTTACTTGTAAGCAAAGTGTCAGATAAGGCCGGGGGGGTCAAGTGGTTTACAGTGATTTGTATCATGGTTTACACACGTTTCAATATTGCTACTTTCTTTTATAGGACAATAGTTACAGTATGAGTCATTCACAGCACTATTTATATTTACTTTGAAGCATTGACATGACACTTTGTTTTATGTTTGTTGCTAATGAAATATCAGTTAACACTAAGAACAGCAATTTTTTAACTAAATGAAAACCTGATTTATCGGACCAGCAAACCTTTTTCCTTAAGCCTCAGGTTATAATCACAGGTGTTTTTTGCGCACATTTGTTGAAACCACACTGCCATCTAAAGGCTACTTTAATAAGTGCGGTCACCAACTTTACCCTAGGATCCTTCAACTTTGGGCCATACTCATACCTCCCAACTGTCCCTGATTTCGAGGGACTGTCCCTTTGGAACAATGTCCCTCATTCTTCCTCTTGTGTCCCTCATTGGTCTGATCTATATAGTTGTACATAAAATGCACTTTTTAGCTTTTATAAAAAGTGTTTTTTCCTTTGCTAAACCTTTCACCCGATTTGTAAATAGCTGCATTTGTACATTTAAAAAGCCAATATAAAAGGAATAGTAGTGGTAAAAAAAAGCACTCGTGGGTTTAAAGGAACACTTAAGAGAATTTTTTTTTTTTTTTAAAATAACAAACATGTTGTGCTTACCTCCAATGTGCAGCTCGTTTTGCACAGAGGGGCCACGATCCTGGTCTTCTGGGGTCCCTCGGCGGCTGTCTCGGCTCCTCCCCCACAAGAACTCCTCACTAGTGATGAGCCGAACACCCCCGGGTTCGGTTCGCACCAGAACCCGCGAACGGACCGAAAGTTCGTACGAACATTAGAACCCTATTAAATACAATGGATGCGAACGTTCGAATTCTAAAGTGCTAATTATAACAACTATTATGCATGTTATTGTCCTAAAAAGGGTTTGGGAACCCGGGTTGTGCACCAGGGGACATGTATCAATGCAAAAAGAAGTTTTAAAAACGGTCGTTTTTTGGGAGCAGTCATTTTAATGATGCATAAAGTGAAAAAAAAAAGTCAAATATTCCTTTAAATATCGTACCTGGGGGGTGTCTAAAGTATGCCTGTGAAGTGCCACGTGTTTCCCGTGTTTAGAACTGTCCCTGCACAAAATGACACTTCTAAAGGAAAAAAAAGCCATTTAAAACTTCTTGCGGCTTTAATGTAATGTCTGGTCCCGGTAATATGGATGAAAATCTTTAAGAAAAATGGCATAGCTACCCCATGACCCCCCCCCCTCCCTACCCCAGCCCATTACCAGCCCCTTTGGGTCTTGTATGGATATTAAGGGGAACCCCGCACATAAAATAAAAAAGGCCCTATATACTCTGAACAGCCGTATACAGGCGGTGCATACAAGACAGGGACTGTAGGTTTGTTCTTATGTAGAATGTGTTTGTAATTTTGAACAGGTACATTGTTGAAGTGTAGCTCCAGCCCAAAAATCTATTTTTAAACTTTTTGGGAAACATAGGTAAGGGTTATCACCCCTGTAACATTTGTTTTGCTGTCTGTGCCCCTGTTCAGAACATTTCACCTCACTTTCCGTCCCAATGACAACTGTTTTTGAAATGTGGTGTTTTTCTTGAAACAAGGATTGCTGATAAAGCATCAGTACAGAGGAGACACCTTTCTCCCATATTTATTCTTACAGGAGAGAATTTTCCTTCCTAGGGGTAGATTTCCTCTCACTTCCTGTTGTCTTCTTTCGTTTGCAAGTAGGAGTCGTTTGTAAGTTGGATGTTTGAAAGTAGGGACCTGCCGTATATACTCTGCAGAAATAGGCCCCTTAGTTGTTGGTGTTGGCACAACACTGTAAGCACTCACAGTTACTCTTGGTTGGTGCTGGAACGCCCTGCTGTCAACTATTATATCAGGAATTTTAATTACATATAATTCTTGAACAGTGGTAGTAAAAATTGGGGCTTTGATGGTGGTGCTGGTGCCACAACACTGTAAGCCCTGACAGTTACTCTTGGTGGGTGCAGCAATGGGCCCTGCTGTGAATTATTAGATCAAGAATTGTAATTGCATGCCCCTGTTGAACAGGGGCTGAAAAATTGGGCTTTTCGTGGTGGTGGTGGTGGTGGTGGTGTTGCCACAACACTGTAAGCCCTCAGAGTTACTCTTGGTGGGTGCAGGAATGGGCCCTGCTGTGAATTATTAGATCAAGAATTGTAATTACATGCCCCTTTTGAACAGGGGCTGAAAAATTGGGCCTTTCGTGGTGGTGGTGGTGGTGGCGTTGCCACAACACTGTAAGCCCTCAGACTTACTCTTGGTGGGTGCAGGAATGGGCCCTGCTGTGAATTATTACATCAAGAATTGTAATTGCATGCCCCTGTTGAACAGGGGCTGAAAAATTGGGCCTTAGGCACTGGTGGCACAACACTACAACCCCTCACAGATACTGTACTTGGAGCACAGCAATGAGCCCTGTTGCAAAGTATTGCTAAAAAAATTGTAAGTACACGCCCCTGTAAAACAGGGGCTGAAAAATTGGGCCTTAGCCACTGGTGGCGGCACCCATAAACAAAAATGATCTTCCAAGCTATCATCATCAATCGTATCATTGAGGACTCGGAGGAGGAGGATAGCCAGTCAACATAACAGCACAGGCACTCAGCATCAGCATCAGTCTTGAAGGGACGTGACATGTTAAAATCAATTAGTCTGTTATATCAGCATCAGGTGTGTGGTAGCTGGTGGTGATCCAAGACTGGTTCATCTTGATGAAAGTCAGTCGATCAACCGAGTCGGTGGACAGGCGCACCCTGTGATCCGTGACAAATCCTCCAGCAGCACTGAATGTGCGTTCCGAAAGAACGCTGGATGCAGGACAGGCCAGTAGCTCAATTGCATACTGTGCAAGCTCTGGCCAGTGATCCATCCTCAAGACCCAGTAAGCCAGAGGATTTTCGGTGGGGAAGGTGTCCAAGTCTGACCTTGCCCCTAGATATTCCTGCACCATGTTTATCAGACGCTGGCGATGGTTGCTGGAACCAATCATACTTTGGGGCTGCGGACTAAAGAATTGTCTGAACGCATCGGTCAGACGGCCACCTTCCCCACCGCTCCTTCTTTGACTGGCCGAAGCCTCAGCAACTCGTTGTCCTGGACCAGGAGTTTGTAACCTCCCAGTCTCTGGGAACGCGTTGCACAGACCTTTCTGCAAGGCCTCCCGGAGTTGTCTCATCCTCTGCTCCCTCTGCGACGGTAACATAAGGTCTGCAACCTTACCCTTGTACCGTGGATCAAGGAGAGTGGCCAGCCAGTAATGGTCCCTCTCCTTGATCCGAAGAATACGAGGATCCTTCCGCAGACTTTGCAGGATCAGGGAGGCCATGCAGCGTAGGTTTGCTGAGGCATTCGCTCCGGAGTCCTCTGGGTCACTAAGGACGACATGATCCGCAGTCACCTCCTCCCAGCCACGTACAAGTCCACTGGTTTCTTGGGACTGTAAATCATCCCTAAAAGACTGCTGCTGATGATGCTGAGTGCCAGCCTCCACCTCCATGCTGACACAATCCTCCTCCTCCTCCTCCTCCTCTTCCTCTTCCTGTGCGATGGGTGGGACAGAAGGAACACTGTCTGGGTAAAGGGGGCCTTGAGAGGCAAGGAAGTCCTCCTCTTCCTGCCTCTGTTCTGCCTCAAGTGCCCTGTCCATTATTCCACGCAGCGTGTGCTCCAACAGGTGGACAAGAGGTACAGTGTCACTGATGCATGCACTGTCACTGCTCACCATCCTTGTGGCCTCCTCAAATGGTGCCAGGACAGTGCATGCATCCCTGATCATGCCCCACTGGCGTGGAGAAAAAAAACCAAGCTCCCCTGACCCTGTCCTGGTGCCGTAGTCGCACAGGTACTCATTGATGGCCCTCTGCTGCGTGTGCAGCCGCTGCAGCATGGCCAACGTTGAGTTCCACCTGGTGGGCATGTCACATATAAGGCGGTTCTTGGGCAGGTTCAACTCCTTTTGCAGCTCAGCCAGGCGAGCACTGGCATTATAAGATATGCGGAAATGCACACAGACTTTCCTGGCCTGCCTCAGGACATCCTGTAAGCCCGGGTACCTGCCCAAGAACCGCTGCACCACCAGGTTAAGGACGTGAGCCACACAGGGCACATGGATCAGTTGTCCCTGTCGGAGGGCGGAGAGGAGGTTGGTGCCATTGTCGCAAACCACCATTCCTGGCTTAAGCTGGCGTGGCGTCAACCACCTCTCGGCCTGGCCCTGCAGAGCAGACAGGACCTCTGCCCCAGTGTGGCTTCTGTCCCCCAAACACACCAGCGCAAGCACGGCATGGCATCTTTTTGCCTGCGTACTTGCGTAGCCCCGTGAACGGCTACGGAGCACCGCTGGTTCATAGGACAAACCACAGGAAGAGGCCATGGAGGAAGAAGAAGAGGAGGGGGTGGAGGAGAGAGGTGTGTCACAACCAGTAGTAACATTTTGGAGGCGTGGCGGTGGGACAACCTCCAACACTACTGCACCTTGTCCTGCATCCTTCCCAGCTGCCAAAAGAGTGACCCAATGGGCCGTGAAAGAAAGGTAACGTCCCTGTCCATGCCTGCTGGACCATGAGTCAGCGGTAATATGCACCTTACCGCTGACCGCCCTGTCCAGCGAGGCCAAGACATTGCCTTCCACATGCCGGTAGAGAGCCGGAATAGCCTTCCGTGAGAAAAAGTGGCGTTTGGGAACCTGCCACTGAGGAACCGCACATTGCACAAACTCACGGAAGGGGGCCGAGTCTACCAACTGAAAAGGCAGCAGTTGAAGCGCTAGCAATTTAGCCAAGCTAGCATTCAACCGCTGGGCATGTGGATGGCTGGGAGTGAACTTCTTTCGACGGTCCAGCAGCTGGGGCAGGGAAATTTGCCTGCTAGAATCGGACGTCGGTGTACTGCTAGCAGAGTGGCCGCAAGTACTTGGCTGTGACACACCTAATTCTACACCTTCATTCCTCTCAGTGCATGTTTCAGAGAGGACTGAAGTTATAGTGGGGTTGGAGATCCCAGCTGATGCGGTGCAAGGAGAGGTCCGCTTTGTTCTTTGGTGTGGGTCTTTGAGGTAGGCTTGCCAACGAGCTGCATGGCAGGTCAACATATGTCTGGTCAGGCATGTGGTACCCAAGCGGCTGATGTTTTGGCCACGCGATATACGCTTGAGACATATGTTGCAAACAGCAGCTGTGCGATCTGATGCACTAGCCTCAAAAAAGGCCCACACCAAGGAACTTTTTGAATGACGGGCAGAGGCAGCGCCCTGCACAGGCGGAGCTCTGCGGTGTGATTCCGTCGGTGTACTGCCCTTACGCTGGCCACCAAAGGGCATCCTGTCTCGTTGGAGATGTGCCTCCTCCTCATCCTCCTCCTCCTCTCTCCTATTAGGCACCCACGTGGAGTCAGTGACCTCATCATCCCCTCCCTCCTCATCACTGGAGCCAATCTGGCAGTATGCTGCAGCTGCTGGAACATGACTGCCAGATTGGTGTCCTTCTTGAGCATCCCCTCTGTCTGCTCTCACCCTACTGCCTTCCTGTAGCTGGGTTTCATCATCAGACCCTTCGAAACGCTGGGCATCCTCCTGGAGCATGTACCCAACACTGTGCTCAAACAGTTCGGGGGACTCCTCAGGAGGAGGACATGGTGGGTCTAGGGAAGGAGTGACTGATGATGAGTCTGACATTGATACCAGGGAAGAGGACGCTTTGGCAGCTGCTTTGCCAGTACCCTGAGCCTGGGTGAGAGAGGATGAGGAGGAGGAGGAGGGCTTGGTCATCCACTCTACCAAGTCTTCGGCATGATGTGGCTCAACATGTCCAGCTGCCGAAAAGAAGGACAAGCGTGTCCCATGGCCATGTGCTGATGACAATGCACCGCGTCCACGACCAGCACTGTTGCCCCCAGACACAGAGCCTGCTTGCCCTCTTTTATTGCCTCCTGACTGTCTGCCTCTCCTTGTTTGCCTTCCAGACATTCTAATAGATGGCCTGCAGGGAGATGGGAAAAAAGCAATAAGGGCTACCTTCAGGTGTCCTTCTCTGTCCCGTGAAACAAGGACTTGCACAGTGAAAGAAACTGACACTCTCCCTACCTACAGTTTTCTGTCCCTAGAAAAAATGTTTTTTTTTAAGCACAATATAGCACAAGGAGAATTCACTCACTGTCCTTCCAGGTCCCTGGAAACAAGGACTTGCACAGTGAAAGAAACTGACACTCTCCCTACCTACAGTTTTCTGTCCCTAGAAAAAATGTTTTTTTTAAGCACAATATAGCACAAGGAGAATTCACTCACTGTCCTTCCAGGTCCCTAGAAACAAGGACTTGCACAGTGAAAGAAACTGACACTCTCCCTACCTACAGTTTTCTGTCCCTAGAAAAAATGTTTTTTTTAAGCACAATATAGCACAAGGAGAATTCACTCACTGTCCTTCCAGGTCCCTGGAAACAAGGACTTGCACAGTGAAAGAAACTGACACTCTCCCTACCTACAGTTTTCTGTCCCTAGAAAAAATGTTTTTTTTAAGCACAATATAGCACAAGGAGAATTCACTCACTGTCCTTCCAGGTCCCTGGAAACAAGGACTTGCACAGTGAAAGAAACTGACACTCTCCCTACCTACAGTTTTCTGTCCCTAGAAAAAATGTTTTTTTTTAAGCACAATATAGCACAAGGAGAATTCACTCACTGTCCTTCCAGGTCCCTGGAAACAAGGACTTGCACAGTGAAAGAAACTGACACTCTCCCTACCTACAGTTTTCTGTCCCTAGAAAAAAATGTTTTTTTTAAGCACAATATAGCACAAGGAGAATTCACTCACTGTCCTTCCAGGTCCCTGGAAACAAGGACTTGCACAGTGAAAGAAACTGACACTCTCCCTACCTACAGTTTTCTGTCCCTAGAAAAAATGTTTTTTTTAAGCACAATATAGCACAAGGAGAATTCACTCACTGTCCTTCCAGGTCCCTGGAAACAAGGACTTGCACAGTGAAAGAAACTGACACTCTCCCTACCTACAGTTTTCTGTCCCTAGAAAAAATGTTTTTTTTAAGCACAATATAGCACAAGGAGAATTCACTCACTGTCCTTCCAGGTCCCTGGAAACAAGGACTTGCACAGTGAAAGAAACTGACACTCTCCCTACCTACAGTTTTCTGTCCCTAGAAAAAATGTTTTTTTTAAGCACAATATAGCACAAGGAGAATTCACTCACTGTCCTTCCAGGTCCCTGGAAACAAGGACTTGCACAGTGAAAGAAACTGACACTCTCCCTACCTACAGTTTTCTGTCCCTAGAAAAAATGTTTTTTTTAAGCACAATATAGCACAAGGAGAATTCACTCACTGTCCTTCCAGGTCCCTGGAAACAAGGACTTGCACAGTGAAAGAAACTGACACTCTCCCTACCTACAGTTTTCTGTCCCTAGAAAAAATGTTTTTTTTTAAGCACAATATAGCACAAGGAGAATTCACTCACTGTCCTTCCAGGTCCCTGGAAACAAGGACTTGCACAGTGAAAGAAACTGACACTCTCCCTACCTACAGTTTTCTGTCCCTAGAAAAAATGTTTTTTTTTAAGCACAATATAGCACAAGGAGAATTCACTCACTGTCCTTCCAGGTCCCTGGAAACAAGGACTTGCACAGTGAAAGAAACTGACACTCTCCCTACCTACAGTTTTCTGTCCCTAGAAAAAATGTTTTTTTTAAGCACAATATAGCACAAGGAGAATTCACTCACTGTCCTTCCAGGTCCCTGGAAACAAGGACTTGCACAGTGAAAGAAACTGACACTCTCCCTACCTACAGTTTTCTGTCCCTAGAAAAAATGTTTTTTTAAGCACAATATAGCACAAGGAGAATTCACTCACTGTCCTTCCAGGTCCCTAGAAACAAGGACTTGCACAGTGAAAGAAACTGACACTCTCCCTACCTACAGTTTTCTGTCCCTAGAAAAAATGTTTTTTTTAAGCACACTATAGCACAAGCACAAAACACACTGACACTCTCCCTACCTATCCTTCTCTTTCCCTAAACTAAAGGAATCCAGGTTAAGCAAGAAAGAAATAAAAGTCACTGTCCCTGCCTATGCTGCTCTATCCCTGCTCCGGAACACACTACACTAGGCCGCCGTGCTGGCGGCCTTTTATAGTGTGGGGCGTGTACTAAACACCCTCAGCAATAATTGGCCACAGGCATCCTGCCTGTGGCCAATCATTGCTCTCCTCGCTGCCGGCGCTGTGATTGGCCAAGCATGCGGGGTCACAGTGCATGCTTGGCCAATCACAGCGCCTGGATGACACTGCAATGGCGT
The DNA here is from genome assembly GCA_029206835.1 of Rana muscosa. Lineage (NCBI taxonomy): Eukaryota > Metazoa > Chordata > Amphibia > Anura > Ranidae > Rana > Rana muscosa. The sequence continues at coordinate 77,471,843 of CM055124.1, forward strand.
AGTGCATTGTGGGCCGTTCGCGTCACTCGAATTTGGCGCGAACGGCCCAAATCGTTCGATCTTCGTCGAACGATCGAACAGCCGATGTTCGAGTCGAACGTATGTTCGACTCGAACACGAAGCTCATCCCTACTCCTCACCTTCATGCGAGCGAGCTCACGTGGTGGGGAGCTCTTGCGGGCGCGCTCCCGTGATACAGCCGGCGGCTATAGCCGCTCACTGTATCACTCGGCCCTGCCCCCCCCGCGTGTTGCGTCATTGGATATGATTGACAGCAGTGCGAGCCAATGGCTGCGCTGCTTTCAATCAACCAATGAATGAGCCGAGAAGCCGACCGAGAAGCCTGCGCGTTCACGGTGTGGGACTTTCGAGAGGTCAGGTAAGTAAATGGGGGTTCGGGGGGCGTTAATGCTCGGATGTTTTTTGACCTTAATGCATAGAATGCATTAAAGTGAAAAAAACATGTACCTTTACAACCCTTTAACTAATCATTTTTTTTTTTGTATAATGTTTTAAGGGGCGTGGCAGGAGGTGTGTCCTGTGCATACATACTTTTGCTCATACAGGTGAAACTCCAAAAATTTGAATGCAAAAGTTCATTTATTTCACTAATGCAACTTAAAAGGTGAAACTAATATATGAGATAGACTCATTACATGCAAAGCAAGATAGTTCAAGCCGTGATTTGTCATAATTGGGATGATTATGGCTTACAGCTCATGAAAACCCCAAATCCACAATCTCAGAAAATTAGAATATTACATGCAATCAATAAAACAAGGATTGTACATAGAACCATATCGGACCTCAGAATAGTATAAGCATGCATATGTACTCAGTACTTGGTTTGGGCCCCTTTTGCAGCAATTACTGCCTCAATGCAGCGTGGCAAGGAAGCTATCAGCCTGTGGCACTGCTGAGGTGTTATGGAAGACCAGGATGCTTCAATAGCGGCCTTCAGCTCTTCTGCATTGTTCGGTCTGATGTCTCTCATCTTTCTCTGGGCAATGCCCCATAGATTCTCTATCATAGATTCTCTATGGGGTTCAGGTCAGGCGAGTTTGCTGGCCAATCATCTGCCTGCATATGCAGAGTGGATACAGACCTGTCTTCCGCCTGCTCTGCTCATTATTGCCAACCAGTTATTAAGTCAGTGGTAATCAACCTCGATCCTCAAGTACCCCCAACAGGCCATGTTTTGGGAATTTCTCTTAGATAAAATAGCTGTCCAAAATACCAAGGCATTGACTCGGATTTAAAGTGGATGTAAACCCGAATTTTTATTTTTTTTGCTTTCACAATGTAGAGTATAAGATTTCCTAACATTTGTGCCAGGTCTTGCCACAAAGAGTTAATCCAGCTCTGAGCAATCCTCTTTTATTGTTCAGTGAGATAAAACGGACAAACAGAGAAAAACCTTTGTCCGCCCCCTTGCTTTGAGTGACAGGTTATTTACATATCTCGTGCACTAGCTTTAGACAGTCATTTTTTTTTAAATTCCCACCTTTTCTGAAGTCATGTGGTTACTTTTTTGGATTTTGATTGGATGTTAAGTGATCATAGCTGAAGGAATACACAGGAGAAAATGCATGTTGACAAGGGGAGTGTAGAGGTGGGCGGGGAGTCTACTGACATCACGACTCCACCCACCGAGCTCCAGACAACAGATCTACACACAGAATCCGCAGTTTTTCAGTTCTTATAACAGACAGAGGGGAGACATTTGACAGATAAGGATACATGCAGGAGGCATCTATATCCTTATAGATCAGCACTATGGCAGGAGTTTAGAAAGGATGAGAGTGGCTTTACATCCACTTTAAAGCACCTGTGCAAGATAAAGGAAAACCTGCAAACATGGCCTGTTGGGGGTACTTGAGGACTGAGGTTGAGTACCACTCGCTTAAGTGGCCCTTGCTCTTAAAAAGGTTGGGCACCCCTGATACCTTGGTATTTTTCAATGAATGCAAAGTGCTCTCTGATTTGATAAAGGTGGGGGGGGGGGGTAGTGTAGGGTTGCCACCTCATCCCTTTAAAACCGAACACATATTGATTACTCAGGTTCTGTAGCTGATTAAGGTGGAAATAAACTAACTTGGTGCCTTATCTGCATTAAATTAGCCTCAGAACCTGGGTAATTCATGTGTGTTCGGGTTTAAAGGGATGAGGTGGCAACCCCAGGGTAGTGACGGCGGTGTGGTTACGTTTGGCACAGGACCCAGAAGATTGCAGCCAATCACTGCAGTAGCTCAAGCTTCCACAATGCATACTTACTGTACATTGTGTCAAGCTGGCCCAATGTAAACTAAGAAAATGTATCATTCCTGGAGTTCAGTTTTAATTTGTTATTTTTTTTTTTTATTCATTTTTTTATGAATTCATTTTTTTAATTCATGAACTCGGTGGACTTGTATCTTTTTTTAACCTTACTATGTAGCCATGTAACATTTTATTGTAACTGTGTAACTGTTTTCTAAAACAGAAAGCATCACTTTTATCTAAACACAAAAACAAAAACGTAGCATACTGCAGCTCACTGGTTCGGTGGTTGCATTTGTTTTCTTTTTTTAACCACTTGAGCTCCAGAATATTTTACCCCCTTCCTGACCAGGCCATTTTTTGCTATACGGCACAGCTTTAATTTAACTGGCAATTGCGTGGTCATGCAACGCTGTACACAAAATACATTGATATCATTTTTTTTCCCTACAAAAAGAGCTTTCTTTGGGTGGTACTTGATCACTTCTAGGTTTATTTTTTAATATATATAAACTAAAAAAGACAGAAATTAAGAAAAATAAATAAAATCTTTTGCTTTCTGCTATAAACATATCCAATTAAAATATAAATAAATAAAATGTCTTCATAAATTTAGGCCAGAATGCATTCTGCTACATATTTTTGGTAAAAAGCATATATTGATTGGTTTGTATGAAATTTATAGCGTCTACAAACTATGGGATACTGGGATTTTTATTTATTTATTTAGATATACTAGTGATGGTGGTGATCAGTGACTTATAGTGGGACTGTGATAGTGCGGCGAGAAATCTCACACTAACTGACACTTTGTGGGCACTGACTAACTGACACTGATATCACCAGTGACACTAATACAGCGATCAGTGCTAAAAATATACACTGTCACTGTACTAATGACACTGGCTGGGAAGGGGTTAAACATCTAAGGCAATCAAAGGGTTAACTGTGTGCCTAGCGAGTGTTAATGTGTCCTATGGGGGGGTTTTCGAAGCACATGATTAGAGCCAAAGGCTCTAATAGGCTTCAAAAAAGGGTGGGCTCGGGGCACAGAGCACTGCGTCCCGATCCCATCCAGTTTAGTGACCATAGCAAATTCATTTTCGCTATTTTCAGACTAAATCTTCTCCCCGCCAATCAGGAAGCAGGTGTAAGACCCGTTTCCCGATTAGCCAAAACGTCAGGCGATCCTTTTGGACGCCTGACATGGAGCCACCAAGAAAACTGCTGAAGCCAGAGAGGAAGCCCGCCAACCTGGAGCTGCTGCCCGGACCCCGCATCCACAAGCCTGGAGCTGCTACCCGAACCCCCCATCCGCTAGCCTGGAGCCGCTGCCCTCACCACGCCACGCTGGATGACACCCCCATCTATCTTGATCTATCTATCCATGTAAGTGCCGGCCCAACCGGCAGATGCGCGGGGGGGGGTTATTAGTGCTGCGCCGCCGAGGGGGTGGTTATTTGCCACCCCCCATGAAAAAAAAAACACCAGCCACCACTGGTTTACTATGTGCTGCTTTCTACTACATTCATTTATTTTGTTTCCCTGCCTAGCGGGGAAAGGAAGCAAAGTGATCTCTCTCTCTGTATAGAGATCTGTGTTGTAGAGCTCTAGGCATAGATGTGCACAGCCTATTACATTAGGGTGTGCACCCCAAAGCTCAAATACATATGTGTGTGTGCTCATGCATATATATATATATATATATATATATATATATATATAAAAATGAGGGTATCAGTAGAGCAGTGGGCAGTGTCAGTAGAGCACTGGGCAGTGTCAGTAGGGCAGAGGACAGTGTCAGTATTTTAAAATTTTTATTATTTTATTTTTTATTATTTCTTACAATTTAATTTATATATATCAGGGGTCTAAACAGGGGGAATATATGCCACACAGGGTGATTTGGGTATGCTGTGTCAAATCGCAAGGGAGTAGGCGGGCAGGGGCACGCGCGCGCCCCACACTCGGACACAGGCAGCGATGTACCAGTGCGTCGCTATGCCTGTAGCTGCTGCCCCATGGCAGTAGAAGTACTGGGGTGGGTCGGAAAGTGCTTAAAGGGTAAGTTCACCTTTTCACAAAAAAGTGAAAAGGTAAACTAATTCCAAATATTAAAGCCACCCCTCATGGACCCCACTGCACATAGCGGGCATGATTCCCCGTGATTAGGGATGAGCTTCGTGTTCGAGTCGAACATACGTTCGACTCGAACATCGGCTGTTCGATCGTTCGACGAAGATCGAACGATTTGGGCCGTTCGCGCCAAATTTGAGTGACGCGAACGGCCCACAATGCACTACGCCATCGCAGTGTCATCCAGGCGCTGTGATTTGCCAAGCATGCACTGTGACCCCGCATGCTTAGCCAATCACAGCGCCGGCAGCGAGGAGAGCAATTATTGGCCACAGGCAGGATGCCTGTGGCCAATTATTGCTGAGGGGGTTTAGTACACGCCCCACACTATAAAAGGCCGCCAGTGCGGCGGCCCTGTGTAGTGTGTTCCGGAGCAGGGAAAGAGAAGCATAGGCAGGGACAGTGTCATTTCTTTCCTTTACTAATCCTGGATTCCTTGTGTTTAGGGACAGAGAAGGATAGGTAGGGAGAGTGTCAGTGTGTTATTCTGTGCTAAACCTTGTTTGTAGGGACAGAGATGGACAGTGAGGGAAAGTGTCAGTGTGCTATTCTGTGCTAAACCTTGTTTGTAGGGACAGAGAAGGACACTCGGGGAAACTGTCAGTGTGCTATTCTGTTCTAAACCAATCTTGCTGAACCATATTTGAAATCCTTGAGTTTAGGGACAGAGAAGGACACTCGTGGAAACTATCAGTGTGCTATTCTGTGCTAAATCTTGTTTGTAGGGACAGAGAAGGACAGTGAGGGAAAGTGTCAGTGTGCTATTCTGTCCTAAACCAATCTTGCTGAACCATATTTGAAATCCTTGAGTTTAGGGACAGAGAAGGACACTCGGGGAAACTGTCAGTGTGCTATTCTGTTCTAAACCAATCTTGCTGAACCATATTTGAAATCCTTGAGTTTAGGGACAGAGAAGGACACTCGTGGAAACTATCAGTGTGCTATTCTGTGCTAAATCTTGTTTGTAGGGACAGAGAAGGACAGTGAGGGAAACTGTCAGTGTGCTATTCTGTTCTAAACCAATCTTGCTGAACCATATTTGAAATCCTTGAGTTTAGGGACAGAGAAGGACACTCGTGGAAACTATCAGTGTGCTATTCTGTGCTAAATCTTGTTTGTAGGGACAGAGAAGGACAGTGAGGGAAAGTGTCAGTGTGCTATTCTGTCCTAAACCAATCTTGCTGAACCATATTTGAAATCCTTGAGTTTAGGGACAGAGAAGGACACTCGGGGAAACTGTCAGTGTGCTATTCTGTTCTAAACCAATCTTGCTGAACCATATTTGAAATCCTTGAGTTTAGGGACAGAGAAGGACACTCGTGGAAACTATCAGTGTGCTATTCTGTGCTAAATCTTGTTTGTAGGGACAGAGAAGGACAGTGAGGGAAAGTGTCAGTGTGCTATTCTGTCCTAAACCAATCTTGCTGAACCATATTTGAAATCCTTGAGTTTAGGGACAGAGAAGGACACTCGGGGAAACTGTCAGTGTGCAATTCTGTTCTAAACCAATCTTGCTGAACCATATTTGAAATCCTTGAGTTTAGGGACAGAGAAGGACACTCGGGGAAACTGTCAGTGTGCTATTCTGTTCTAAACCAATCTTGCTGAACTATATTTGAAATCCTTGAGTTTAGGGACAGAGAAGGACACTCGGGGAAACTGTCAGTGTGCTACTCTGTTCTAAACCAATCTTGCTGAACCATATTTGAAATCCTTGAGTTTAGGGACAGAGAGGGACACTCGTGGAAACTATCAGTGTGCTATTCTGTGCTAAATCTTGTTTGTAGGGACAGAGAAGGACAGTGAGGGAAAGTGTCAGTGTGCTATTCTGTCCTAAACCAATCTTGCTGAACCATATTTGAAATCCTTGAGTTTAGGGACAGAGAAGGACACTCGGGGAAACTGTCAGTGTGCTATTCTGTTCTAAACCAATCTTGCTGAACCATATTTGAAATCCTTGAGTTTAGGGACAGAGAAGGACACTCGTGGAAACTATCAGTGTGCTATTCTGTGCTAAATCTTGTTTGTAGGGACAGAGAAGGACAGTGAGGGAAAGTGTCAGTGTGCTATTCTGTCCTAAACCAATCTTGCTGAACCATATTTGAAATCCTTGAGTTTAGGGACAGAGAATGACACTCGGGGAAACTGTCAGTGTGTAATTCTGTTCTAAACCAATCTTGCTGAACCATATTTGAAATCCTTGAGTTTAGGGACAGAGAAGGACACTCGTGGAAACTATCAGTGTGCTATTCTGTGCTAAATCTTGTTTGTAGGGACAGAGAAGGACAGTGAGGGAAACTGTCAGTGTGCTATTCTGTTCTAAACCAATCTTGCTGAACCATATTTGAAATCCTTGAGTTTAGGGACAGAGAAGGACACTCGTGGAAACTATCAGTGTGCTATTCTGTGCTAAATCTTGTTTGTAGGGACAGAGAAGGACAGTGAGGGAAAGTGTCAGTGTGCTATTCTGTCCTAAACCAATCTTGCTGAACCATATTTGAAATCTTTGAGTTTAGGGACAGAGAAGGACACTCAGGGAAACTGTCAGTGTGCAATTCTGTTCTAAACCAATCTTGCTGAACCATATTTGAAATCCTTGAGTTTAGGGACAGAGAAGGACACTCGGGGAAACTGTCAGTGTGCTATTCTGTTCTAAACCAATCTTGCTGAACTATATTTGAAATCCTTGAGTTTAGGGACAGAGAAGGACACTCGGGGAAACTGTCAGTGTGCTATTCTGTTCTAAACCAATCTTGCTGAACCATATTTGAAATCCTTGAGTTTATGGACAGAGAAGGACACTCGTGGAAACTATCAGTGTGCTATTCTGTGCTAAATCTTGTTTGTAGGGACAGAGAAGGACAGTGAGGGAAAGTGTCAGTGTGCTATTCTGTCCTAAACCAATCTTGCTGAACCATATTTGAAATCCTTGAGTTTAGGAACAGAGAAGGACACTCGGGGAAACTGTCAGTGTGCTATTCTGTTCTAAACCAATCTTGCTGAACCATATTTGAAATCCTTGAGTTTAGGGACAGAGAAGGACACTCGTGGAAACTATCAGTGTGCTATTCTGTGCTAAATCTTGTTTGTAGGGACAGAGAAGGACAGTGAGGGAAAGTGTCAGTGTGCTATTCTGTCCTAAACCAATCTTGCTGAACCATATTTGAAATCCTTGAGTTTAGGGACAGAGAATGACACTCGGGGAAACTGTCAGTGTGCAATTCTGTTCTAAACCAATCTTGCTGAACCATATTTGAAATCCTTGAGTTTAGGGACAGAGAAGGACACTCGTGGAAACTATCAGTGTGCTATTCTGTGCTAAATCTTGTTTGTAGGGACAGAGAAGGACAGTGAGGGAAACTATCAGTGTGCTATTCTGTGCTAAACCAATCTTGCTGAAGCATATTGCAAATCCTTGTGTTTAGGGACAGAGAAGGATAGGCAGGGGACAGTGTCAGTGTCTTTGTTGCTAAGCCTCCTGCACAGTATACACCTGAAGGTAGCCCTTATTGCTGTTTTTCCCATCTCCCTGCAGGCCATCCATTAAAATGTCTGCAAGGCAAACAAGGAGAGGCAGACAGTCAGGAGGCAAAAAAAGAGGGCAAGCAGGCTCTGTGTCTGGGGGCAACAGTGCTGGTCGTGGACGCGGTGCATTGTCATCAGCACGTGGCCATGGGACACGCTTGTCCTTCTTTTCGGCAGCTGGACATGTTGAGCCACATCATGCCGAAGACTTGGTAGAGTGGATGACCAAGCCCACATCATCCTCCTCATCCTCTCTCACCCAGGCTCAGGGTACTGGCAAAGCAGCTGCCAAAGCGTCCTCTTCTCTGGTATCAATGTCATCATTAGTCACTCCTTCCCTAGACCCACCATGTCCTCCTCCTGAGGAGTCCCCCGAACTGTTTGAGCACAGTGTTGGGTACATGCTCCAGGAGGATGCCCAGCGTTTCGAAGGATCTGATGATGATACCCAGCTAGAGGAAGGCAGTAGCGTGAGAGCAGAGAGAGGGGATGCTCAAGAAGGACACCAATCTGGCAGTCATGCTCCAGCAGCTGCAGCATACTGCCAGATTGGCTCCAGTGATGAGGAGGGAGGGGATGATGAGGTCACTGACTCCACGTGGGTGCCTAATAGGAGAGAGGAGGAGGAGGAGGATGAGGAGGAGGCACATCTCCAACGAGGCAGGATGCCCTTGGGTGGCCAGCGTATGGGCAGCACACCGACGGAATCACACCGCAGAGCTCCGCCTGTGCAGGGCGCTGCCTCTGCCCGTCATTCAAAAAGTTCTTTGGTGTGGGCCTTTTTTGAGGCGAGTGCATCAGATCGCACAGCTGCTGTTTGCAACATATGTCTCAAGCGTATATCGCGTGGCCAAAACATCAGCCGCTTGGGCACCACATGCTTGATCAGACATATGTTGACCTGCCATGCAGCTCGTTGGCAAGCCTACCTTAAAGACCCACACCAAAGAACAAAGCGGACCTCTCCTTGCACCGCATCAGCTGGGATCTCCAACCCCACTATAACTTCAGTCCTCTCTGAAACATGCACTGAGAGGAATGAAGGTGTAGAATTAGGTGTGTCACAGCCAAGTACTTGTGGCCACTCTGCTAGCAGTACACCGACGTCCGATTCTAGCAGGCAAATATCCCTGCCCCAGCTGCTGGACCGTCGAAAGAAGTTCACTCCCAGCCATCCACATGCCCAGCGGTTGAATGCTAGCTTGGCTAAATTGCTAGCGCTTCAACTGCTGCCTTTTCAGTTGGTAGACTCGGCCCCCTTCCGTGAGTTTGTGCAATGTGCAGTTCCTCAGTGGCAGGTTCCCAAACGCCACTTTTTCTCACGGAAGGCTATTCCGGCTCTCTACAGGCATGTGGAAGGCAATGTCTTGGCCTCGCTGGACAGGGCGGTCAGCGGTAAGGTGCATATTACCGCTGACTCATGGTCCAGCAGGCATGGACAGGGACGTTACCTTTCTTTCACGGCCCATTGGGTCACTCTTTTGGCAGCTGGGAAGGATGCAGGACAAGGTGCAGTAGTGTTGGAGGTTGTTCCACCGCCACGCCTCCAAAATGCTACTACTGGTTGTGACACACCTCTCTCCTCCACCCCCTCCTCTTCTTCTTCCTCCATGGCCTCTTCCTGTGGTTTGTCCTCGGAACCAGCGGTGCTCCGTTGGCGTTCAAGGGGCTACGCAAGTACGCAGGCAAAAAGATGCCATGCCGTGCTTGCGCTGGTGTGTTTGGGGGACAGGAGCCACACTGGGGCAGAGGTCCTGTCTGCTCTGCAGGGGCAGGCCGAGAGGTGGTTGACGCCACGCCAGCTTAAGCCAGGAATGGTGGTTTGCGACAATGGCACCAACCTCCTCTCCGCCCTCCGACAGGGACAACTGACCCATGTGCCCTGTATGGCTCACGTCCTTAACCTGGTGGTGCAGCGGTTCTTGGGCAGGTACCCGGGCTTACAGGATGTCCTGAGGCAGGCCAGGAAAGTCTGTGTGCATTTCCGCATATCTTATAATGCCAGTGCTCGCCTGGCTGAGCTGCAAAAGGAGTTGAACCTGCCCAAGAACCGCCTTATATGTGACATGCCCACCAGGTGGAACTCAACGTTGGCCATGCTGCAGCGGCTGCACACGCAGCAGAGGGCCATCAATGAGTACCTGTGCGACTACGGCACCAGGACAGGGTCAGGGGAGCTCGGGTTTTTTTCACCACGCCAGTGGGGCATGATCAGGGATGCATGCACTGTCCTGGCACCATTTGAGGAGGCCACAAGGATGGTGAGCAGTGACAGTGCATGCATCAGTGACACTGTACCTCTTGTCCACCTGTTGGAGCAGAATAATGGACAGGGCACTTGAGGCAGAACAGAGGCAGGAAGAGGAGGACTTCCTTGCCTCTGAAGGCCCCCTTTACCCAGACAGTGTTCCTTCTGTCGCACCCATCGCACAGGAAGAGGAGGAGGAGGAGGAGGAGGATTGTGTCAGCATGGAGGTGGAGGCTGGCACTCAGCATCATCAGCAGCAGTCTTTTAGGGATGATTTACAGTCCCAAGAAACCAGTGGACTTGTACGTGGCTGGGAGGAGGTGGCTGCGGATCATGTCGTCCTTAGTGACCCAGAGGACTCCGGACTGAATGCCTCAGCTAACCTACGCTGCATGGCCTCCCTGATCCTGCAAAGTCTGCGGAAGGATCCTCGTATTCTTCGGATCAAGGAGAGGGACCATTACTGGCTGGCCACTCTCCTTGATCCACGGTACAAGGGTAAGGTTGCGGACCTTATGTTACCGTCGCAGAGGGAGCAGAGGATGAGACAACTCCGGGAGGCCTTGCAGAAAGGTCTGTGCAACGCGTTCCCAGAGACTGGGAGGTTACAAACTCCTGGTCCTGGACAACGAGTTGCTGAGGCTTCGGGCAGTCAAAGAAGGAGCTGTGGGGAAGGTGGCCGTCTGACCGATGCGTTCAGACAATTCTTTAGTCCGCAGCCCCAAAGTATGATCGGTTCCAGCAACCATCGCCAGCGTCTGATATACATGGTGCAGGAATACCTAGGGGCAAGGTCAGACTTGGACACCTTCCCCACCGAAAATCCTCTGGCTTACTGGGTCTTGAGGATGGATCACTGGCCAGAGCTTGCACAGTATGCAATTGAGCTACTGGCCTGTCCTGCATCCAGTGTTCTTTCAGAACGCACATTCAGTGCTGCTGGAGGATTTGTCACGGATCACAGGGTGCGCCTGTCCACCGACTCGGTTGATCGACTGACTTTCATCAAGATGAACCAGTCTTGGATCACCACCAGCTACCACACACCTGATGCTGATATAACAGACTAATTGATTTTAAAATGTCACATCCCTTCAAGACTGATGCTGATGCTGAGTGCCTGTGCTGTTATGTTGACTGGCTATCCTCCTCCTCCTCCTCAATGATCCGATTAATGATGATAGCTTGGAAGATCATTTTGGTTTATGGGTGCCGCCACCAGTGGCTAAGGCCCAATTTTTCAGCCACTGTTTAACAGGGGCGTGTAATTACAATTTTTGATGCAATACTTTGCAACAGGGCTCATTGCTGTGCTCCAAGTACAGTATCTGTGAGGGGTTGCAGTGTTGTGCCACCAGTGGCTAAGGCCCAATTTTTCAGCCCCTGTTTAACAGGGGCGTGTAATTACAATTTTTAATGCAATACTTTGCAACAGGGCTCATTGCTGTGCTCCAAGTACAGTATCTGTGAGGGGTTGCAGTGTTGTGCCACCAGTGGCTAAGGACCAATTTTTCAGCCCCTGTTTAACAGGGGCGTGTAATTACAATTTTTGATGCAATACTTTGCAACAGGGCTCATTGCTGTGCTCCAAGTACAGTATCTGTGAGGGGTTGCAGTGTTGTGCCACCAGTGCCTAAGGCCCAATTTTTCAGCCCCTGTTCAACAGGGGCATGCAATTATAATTATTGATCTAATAATTCACAGCAGGGCCCATTGCTGCGCCCACCAAGAGTAACTGTCAGGCCTTACAGTGTTGTGTCAACACCACCACCATCACCACAGGCCCAATTTTTCAGCCCCTGTTCAACAGGGGCATGCAATTATAATTATTGATCTAATAATTCACAGCAGGGCCCATTGCTGCGCCCACCAAGAGTAACTGTCAGGCCTTACAGTGTTGTGGCCCCAGCACCACCATCAAAGGCCCAATTTTTACTACCACTGTTCAACAATTATATGTTATTACAATTCCTGATTAGTGATGAGCCGAACACCCCCGGGTTCGGTTCGCACCAGAACCCGCGAACGGACCGAAAGTTCGTACGAACATTAGAACCCTATTAAATACAATGGATGCGAACGTTCGAATTCTAAAGTGCTAATTATAACAACTATTATGCATGTTATTGTCCTAAAAAGGGTTTGGGAACCCGGGTTCTGCACCAGGGGACATGTATCAATGCAAAAAGAAGTTTTAAAAACGGTCGTTTTTCGGGAGCAGTCATTTTAATGATGCATAAAGTGAAAAAAAAAAGTCAAATATTCCTTTAAATATCGTACCTGGGGGGTGTCTAAAGTATGCCTGTGAAGTGCCACGTGTTTCCCGTGTTTAGAACTGTCCCTGCACAAAATGACACTTCTAAAGGAAAAAAAAGCCATTTAAAACTTCTTGCGGCTTTAATGTAATGTCTGGTCCCGGTAATATGGATGAAAATCTTTAAGAAAAATGGCATAGCTACCCCATGACCCCCCCCCCCCTACCCCAGCCCATTACCAGCCCCTTTGGGTCTTGTATGGATATTAAGGGGAACCCCGCACATAAAATAAAAAAGGCCCTATATACTCTGAACAGCCGTATACAGGCGGTGCATACAAGACAGGGACTGTAGGTTTGTTCTTATGTAGAATGTGTTTGTAATTTTGAACAGGTACATTGTTGAAGTGTAGCTCCAGCCCAAAAATCTATTTTTAAACTTTTTGGGAAACATAGGTAAGGGTTATCACCCCTGTAACATTTGTTTTGCTGTCTGTGCCCCTGTTCAGAACATTTCACCTCACTTTCCGTCCCAATGACAACTGTTTTTGAAATGTGGTGTTTTTCTTGAAACAAGGATTGCTGATAAAGCATCAGTACAGAGGAGACACCTTTCTCCCATATTTATTCTTACAGGAGAGAATTTTCCTTCCTAGGGGTAGATTTCCTCTCACTTCCTGTTGTCTTCTTTCGTTTGCAAGTAGGAGTCGTTTGTAAGCTGGATGTTTGAAAGTAGGGACCTGCCGTATATACTCTGCAGAAATAGGCCCCTTAGTTGTTGGTGTTGGCACAACACTGTAAGCACTCACAGTTACTCTTGGTTGGTGCTGGAACGCCCTGCTGTCAACTATTATATCAGGAATTTTAATTACATATAATTCTTGAACAGTGGTAGTAAAAATTGGGGTTTTGATGGTGGTGCTGGTGCCACAACACTGTAAGCCCTGACAGTTACTCTTGGTGGGTGCAGCAATGGGCCCTGCTGTGAATTATTAGATCAAGAATTGTAATTGCATGCCCCTGTTGAACAGGGGCTGAAAAATTGGGCTTTTCGTGGTGGTGGTGGTGGTGGTGGTGTTGCCACAACACTGTAAGCCCTCAGAGTTACTCTTGGTGGGTGCAGGAATGGGCCCTGCTGTGAATTATTAGATCAAGAATTGTAATTACATGCCCCTTTTGAACAGGGGCTGAAAAATTGGGCCTTTCGTGGTGGTGGTGGTGGTGGCATTGCCACAACACTGTAAGCCCTCAGACTTACTCTTGGTGGGTGCAGGAATGGGCCCTGCTGTGAATTATTACATCAAGAATTGTAATTGCATGCCCCTGTTGAACAGGGGCTGAAAAATTGGGCCTTAGGCACTGGTGGCACAACACTACAACCCCTCACAGATACTGTACTTGGAGCACAGCAATGAGCCCTGTTGCAAAGTATTGCTTCAAAAATTGTAATGACACGCCCCTGTTAAACAGGGGCTGAAAAATTGGGCCTTAGGCACTGGTGGCACAACACTACAACCCCTCACAGATACTGTACTTGGAGCACAGCAATGAGCCCTATGGCAAATTATTGCTAAAAAAATTGTAAGTACACGCCCCTGTAAAACAGGGGCTGAAAAATTGGGCCTTAGCCACTGGTGGCGGCACCCATAAACAAAAATGATCTTCCAAGCTATCATCATCAATCGTATCATTGAGGACTCGGAGGAGGAGGATAGCCAGTCAACATAACAGCACAGGCACTCAGCATCAGCATCAGTCTTGAAGGGACGTGACATGTTAAAATCAATTAGTCTGTTATATCAGCATCAGGTGTGTGGTAGCTGGTGGTGATCCAAGACTGGTTCATCTTGATGAAAGTCAGTCGATCAACCGAGTCGGTGGACAGGCGCACCCTGTGATCCGTGACAAATCCTCCAGCAGCACTGAATGTGCGTTCCGAAAGAACGCTGGATGCAGGACAGGCCAGTAGCTCAATTGCATACTGTGCAAGCTCTGGCCAGTGATCCATCCTCAAGACCCAGTAAGCCAGAGGATTTTCGGTGGGGAAGGTGTCCAAGTCTGACCTTTCCCCTAGATATTCCTGCACCATGTTTATCAGACGCTGGCGATGGTTGCTGGAACCAATCATACTTTGGGGCTGCGGACTAAAGAATTGTCTGAACGCATCGGTCAGACGGCCACCTTCCCCACCGCTCCTTCTTTGACTGGCCGAAGCCTCAGCAACTCGTTGTCCTGGACCAGGAGTTTGTAACCTCCCAGTCTCTGGGAACGCGTTGCACAGACCTTTCTGCAAGGCCTCCCGGAGTTGTCTCATCCTCTGCTCCCTCTGCGACGGTAACATAAGGTCCGCAACCTTACCCTTGTACCGTGGATCAAGGAGAGTGGCCAGCCAGTAATGGTCCCTCTCCTTGATCCGAAGAATACGAGGATCCTTCCGCAGACTTTGCAGGATCAGGAAGGCCATGCAGCGTAGGTTTGCTGAGGCATTCGCTCCGGAGTCCTCTGGGTCACTAAGGACGACATGATCCGCAGTCACCTCCTCCCAGCCACGTACAAGTCCACTGGTTTCTTGGGACTGTAAATCATCCCTAAAAGACTGCTGCTGATGATGCTGAGTGCCAGCCTCCACCTCCATGCTGACACAATCCTCCTCCTCCTCCTCCTCCTCCTCCTCTTCCTCTTCCTGTGCGATGGGTGGGACAGAAGGAACACTGTCTGGGTAAAGGGGGCCTTGAGAGGCAAGGAAGTCCTCCTCTTCCTGCCTCTGTTCTGCCTCAAGTGCCCTGTCCATTATTCCACGCAGCGTGTGCTCCAACAGGTGGACAAGAGGTACAGTGTCACTGATGCATGCACTGTCACTGCTCACCATCCTCGTGGCCTCCTCAAATGGTGCCAGGACAGTGCATGCATCCCTGATCATGCCCCACTGGCGTGGAGAAAAAAAACCAAGCTCCCCTGACCCTGTCCTGGTGCCGTAGTCGCACAGGTACTCATTGATGGCCCTCTGCTGCGTGTGCAGCCGCTGCAGCATGGCCAACGTTGAGTTCCACCTGGTGGGCATGTCACATATAAGGCGGTTCTTGGGCAGGTTCAACTCCTTTTGCAGCTCAGCCAGGCGAGCACTGGCATTATAAGATCTGCGGAAATGCACACAGACTTTCCTGGCCTGCCTCAGGACATCCTGTAAGCCCGGGTACCTGCCCAAGAACCGCTGCACCACCAGGTTAAGGACGTGAGCCACACAGGGCACATGGGTCAGTTGTCCCTGTCGGAGGGCGGAGAGGAGGTTGGTGCCATTGTCGCAAACCACCATTCCTGGCTTAAGCTGGCGTGGCGTCAACCACCTCTCGGCCTGGCCCTGCAGAGCAGACAGGACCTCTGCCCCAGTGTGGCTTCTGTCCCCCAAACACACCAGCGCAAGCACGGCATGGCATCTTTTTGCCTGCGTACTTGCGTAGCCCCGTGAACGGCTACGGAGCACCGCTGGTTCATAGGACAAACCACAGGAAGAGGCCATGGAGGAAGAAGAAGAGGAGGGGGTGGAGGAGAGAGGTGTGTCACAACCAGTAGTAGCATTTTGGAGGCGTGGCGGTGGGACAACCTCCAACACTACTGCACCTTGTCCTGCATCCTTCCCAGCTGCCAAAAGAGTGACCCAATGGGCCGTGAAAGAAAGGTAACGTCCCTGTCCATGCCTGCTGGACCATGAGTCAGCGGTAATATGCACCTTACCGCTGACCGCCCTGTCCAGCGAGGCCAAGACATTGCCTTCCACATGCCGGTAGAGAGCCGGAATAGCCTTCCGTGAGAAAAAGTGGCGTTTGGGAACCTGCCACTGAGGAACCGCACATTGCACAAACTCACGGAAGGGGGCCGAGTCTACCAACTGAAAAGGCAGCAGTTGAAGCGCTAGCAATTTAGCCAAGCTAGCATTCAACCGCTGGGCATGTGGATGGCTGGGAGTGAACTTCTTTCGACGGTCCAGCAGCTGGGGCAGGAAAATTTGCCTGCTAGAATCGGACGTCGGTGTACTGCTAGCAGAGTGGCCGCAAGTACTTGGCTGTGACACGCCTAATTCTACACCTTCATTCCTCTCAGTGCATGTTTCAGAGAGGACTGAAGTTATAGTGGGGTTGGAGATCCCAGCTGATGCGGTGCAAGGAGAGGTCCGCTTTGTTCTTTGGTGTGGGTCTTTGAGGTAGGCTTGCCAACGAGCTGCATGGCAGGTCAACATATGTCTGGTCAGGCATGTGGTACCCAAGCGGCTGATGTTTTGGCCACGCGATATACGCTTGAGACATATGTTGCAAACAGCAGCTGTGCGATCTGATGCACTAGCCTCAAAAAAGGCCCACACCAAGGAACTTTTTGAATGACGGGCAGAGGCAGCGCCCTGCACAGGCGGAGCTCTGCGGTGTGATTCCGTCGGTGTACTGCCCTTACGCTGGCCACCAAAGGGCATCCTGTCTCGTTGGAGATGTGCCTCCTCCTCATCCTCCTCCTCCTCTCTCCTATTAGGCACCCACGTGGAGTCAGTGACCTCATCATCCCCTCCCTCCTCATCACTGGAGCCAATCTGGCAGTATGCTGCAGCTGCTGGAACATGACTGCCAGATTGGTGTCCTTCTTGAGCATCCCCTCTGTCTGCTCTCACCCTACTGCCTTCCTGTAGCTGGGTTTCATCATCAGACCCTTCGAAACGCTGGGCATCCTCCTGGAGCATGTACCCAACACTGTGCTCAAACAGTTCGGGGGACTCCTCAGGAGGAGGACATGGTGGGTCTAGGGAAGGAGTGACTGATGATGAGTCTGACATTGATACCAGGGAAGAGGACGCTTTGGCAGCTGCTTTTCCAGTACCCTGAGCCTGGGTGAGAGAGGATGAGGAGGAGGAGGAGGGCTTGGTCATCCACTCTACCAAGTCTTCGGCATGATGTGGCTCAACATGTCCAGCTGCCGAAAAGAAGGACAAGCGTGTCCCATGGCCATGTGCTGATGACAATGCACCGCGTCCACGACCAGCACTGTTGCCCCCAGACACAGAGCCTGCTTGCCCTCTTTTATTGCCTCCTGACTGTCTGCCTCTCCTTGTTTGCCTTCCAGACATTCTAATAGATGGCCTGCAGGGAGATGGGAAAAAAGCAATAAGGGCTACCTTCAGGTGTCCTTCTCTGTCCCTTGAAACAAGGACTTGCACAGTGAAAGAAACTGACACTCTCCCTACCTACAGTTTTCTGTCCCTAGAAAAAATGTTTTTTTTTAAGCACAATATAGCACAAGGAGAATTCACTCACTGTCCTTCCAGGTCCCTGGAAACAAGGACTTGCACAGTGAAAGAAACTGACACTCTCCCTACCTACAGTTTTCTGTCCCTAGAAAAAATGTTTTTTTTAAGCACAATATAGCACAAGGAGAATTCACTCACTGTCCTTCCAGGTCCCTGGAAACAAGGACTTGCACAGTGAAAGAAACTGACACTCTCCCTACCTACAGTTTTCTGTCCCTAGAAAAAATGTTTTTTTTAAGCACAATATAGCACAAGGAGAATTCACTCACTGTCCTTCCAGGTCCCTAGAAACAAGGACTTGCACAGTGAAAGAAACTGACACTCTCCCTACCTACAGTTTTCTGTCCCTAGAAAAAATGTTTTTTTTAAGCACAATATAGCACAAGGAGAATTCACTCACTGTCCTTCCAGGTCCCTGGAAACAAGGACTTGCACAGTGAAAGAAACTGACACTCTCCCTACCTACAGTTTTCTGTCCCTAGAAAAAATGTTTTTTTTAAGCACAATATAGCACAAGGAGAATTCACTCACTGTCCTTCCAGGTCCCTAGAAACAAGGACTTGCACAGTGAAAGAAACTGACACTCTCCCTACCTACAGTTTTCTGTCCCTAGAAAAAATGTTTTTTTTAAGCACAATATAGCACAAGGAGAATTCACTCACTGTCCTTCCAGGTCCCTGGAAACAAGGACTTGCACAGTGAAAGAAACTGACACTCTCCCTACCTACAGTTTTCTGTCCCTAGAAAAAATGTTTTTTTTAAGCACAATATAGCACAAGGAGAATTCACTCACTGTCCTTCCAGGTCCCTGGAAACAAGGACTTGCACAGTGAAAGAAACTGACACTCTCCCTACCTACAGTTTTCTGTCCCTAGAAAAAATGTTTTTTTTAAGCACAATATAGCACAAGGAGAATTCACTCACTGTCCTTCCAGGTCCCTGGAAACAAGGACTTGCACAGTGAAAGAAACTGACACTCTCCCTACCTACAGTTTTCTGTCCCTAGAAAAAATGTTTTTTTTAAGCACAATATAGCACAAGGAGAATTCACTCACTGTCCTTCCAGGTCCCTGGAAACAAGGACTTGCACAGTGAAAGAAACTGACACTCTCCCTACCTACAGTTTTCTGTCCCTAGAAAAAATGTTTTTTTTTAAGCACAATATAGCACAAGGAGAATTCACTCACTGTCCTTCCAGGTCCCTGGAAACAAGGACTTGCACAGTGAAATAAACTGACACTCTCCCTACCTACAGTTTTCTGTCCCTAGAAAAAATGTTTTTTTTAAGCACAATATAGCACAAGGAGAATTCACTCACTGTCCTTCCAGGTCCCTGGAAACAAGGACTTGCACAGTGAAAGAAACTGACACTCTCCCTACCTACAGTTTTCTGTCCCTAGAAAAAATGTTTTTTTTAAGCACAATATAGCACAAGGAGAATTCACTCACTGTCCTTCCAGGTCCCTAGAAACAAGGACTTGCACAGTGAAAGAAACTGACACTCTCCCTACCTACAGTTTTCTGTCCCTAGAAAAAATGTTTTTTTTAAGCACAATATAGCACAAGGAGAATTCACTCACTGTCCTTCCAGGTCCCTGGAAACAAGGACTTGCACAGTGAAAGAAACTGACACTCTCCCTACCTACAGTTTTCTGTCCCTAGAAAAAATGTTTTTTTTAAGCACAATATAGCACAAGGAGAATTCACTCACTGTCCTTCCAGGTCCCTAGAAACAAGGACTCGCACAGTGAAAGAAACTGACACTCTCCCTACCTACAGTTTTCTGTCCCTAGAAAAAATGTTTTTTTTAAGCACAATATAGCACAAGGAGAATTCACTCACTGTCCTTCCAGGTCCCTGGAAACAAGGACTTGCACAGTGAAAGAAACTGACACTCTCCCTACCTACAGTTTTCTGTCCCTAGAAAAAATGTTTTTTTTAAGCACAATATAGCACAAGGAGAATTCACTCACTGTCCTTCCAGGTCCCTAGAAACAAGGACTTGCACAGTGAAAGAAACTGACACTCTCCCTACCTACAGTTTTCTGTCCCTAGAAAAAATGTTTTTTTTAAGCACACTATAGCACAAGCACAAAACACACTGACACTCTCCCTACCTATCCTTCTCTTTCCCTAAACTAAAGGAATCCAGGTTAAGCAAGAAAGAAATAAAAGTCACTGTCCCTGCCTATGCTGCTCTATCCCTGCTCCGGAACACACTACACTAGGCCGCCGTGCTGGCGGCCTTTTATAGTGTGGGGCGTGTACTAAACACCCTCAGCAATAATTGGCCACAGGCATCCTGCCTGTGGCCAATCATTGCTCTCCTCGCTGCCGGCGCTGTGATTGGCCAAGCATGCGGGGTCACAGTGCATGCTTGGCCAATCACAGCGCCTGGATGACACTGCGATGGCGTAGTGCATTGTGGGCCGTTCGCGTCACTCGAATTTGGCGCGAACGGCCCAAATCGTTCGATCTTCGTCGAACGATCGAACAGCCGATGTTCGAGTCGAACGTATGTTCGACTCGAACACGAAGCTCATCCCTATTCCTGATATAATAGTTGACAGCAGGGCGTTCCAGCACCCACCAAGAGTAACTGTGAGTGCTTACAGTGTTGTGCCAACACCAACACCTAAGGGGCCAATTTCTGCAGAGTATATACGGCAGGTCCCTACTTTCAAACATCCAACTTACAAACGACTACTACTTGCAAACGGAAGAAGACAACAGGAAGTGAGAGGAAATCTACCCCTTGGAAGGAAAATTCTCTCCTGTAAGAATTAATATGGGAGAAAGGTGTCTCCTCTCTACTGATGCTTTATCACCAATCCTTGTTTCAATAAAAACACCACATTTCAAAAACAGTTGTCATTGGGACGCAAAGTGAGGTGAAATGTTCTGAACAGGGGCACAGACAGCAAAACAAATGTTACAGGGGTGATAACCCTTCCCTATGTTTTCCAAAAAGCTTAAAAATAGGTATTTGGGCTGGAGCTACACTTAAACAATGTAGCTGTTCAAAATTACAAACAGATTCTACATAAGAACAAACCTACAGTCCCTGTCTTGTATGCACCGCCTGTATACGGCTGTTCAGAGTATATAGGGCCTTTTTTATTTTGTGTGCGGGGTTCTCCTTAATATCCATACAAGACCCAAAGGGGCTGGTAATGGGCTGGGGTAGGGGGGGGGGGGGGGGGGGTCATGGGGTAGCTATGCCATTTTTCTTAAAGATTTTCATCCATATTACCGGGACCGGACATTACATTAAAACCGCAAGCAGTTTTAAATGGCTTTTTTTTCTTTTGGAAATGTAATTTTGTGCAGGGACAGTTCTAAACACGGGAAACACGTGGCACTTCACAGGCATACTTTAGACACCCCCCAGGTACGATATTTAAAGGAATATTTGACTTTTTTTTTTCACTTTATGCATCATTAAAATGACTGCTCCCGAAAAACGGCCGTTTTTAAAACTTCTTTTTGCATTGATACATGTCCCCTGGTGCACAACCCGGGTTCCCAAACTCTGTTTAGGACAATAACATGGATAATAGTCGTTATAATTAGCACTTTAGAATTCGAACGTTCGCATCCATTGTATTTAATAGGGTTCTAATGTTCGTGCGAACTTTCGGTCCGTTCGCGGGTTCTGGTGCGAACCGAACCCGGGGGTGTTCGGCTCATCACTACCCGTGATATATAGACAAGTGGTGGCGCACAATATCCACAGAAACATGTATTATCCAAAGTAATCAATATGAAGCAAGAAAAAAATAAAAAAAAATATATATATATATATGTATAAAATATAAAAATAAGATGAAAAAATACCATACAACATATGTATATATATATATAGACAGTCTTAAAGGAAGTCCTTAGGAGTCTGTTTACACACTGCGGTGTATATGGGTGGAGCAGGGAAAAATGGGATCCACTGTGCACAGGGCGGCCATCATAGATGAACAGAAACCATGTTCAGGGGTAACTGGAAGACAAGGAGAGAGGCGCCTCTAAGTGCAATAGTGTAACAAGTTTTTAATAGTAGATACAAATACACTCACATTTAGGTGAATTAACATAGGCGTTTAAAATGTCAGGATGACGATCATCAGCAGCAGGTCACAGGGGGTTCTCAGCTCTGCGTAGAATGACAGGAGTGTCTCTGAAGATGGAGCGGCCGGCTACCGGGGACAACGATCCTGTAGTATGTTAAGAGCGAGGCTAGGAGCGCACATGTGGCAAGTCGCGCTCCTTCATCAGCATGTTGATAAAGGAGCGCGTTACACTATTGCACTTAGAGGCGCCTCTCTCCTTGTCTTCATGATTCCCCGTGATACCGGTGTAGCTGTCTGTACACTGCAATACACAGCCCTGGAGTGAGTATCCATCATAATGCTTGCAATGGCAAGTTCTCATTGGTCAATGCAACCACATGACCATGCTGCTCAATGAGAAGTGGGACCTCAGGTGTACTTCTCATAGTCACATGCAGGGCCGCTAATAAGGCTCTACAACTGGTCCTGTTGGGCCCAGGCTTCATTAGTTAAACAGAGGGGCCATGGGCAGCTTTATTGTTCCTTTTTGCCTAAATTAATAAATTAATTTTACTACACTGCACCCCCGCTCCTACTTCCTTACCACTGATTACTGTATTGGTGTCACTGGTCCCCAAAAAGTGTCAGATTTGTCCGCCGCAATGTCACAGTCCCGCTAAAAATCGCAGATTGCCGCCATTACTAGTAAAAATAATAAAAAATAAATAAAAAGTCCATAAATCTATCCCATAGTTTGTAAACGTTATAACTTTTGCGCAAACCAATCAATACACGTTATTGGGATTTTTTTTGTTTTACCAAAAACATGTAGCAGAATACATATTGGCCTAAATTGATGAAGAAATTTGATTTTTTACTTTTTTTTCTGGACAGGTTTCATAGCAGAAAGTAAAAATTATTATTTTTTCCCAAATATGTCAGCCTTTTTTGGTTTATAGCGCAAAAAATAAAAACCGCAGAGGTGAACAAATACCACCAAAAAGAAAGCTCTATTTGTGGGATAGAAAGGACATCAATTGTATATGGGTACAGCATTGCATAACCGTGCAATTGTCAGTTAAATTGTATTGCAAAAAATGGCCTGGTCAAGAAGGGGGGGTAAAACCTCCCGGAGCTGAACTGGTTAATGAGTTACATGTTTGGTGTATATATATTCAGGGTAGGGCTGGGCCAGGGGGCAGGGTGGCAATTGCCTCCCAGGCCGCCCTAACTTATGTTCAAAATGGCCGGCAGCCGCTGCCCGCTACCATTTTCTTTTTTATTCTGGTCTAGGAAGTCGGGCCGGGGGCATGGCCATGGCGGCCGACCATTAGCTGTTGCAATCCGGGAGTTGTAGTCCGCGCTCAAGCTTCTGGTGGGTGGAAAACACAGCAGCGCAGAGGAAACTACAATTACCTGGGACCAGATTCTTGGAAGCAGACAGAGGCAGGGCGTGCCAGGGAGTCGGGACGCAGGGCTGCAGGGCTGGGCACTGGCTGCAACTTGACCCCAGGATCAGGAGCATTACCCCCCCAGGAGACCGTGGCGTGCAAGGACCTGCTGAGCTGAGATCGCTGAGGTGAGAGACCCTGACACCACTAGCTGACCCCCCCACCCCCCCCATACACCCCCATGTAACCTGCCCCAGTGATCAGGCTTCATTGATGGGCACTGGAGTTGGCTGCACTGATAAGCACTGGTGAGGCTGCATTGAAAAACCAGGTGGGCCATGGATGGTGAGCTGATTCGGCAGTTCAGTGGGCCACTTGACTGGACTTGCCCCCAAGGCCTAAGGCTACCAGCCCTCCCCTGTATATATTACCCAGTGTAACTTCATCTTTTATATTTTACAAAAAATTGGGTTAT
The DNA here is from genome assembly GCA_029206835.1 of Rana muscosa. NCBI lineage: Eukaryota > Metazoa > Chordata > Amphibia > Anura > Ranidae > Rana > Rana muscosa. The sequence continues at coordinate 77,495,461 of CM055124.1, forward strand.
GTATGGTGTTTTTTTGCATTAAGATTCGAAAAATGTGTATTTTTTCCCCAAAAATTGCATGAGAAAAACCACTGCGCAAATACCGTGTGACATAAAAAAAAAAGAAAAACCCACCAATATATTCTCTATGGCCTCTGCTTAAATATCTATCTATCTATCTATCTATCTATCTATCTATCTATCTATCTATCTATCTATCTATCTATCTATATATATATCTATATATATAGATATATAATGTTTGGGGGTTTTAAGTAATTTTTTAGCAAAAAATACTGGATTGAACAAAAAGTGCCAAAAAAGGCCCGAACTGGAAGTACCGTAGTTAAAAAAATAAATAAAAAAATCCTCTCCTCCAATTGTTCAAGAGACAGGGGGAGGATTAAAAGAAGATAAAGTTATATTTATGGGTGATGTTCCGCTTCAATAATTCAATAGATTGTAAGGTTTTTTTATTATTATTATTCTCCTTGAACAAGTGTCAGGCCTCGTACACACGACCGATTTTCTCGGCAAGAACCAGCAAGAAACTTGCTGGCAGAGAGGTCTTGCCGAGTAAATCGGTCGTGTGTACGCTGCTATCGGGTTTCTCGTCGAGAAAAACGACAAGAAACCTCGACGAGAAAATAGAGAACCTGCTCTCTATTTTCTCGTCGAGATTCTCCTCGGCATGTTTCTCGACGAGAAAAGTGAGTGTGTGTACACTTACCTGTCCGCCGGGAAGCCCGCGCATGTTCGAAATGAATTTGACGCATGCGCGGTAGCTTCCTAGGCATACGTAGGGTATACCAAGATGGCGGCGACGGCATCGAATGTGACGAGCGCATGCTCGACGTAGTCGATGACGTAACCGCGTACACTCCTTTCAAAGAACCGCGGGTTCTTTGAAACGAGCGTGTGTACATTCGGCCGGGACAAGTTTCTTGTCCAAGAATCTCGTCGAAAAAAACGACATGTTTTTTTCAACGAGAATCTCGGCCGTGTGTACGAGGCCTCAGTATTAGAGTTGAGCAGACACCTGGATGTTCGGGTTCGACTGGTTCGGCCGAACTTCGGAAAAAAGTTCGGGTTCGGGACCGAACTTTAACCCGAACCCGGACCCGAGCCCGAACCCCATTGAAGTCAATGGGGACCCGGACTTCTAAGGACTAAAAAGGCTCTAAAAAAGTAATGGAAAGGGCTAGAGGGCTGCAAATGGCAGCAAAATGTTGTTAAGAGCATGGCAAGTGCTCTGCAAACAAATGTGGATAGGGAAATAACTTAAAATAACATAAAAAACATAAAAATAAAAAATAATAATCTTGACCTAGGAGGACGAGGTCCATATGAAGTAGGGGGTTGAGGTGGCGGTGGATGTGGCTGTGTAGGTGGAAGCGGCGGTGGAGGAGGACGAGGTAGCCAACACTGGTTCAAAAATACAACAATGGCTGGGTAAGGCCGGTGATGTGTCGAATTCTGTCCCCCGTCAAATAGTGTCCACCCTGTACTGCGCTTGCTCAGTATGTAGGACAAGGGGATTTCGAAAATCTCCCAAGACGAACGGCGCCTGCGTGGTGAGTTCAGGTGAAGGCCACACCATCCGTGGTTCAAGCCGAGCCAAGTGAGGCCGTGCCCGAAGCGTGGCGATCGAACCGAGCCCGTGAGGGGCCCTGTTACTATGTGCTACCATATGTCCACTTGGATGGTGGGGCTTGAACCTGCACTCACAGCGCAGGCGCCGTTCATCTTCGGAGATTTTGTGAATCTCCTTGTCCTCTGTACTGCGCAAGCGCTGCGCCTTCGCAGTATGGGCCGGACACAATCCGATGGCCGGACAGTTTTAGTCACAACACCGGTATACATGTCTATTCTGCACAAGGTACGGACAAGTCCTGTGGGATCCATGCCTGGTTCATTTTAATGAACGTGAGCTTGTCCACATTGGCTCTGGACAGGCGGCTGCGCTTGTCTGTGATAACACCCCCTGCCGTGCTAAATACACGTTCAGATAATACACTGGCTGCAGGGCAGGCCAGCACCTCCAAGGCATAAAGGGCAAGCTCAGGCCATGTGCCCAATTTGGAGACCCAGAAGTTAAAGGGGGCAGACCCGTCATCCAGTACGTGTAGGCCTGTGGACACATACTGCTCAACCATGTTGGTGAAATGCTGCCTCCTGCTAAGACGTTCCATCTCAGCTGGTGGTGCTGGTTGTTGTGGCGTGCTGACAAAGCTTTTCCACATTTCAGCCATGCTAACCCTGCCTTCTGAGGTGCTGCCGGTGCCCCGGCTGCGTTGGCGACCTCTTCCTTCTCCTCTGCCTTCGCCTTGTGCTTCCACCGTACGCCCGCTGTCAGGTGGGAATGCCACCAGCAGCGCGTCTACCAGCGTGCGCTTGTACTCGCGCATCTTACGATCCCGCTCCAGTGAGGGAATTAAGGACGGTACGTTGTCCTTGTAACGGGGATCCAGCAGGGTGGCCACCCAGTAATCAGCACCAGTTAAAATGTGGGCAACTCGGCGGTCATTGCGGAAACACTGCAGCATGTAATCGCTCATGTGTGCCAGGCTGCCCAGAGGCAAAGAAAAGCTGTCCTCTGTGGGAGGTGTATCGTCTGTGTCCTCTGTATCCCCCAGCCACGCACCAGTGATGGCCACGAGCTGGTCTGGGTGCCACCCTGCTGTGAAAGTGGCTCCTTCTCCTCCTCCTCCTCCTCCTCCTCCATCTCCTCCTCCACCTCGTCATCCTCCAGAACTGTGCCCTTTCTGCCGGACAATTGTGTACCTGGCGTTTGTTGTTTGTTGGTGCAGGAACCCACCTTGTGGGCACGTCACATATGAGGCGGTGAGCGGGAAGGCCGAAGTTACGCTGCAGCGCTGACAGGCGAGCAGCAGCAGGGTGAGAACGCCGAAAGTGCGCACACACAGCCCGCACTTTCTGCAGCAGCTCTGGCATATTGGGGTAATTTTTAAGGAACCTCTGGACCACCAAGTTCAGCACATGCGCCAGGCAAGAGATGTGCGTCAAACCGGCTAGGCCCAGAGCTGCTACGAGATTTCGCCCATTATCGCACACCACCAGGCCGGGCTTGAGGCTCACTGACAGCAACCACTCATTGGTCTGTTGTTCCATGTCCCTCCACAACTCCTGCGCGGTGTGGGGTTTTTCCCCTAAAACAGGAAAGTTTTAAAACTGCCTGCTGTCGTTTACCCCTGGCTGTGCTGAAGTTGGTGGTGAAGGTGTTACGCTGACCGGATGAGGAGGCGGTAGAGGATGAGGAAGCGGACTAGGAGGAGTTAGCAACAGGAGGCAAACTGAAGCGCCCTGCAATCCTCGGTGGTGGAAGGACATGCGCCAAACTGCTATCTGCCTCAGGCCCAGCCGCCACTGCATTTACCCAGTGTGCTGTTAGGGAGTAGGGATGAGCTTCGTGTTCGAGTCGAACATACGTTCGACTCGAACATCGGCTGTTCGATCGTTCGACGAAGATCGAACGATTTGGGCCGTTCGCGCCAAATTCGAGTGACGCGAACGGCCCACAATGCACTACGCCATCGCAGTGTCATCCAGGCGCTGTGATTGGCCAAGCATGCACTGTGACCCCGCATGCTTGGCCAATCACAGCGCCGGCAGCGAGGAGAGCAATGATTGGCCACAGGCAGGATGCCTGTGGCCAATTATTGCTGAGGGGGTTTAGTACACGCCCCACACTATAAAAGGCCGCCAGCACGGCGGCCTAGTGTAGTGTGTTCCGGAGCAGGGATAGAGCAGCATAGGCAGGGACAGTGACTTTTATTTCTTTCTTGCTTAACCTGGATTCCTTTAGTTTAGGGAAAGAGAAGGATAGGTAGGGAGAGTGTCAGTGTGTTTTGTGCTTGTGCTATATTGTGCTTAAAAAAAACATTTTTTCTAGGGACAGAAAACTGTAGGTAGGGAGAGTGTGTCAGTTTCTTTCACTGTCAAAGTCCTTGTTTCCAGGGACCTGGAAGGACAGTGAGGTAATTCTCCTTGTGCTAAATTGTGCTTAAAAAAAACATTTTTTCTAGGGACAGAAAACTGTAGGTAGGGAGAGTGTGTCAGTTTCTTTCACTGTCAAAGTCCTTGTTTCCAGGGACCTGGAAGGACAGTGAGGTAATTCTCCTTGTGCTAAATTGTGCTTAAAAAAAACATTTTTTCTAGGGACAGAAAACTGTAGGTAGGGAGAGTGTGTCAGTTTCTTTCACTGTCAAAGTCCTTGTTTCCAGGGACCTGGAAGGACAGTGAGTGAATTCTCCTTGTGCTATATTGTGCTTAAAAAAAACATTTTTTCTAGGGACAGAAAACTGTAGGTAGGGAGAGTGTGTCAGTTTCTTTCACTGTCAAAGTCCTTGTTTCCAGGGACCTGGAAGGACAGTGAGTGAATTCTCCTTGTGCTATATTGTGCTTAAAAAAAACATTTTTTCTAGGGACAGAAAACTGTAGTTAGGGAGAGTGTGTCAGTTTCTTTCACTGTCAAAGTCCTTGTTTCCAGGGACCTGGAAGGACAGTGAGGTAATTCTCCTTGTGCTAAATTGTGCTTAAAAAAAACATTTTTTCTAGGGACAGAAAACTGTAGGTAGGGAGAGTGTGTCAGTTTCTTTCACTGTCAAAGTCCTTGTTTCCAGGGACCTGGAAGGACAGTGAGGTAATTCTCCTTGTGCTAAATTGTGCTTAAAAAAAACATTTTTTCTAGGGACAGAAAACTGTAGGTAGGGAGAGTGTGTCAGTTTCTTTCACTGTCAAAGTCCTTGTTTCCAGGGACCTGGAAGGACAGTGAGTGAATTCTCCTTGTGCTATATTCTGCTTAAAAAAAACATTTTTTCTAGGGACAGAAAACTGTAGGTAGGGAGAGTGTGTCAGTTTCTTTCACTGTCAAAGTCCTTGTTTCCAGGGACCTGGAAGGACAGTGAGGTAATTCTCCTTGTGCTAAATTGTGCTTAAAAAAAACATTTTTTCTAGGGACAGAAAACTGTAGGTAGGGAGAGTGTGTCAGTTTCTTTCACTGTCAAAGTCCTTGTTTCCAGGGACCTGGAAGGACAGTGAGGTAATTCTCCTTGTGCTAAATTGTGCTTAAAAAAAACATTTTTTCTAGGGACAGAAAACTGTAGGTAGGGAGAGTGTGTCAGTTTCTTTCACTGTCAAAGTCCTTGTTTCCAGGGACCTGGAAGGACAGTGAGTGAATTCTCCTTGTGCTATATTGTGCTTAAAAAAAACATTTTTTCTAGGGACAGAAAACTGTAGGTAGGGAGAGTGTGTCAGTTTCTTTCACTGTCAAAGTCCTTGTTTCCAGGGACCTGGAAGGACAGTGAGGTAATTCTCCTTGTGCTAAATTGTGCTTAAAAAAAACATTTTTTCTAGGGACAGAAAACTGTAGGTAGGGAGAGTGTGTCAGTTTCTTTCACTGTCAAAGTCCTTGTTTCCAGGGACCTGGAAGGACAGTGAGGTAATTCTCCTTGTGCTAAATTGTGCTTAAAAAAAACATTTTTTCTAGGGACAGAAAACTGTAGGTAGGGAGAGTGTGTCAGTTTCTTTCACTGTCAAAGTCCTTGTTTCCAGGGACCTGGAAGGACAGTGAGTGAATTCTCCTTGTGCTATATTGTGCTTAAAAAAAACATTTTTTCTAGGGACAGAAAACTGTAGGTAGGGAGAGTGTGTCAGTTTCTTTCACTGTCAAAGTCCTTGTTTCCAGGGACCTGGAAGGACAGTGAGGTAATTCTCCTTGTGCTAAATTGTGCTTAAAAAAAACATTTTTTCTAGGGACAGAAAACTGTAGGTAGGGAGAGTGTGTCAGTTTCTTTCACTGTCAAAGTCCTTGTTTCCAGGGACCTGGAAGGACAGTGAGTGAATTCTCCTTGTGCTATATTGTGCTTAAAAAAAACATTTTTTCTAGGGACAGAAAACTGTAGGTAGGGAGAGTGTGTCAGTTTCTTTCACTGTCAAAGTCCTTGTTTCCAGGGACCTGGAAGGACAGTGAGGTAATTCTCCTTGTGCTAAATTGTGCTTAAAAAAAACATTTTTTCTAGGGACAGAAAACTGTAGGTAGGGAGAGTGTGTCAGTTTCTTTCACTGTCAAAGTCCTTGTTTCCAGGGACCTGGAAGGACAGTGAGTGAATTCTCCTTGTGCTAAATTGTGCTTAAAAAAAACATTTTTTCTAGGGACAGAAAACTGTAGGTAGGGAGAGTGTGTCAGTTTCTTTCACTGTCAAAGTCCTTGTTTCAAGGGACAGAGAAGGACACCTGAAGGTAGCCCTTATTGCTTTTTTCCCATCTCCCTGCAGGCCATCTATTAGAATGTCTGGAAGGCAAACAAGGAGAGGCAGACAGTCAGGAGGCAATAAAAGAGGGCAAGCAGGCTCTGTGTCTGGGGGCAACAGTGCTGGTCGTGGACGCGGTGCATTGTCATCAGCACATGGCCATGGGACACGCTTGTCCTTCTTTTCGGCAGCTGGACATGTTGAGCCACATCATGCCGAAGACTTGGTAGAGTGGATGACCAAGCCCTCCTCCTCCTCCTCATCCTCTCTCACCCAGGCTCAGGGTACTGGAAAAGCAGCTGCCAAAGCGTCCTCTTCCCTGGTATCAATGTCAGACTCATCATCAGTCACTCCTTCCCTAGACCCACCATGTCCTCCTCCTGAGGAGTCCCCCGAACTGTTTCAGCACAGTGTTGGGTACATGCTCCAGGAGGATGCCCAGCGTTTCGAAGGGTCTGATGATGAAACCCAGCTAGAGGAAGGCAGTAGCGTGAGAGCAGACAGAGGGGATGCTCAAGAAGGACACCAATCTGGCAGTCATGTTCCAGCAGCTGCAGCATACTGCCAGATTGCCTCCAGTGATGAGGAGGGAGGTGATGATGAGGTCACTGACTCCACGTGGGTGCCTAATAGGAGAGAGGAGGAGGAGGAGGATGAGGAGGAGGCACATCTCCAACGAGGCAGGATGCCCTTTGGTGGCCAGCGTAAGGGCAGTACACCGACGGAATCACACCGCAGAGCTCCGCCTGTGCAGGGCGCTGCCTCTGCCCGTCATTCAAAAAGTTCTTTGGTGTGGGCCTTTTTTGAGGCTAGTGCATCAGATCGCACAGCTGCTGTTTGCAACATATGTCTCAAGCGTATATCGCGTGGCCAAAACATCAGCCGCTTGGGTACCACATGCCTGACCAGACATATGTTGACCTGCCATGCAGCTCGTTGGCAAGCCTACCTCAAAGACCCACACCAAAGAACAAAGCGGACCTCTCCTTGCACCGCATCAGCTGGGATCTCCAACCCCACTATAACTTCAGTCCTCTCTGAAACATGCACTGAGAGGAATGAAGGTGTAGAATTAGGTGTGTCACAGCCAAGTACTTGCGGCCACTCTGCTAGCAGTACACCGACGTCCGATTCTAGCAGGCAAATTTCCCTGCCCCAGCTGCTGGACCGTCGAAAGAAGTTCACTCCCAGCCATCCACATGCCCAGCGGTTGAATGCTAGCTTGGCTAAATTGCTAGTGCTTCAACTGCTGCCTTTTCAGTTGGTAGACTCGGCCCCCTTCCGTGAGTTTGTGCAATGTGCGGTTCCTCAGTGGCAGGTTCCCAAACGCCACTTTTTCTCACGGAAGGCTATTCCGGCTCTCTACCGGCATGTGGAAGGCAATGTCTTGGCCTCGCTGGACAGGGCGGTCAGCGGTAAGGTGCATATTACCGCTGACTCATGGTCCAGCAGGCATGGACAGGGACGTTACCTTTCTTTCACGGCCCATTGGGTCACTCTTTTGGCAGCTGGGAAGGATGCAGGACAAGGTGCAGTAGTGTTGGAGGTTGTCCCACCGCCACGCCTCCAAAATGCTACTACTGGTTGTGACACACCTCTCTCCTCCACCCCCTCCTCTTCTTCTTCCTCCATGGCCTCTTCCTGTGGTTTGTCCTATGAACCAGCGGTGCTCCGTAGCCGTTCACGGGGCTACGCAAGTACGCAGGCAAAAAGATGCCATGCCGTGCTTGCGCTGGTGTGTTTGGGGGACAGAAGCCACACTGGGGCAGAGGTCCTGTCTGCTCTGCAGGGCCAGGCCGAGAGGTGGTTGACGCCACGCCAGCTTAAGCCAGGAATGGTGGTTTGCGACAATGGCACCAACCTCCTCTCCGCCCTCCGACAGGGACAACTGACCCATGTGCCCTGTGTGGCTCACGTCCTTAACCTGGTGGTGCAGCGGTTCTTGGGCAGGTACCCGGGCTTACAGGATGTCCTGAGGCAGGCCAGGAAAGTCTGTGTGCATTTCCGCAGATCTTATAATGCCAGTGCTCGCCTGGCTGAGCTGCAAAAGGAGTTGAACCTGCCCAAGAACCGCCTTATATGTGACATGCCCACCAGGTGGAACTCAACGTTGGCCATGCTGCAGCGGCTGCACACGCAGCAGAGGGCCATCAATGAGTACCTGTGCGACTACGGCACCAGGACAGGGTCAGGGGAGCTTGGTTTTTTTTCTCCACGCCAGTGGGGCATGATCAGGGATGCATGCACTGTCCTGGCACCATTTGAGGAGGCCACGAGGATGGTGAGCAGTGACAGTGCATGCATCAGTGACACTGTACCTCTTGTCCACCTGTTGGAGCACACGCTGCGTGGAATAATGGACAGGGCACTTGAGGCAGAACAGAGGCAGGAAGAGGAGGACTTCCTTGCCTCTCAAGGCCCCCTTTACCCAGACAGTGTTCCTTCTGTCCCACCCATCGCACAGGAAGAGGAGGAGGAGGAGGAGGAGGAGGAGGATTGTGTCAGCATGGAGGTGGAGGCTGGCACTCAGCATCATCAGCAGCAGTCTTTTAGGGATGATTTACAGTCCCAAGAAACCAGTGGACTTGTACGTGGCTGGGAGGAGGTGGCTGCGGATCATGTCGTCCTTAGTGACCCAGAGGACTCCGGAGCGAATGCCTCAGCAAACCTACGCTGCATGGCCTCCCTGATCCTGCAAAGTCTGCGGAAGGATCCTCGTATTCTTCGGATCAAGGAGAGGGACCATTACTGGCTGGCCACTCTCCTTGATCCACGGTACAAGGGTAAGGTTGCGGACCTTATGTTACCGTCGCAGAGGGAGCAGAGGATGAGACAACTCCGGGAGGCCTTGCAGAAAGGTCTGTGCAACGCGTTCCCAGAGACTGGGAGGTTACAAACTCCTGGTCCTGGACAACGAGTTGCTGAGGCTTCGGCCAGTCAAAGAAGGAGCGGTGGGGAAGGTGGCCGTCTGACCGATGCGTTCAGACAATTCTTTAGTCCGCAGCCCCAAAGTATGATCGGTTCCAGCAACCATCGCCAGCGTCTGATAAACATGGTGCAGGAATATCTAGGGGCAAGGTCAGACTTGGACACCTTCCCCACCGAAAATCCTCTGGCTTACTGGGTCTTGAGGATGGATCACTGGCCAGAGCTTGCACAGTATGCAATTGAGCTACTGGCCTGTCCTGCATCCAGCGTTCTTTCGGAACGCACATTCAGTGCTGCTGGAGGATTTGTCACGGATCACAGGGTGCGCCTGTCCACCGACTCGGTTGATCGACTGACTTTCATCAAGATGAACCAGTCTTGGATCACCACCAGCTACCACACACCTGATGCTGATATAACAGACTAATTGATTTTAACATGTCACATCCCTTCAAGACTGATGCTGATGCTGAGTGCCTGTGCTGTTATGTTGACTGGCTATCCTCCTCCTCCGAGTCCTCAATGATACGATTGATGATGATAGCTTGGAAGATCATTTTTGTTTATGGGTGCCGCCACCAGTGGCTAAGGCCCAATTTTTCAGCCCCTGTTTTACAGGGGCGTGTAATTACAATTTTTTTAGCAATAATTTGCCATAGGGCTCATTGCTGTGCTCCAAGTACAGTATCTGTGAGGGGTTGGAGTGTTGTGGCACCAGTGCCTAAGGCCCAATTTTTCAGCCCCTGTTTAACAGGGGCGTGTCATTACAATTTTTGAAGCAATACTTTGCAACAGGGCTCATTGCTGTGCTCCAAGTACAGTATCTGTGAGGGGTTGTAGTGTTGTGCCACCAGTGCCTAAGGCCCAATTTTTCAGCCCCTGTTCAACAGGGGCATGCAATTACAATTCTTGATCTAATAATTCACAGCAGGGTCCATTGCTGCACCCACCAAGAGTAACTCTGAGGGCTTACAGTCTTGTGGCAACGCCACCACCACCACCACCACGAAAGGCCCAATTTTTCAGCCCCTGTTCAAAAGGGGCATGTAATTACAATTCTTGATCTAATAATTCACAGCAGGGCCCATTGCTGCACCCACCAAGAGTAACTGTCAGGGCTTACAGTGTTGTGGCACCAGCACCACCATCAAAGCCCCAATTTTTACTACCACTGTTCAACAATTATATGTAATTAAAATTCCTGATATAATAGTTGACAGCAGGGCGTTCCAGCACCAACCAAGAGTAACTGAGTGCTTACAGTGTTGTGCCAACACCAACAACTAAGGGGCCTATTTCTGCAGAGTATATACGGCAGGTCCCTACTTTCAAACATCCAACTTACAAACGAATCCTACTTGCAAACGAAAGAAGACAACAGGAAGTGAGAGGAAATCTACCCCTAGAAAGGAAAATTCTCTCCTGTAAGAATAAATATGGGAGAAAGGGGTCTCATCTGTACTGATGCTTTATCAGCAATCCTTGTTTCAAGAAAAACACCACATTTCAAAAACAGTTGTCATTGGGACGGAAAGTGAGGTGAAATGTTCTGAACAGGGGCACAGACAGCAAAACAAATGTTACAGGGGTGATAACCCTTACCTATGTTTCCCAAAAAGTTTAAAAATAGATTTTTGGGCTGGAGCTACACTTCAACAATGTACCTGTTCAAAATTACAAACAGATTCTACATAAGAACAAACCTACAGTCCCTGTCTTGTATGCACCGCCTGTATACGGCTGTTCAGAGTATATAGGGCCTTTTTTATTTTATGTGCGGGGTTCCCCTTAATATCCATACAAGACCCAAAGGGGCTGGTAATGGGCTGGGGTAGGGGGGGGGGGGTCATGGGGTAGCTATGCCATTTTTCTTAAAGATTTTCATCCATATTACCGGGACCAGACATTACATTAAAGCCGCAAGCAGTTTTAAATGGCTTTTTTTTCCTTTAGAAGTGTCATTTTGTGCAGGGACAGTTCTAAACACGGGAAACACGTGGCACTTCACAGGCATACTTTAGACACCCCCCAGGTACGATATTTAAAGGAATATTTGACTTTTTTTTTTTTCACTTTATGCATCATTAAAATGACTGCTCCTGAAAAACGACCGTTTTTAAAACTTCTTTTTGCATTGATACATGTCCCCTGGTGCACAACCCGGGTTCCCAAACCCTATTTATGACAATAACATGCATAATAGTTGTTATAATTAGCACTTTAGAATTCGAACGTTCGCATCCATTGTATTTAATAGGGTTCTAATGTTCGTTCGAACTTTCGGTCCGTTCGCGGGTTCTGGTGCGAACTGAACCCGGGGGTGTTCGGCTCATCACTATTAGGGAGATATAACGTCCCTGACCGTGCTTACTGGTCCACGCATCCGTAGTTAGGTGGACCTTGCCACAGATGGCGTTGCGCAGTGCACACCTGATTTTGTCCCCCACTTGGTTGTGCAGGGAAGGGATGGCTGGCCTGGAAAAGTAGTGGCGGCTGGGCACGCCGTACTGTGGGACAGCCAATGCCATCAGGCTTTTAAAACTCTGCGTCTCCACCAGACGGAATGACAGCATTTCAAAGGCCAGGAGTTTTGAAATGCTGGCATTCAGGGCCAGGGATCGCGGGTGGCTAGGGGGGTACTTCCTCTTCCGCTCCAATGTTTGGGAGATAGAGAGCTGAACGCTTCCATGGGACATTGTGGAGATGGTTGGTGACCCAGGTGGTAGTGTTGCTGGCAGATCCTCTGTTTGCGGGGTGGCAGGTGCCACTGTCACTACAGAGGTGGATGAAGAGGCCAAGACTGCAGCAGAAGAGGAAGCAGGAGGAGCCAGAGACCTTTCTTGGTTTTTGAGGTGTCTACTCCACTGCAGCTCGTGCTTTGCACTTAGATGCCTGGTCATGCAGGTTGTTCTCAGGTTGAGAACGTTTATGCCTCGCTTCAGGCTCTGATTGCACAGCGTGCAAACCACTCGTGTCTTGTCATCAGCACATTGTGTGAAGAACTGCCACGCTAGGGAACTCCTTGGACCTGGCTTTGGTGTGCTCGGTCCCTTGCTGCGTTGGGCAGTAGCAGACATACTGTCTAGGGGACGGACGCTCCGCTTTTGCACCCTGCTCCCTCTTCTGCTGTGCTGGTGGCTCTGTGCGACCACCGCTTCTTCCTCCAAACTACACTGGTCACCTGCATAACGTTCATTCCATGTGGGGTCGAGGACCTCATTGTCCTCCACATCATCTTCCACCCAGTCTTCACCCCTGCCCTCCTTGTCTGTCTGCACAATTGCGAAAGCAGCAGCAGTTGGCACCTGTGTTTCGTCATCATCCGAGATGTACTGCGATGGTCCTCCCATGTACCCATCATGAAACATAAGTGGTTGGGCATCGGTGCACTCAATCTCTTCCACTTCTGGGGCAGGGCTAGGTGGATGGCCCTGGGAAACCCTGCTAACAGAGTCATCGAAAAACAGAAGAGACTGCTGCATGATTTGGGGCTCAGACTGCTTGGCTGATTTGCAAGGGGGTGAGGTGAAAGACTGATGGACATGGGTTTCATGTGCCAACTCTGATCTTTCATCAGAAGAGTGGGTGGGAGACAATGTGAAGGAACCCGAGGCACTGTCAGCAACCCAATCTACTATCGCCTGTACTTGTCCTGGCCTAAACATTCGTACAGCCTCATTAGGCGCGTCAAAATACCGCCGCAGGCTCGGTCGAAACTCGCACCTGAGGAAGGTGTTTCACTTGTGCGTGTATCTGGCACAGATCCACCACGTCCTCTCCCTGCAACAGGAGCTCCAGCAGCAGCACCACGACCGGGGCCACCACGTCCCTTTGACCTTCTCATATTTTCAAAATTTAGGATCTTGCCCTAAATGGGTGTTTTTGGAAGAGCAGAACACACCCACAGTATGTAAGCGCTGAATCGCACAGCTACAGAACTGCAGAAAATGCTATTCAAAAAAAAATGTTGTTTTTTTAGTATAGCACAGTAGGAGAAAACTATATAGAAATTCTTTATTTCACACACCTCCAAATATGTATAACACACTGCAAACTATTTTTTGTGCCCCTAAACGGTGTTTTTTGGAAGAGCAGAACACACCCACAGTACGTAACCGCTGAATCGCACAGCTACAGAACTGCAGAAAATGCTATTCAAAAAAAATTTTGTTTTTTTAGTATAGCACAGTTGGAGAAAACTATATAGAAATTGTTTATTTCACACACCTCCAAATATGTATAACACACTGCAAACTATTTTTTGTGCCCCTAAACGGCTCTTTTTGCAAGCGTACATTAAAGTGCAATTTTTTTTTTTTTTTGCCCTAAACGGGTCTTTTTTTGCACGAGCAAAATAAAATGCTTTTTTTTTTTTTTTTGCCCTATGGGTCTTTTGGAAAAGAGCACAATAAAGTGCCTTTTTTTTTCCCCCTAAAAGTTAGATTTTCTCTGACACTGGGCTCATGGCAGTGTAAAAAGACTGCACTGCAACACAAACAGGTAAACCTATGCAGATCGCTGATTTTAATCTCTGAATCTGGACTCCTATATAATATTCTCTCTCCCTGAAAGCACCAACAGGAACCTGGCCCTACACTACACTATCTCTCTATCTTTTCCCTCAGATTGTAGAATCAGGACTACCTCATCTATTTTTCTATCTCTCCCTAAAAGCAGCAGCAGCAGACTAGATCATCTCCCTATGTATTCTGAAGCAGAGTGACGTGTGTGCTGTGTGCCTCTAGCTTATATAGAAGCTGGGTCACATGTTGCACTGACCAATCACAGCCATGCCATTAGTAGGCATGGCTATGATGGCCTCTAAGGGCACACCAGCTAATCAAAAGGTGATTGGCTGGCCCCTGAAGCATTTCTAAATGCGTAATTAGATTGCTGAACCCGAACCCGAACCCGGTCTTTTGGGCAAAGTCCGGGTTCGGGAAAAAGCTAAAGTTCGGTACGGACCCGAACTTTACAGTTCGGGTTCGCTCAACACTAGTCAGTATTCCTTGCAAAGTGAAATTTCACTTTGTTTCACCTTATCGATTAAGATCAATGGGCATTAACTTTGTCATTACTAAGTTACTATCACTGAGTCAATAGACCCTGCAGGGAGTGCCGGGAACAAGACTTCAAGAATTCAGCTATAATTGGAATTTACAACACAGGGCCGGCAAGAAGGGAAGCAAAGCATCACTAGGGGAATTTCCAATCACCAGTTCCTAAGGACACTGCCTATTGTAAAGGTATTTTCCCCTTAACCATTTATATATTAGGGCAAAGTTGACCTGAACTCAAAATTAAAGATTTGTTATGGGGAACATCTAGAAATGTTAATTGTGTCTAAGCTTAAAAATCTATCTTTGGTCTCAAATTGCTCTTTAAAAAAATGCAGTGCATTTCCTGTGCCTTAAGCCAGGTACACATGATCAAATCTTTTGAAATCTATTCATTGTTTGTTACTTTTATTATAGAAGTAACATGCTCTATCAGTATATACACCCCTTAAGAAAGAAGGTATTCTGAAACACGTCGGGTATGGTCCGTGGTCCTTGGTGTTCTCATCACGGCAGGTGTGGGACATATCAGCAGTATACTGTACCTCCTATGTTATGTATTATGTTGACTTACATGTTCACCAGCTACTACTATTGCTCTCTTTTAACTTTGTGTTAAATAAAAATTGTATCCATTTTATAAATGTTTCTCTTTTGTTCTTCTATGTATGCTGTTATTATACAGTACTATTCATTGGTTGGGCCATTAACCCTTTCATGCCTATTTCTGACATTTGTTGCTTGCAAGTTAAAATCCGGATTTTTATGCTAGAAAATTACTTAGAACCCCCAAAAATTATATAGATTTTTTTTAAGCAGAGACCCTAGAGAATAAAATGGTGATTGTTGCAATATTTTATGTCACACAGTATTTGCGCAGCGGCCTTTCAAACACAATTGTTTTTTTTTTGGGGGGGGGGGGGGGAGACACTTTCATTAATTAAAAAATAAATAAACAGTAAGGCTAGCCCAATTCTTTTTGTGTAATGTGAAAGGTGACAGTGTCAGAATTGCTCGTACAGGCACAATCACGTACCTGTACGTGGCCCTTTAACCCCCCTGCCTTCCCCGTGAGTCGGACCGCGGGTCCCGCGGACTCGATCGCCTCGTCTCACGGAGGCATGGAGCGGGGAGATGTTAGTGTAAACACAACATCTCCCCGCTCGCCTACTGACAATGTCAGCGATCTCCGCTCTGTGTAATCAGAGCGGAGATCGGTGACGTGTCACTAGTAGCCACGCCCCCCCTCAGTTATAAACACACCCCTAGGCACACTTAAGTGCACCTAGTGGTTAACCCCTTCACTGCCAGTGTCATTTTTACAGTAACCAGTGCATTTTTATTGTACTGGTCGCTGTAAAAATGACAATGGTCCCAAAAATGTGTCAAAAGTGTCCGATGTGTCCGCCATAATATCGCAGTCATGAAAAAAAAATAATAATAAAAATGCCTTAAAACTATCCCCTATTTTGTAAACGCTATAATTTTTGCACAAACCAATCAATAAACACTGATTGCGATATTTGTATTAGAAGAATACATATCGGCCTAAACTGAGGAAAAAAAACGTTTTTTTAATATATTTTTTGGGGATATTTATTATAGCTCTATTTTTGTTTATAGCGCAAAAAATAAAAACCGCAGAGGTGATCAAATACCACCAAAAGAAAGCTCTATTTGTGGAAAAAAAAGAGCGCCAATTTTGTTTAAGAGCCACGAAGCACGACCGCGCAATTGTCAGTTAAAGCGACGAAGTGCCGAATCGCAAAAAGGGGCCTGGTCTTTATGCTGCGTATTGGTCTGGGGCTTAAGTGGTTAAGAAACGATACCGGGATGATGCCTGCAGCTGCATATCACCCCGGTAAACCCCTGAAAGCCGTGAACGCAAATGTGCGTACGGTTGGCGCTAAGGGGTTTTTAAAGTCCCGTTAAGGGGGATCTTTATCCTATTCTATTCACGATCACATTATTGGACGAATTTCCGTCCGTTTTTTGTGGCATGCTAGTCTCATATCAAAAGTGACGTAATGTGTTGAATTGTTTCCTTTCTGAGCATGCGTAGTCTTGCTCTTACTTTTTTTTTTTCGGATGAAAAACGTACTTTTTCGGACAAAAACTATAACGTTTGTATGGCTGAGTTTGCATCACATGTGGTCTGCACAGCAATGTGGTGCGAATCACATGCGATGTCTGGCATCGCACTAGTGTGAACCGGCACTCAAAGCTCACATTTGTAAATCTGTAGAGTGAGATCATCATTTTCACAGCTGTGTACTAAGACCCTACAAAGTTTTTACAGACATAAACTATGTTCCATAAACACCATTTTACCATACACAAAATACATAAAAAAACAAAAACAAACAATTATTTTTACGAGTATACGTAAGCCGAGAAATAGACCCGAGAAAAGCATTTTACAGGTGGTTTATAGGCTTTGTGCAAGCAGTTTTATATACTGTATGTGTAAATAGTGGCCATTGTTAGAAATCATGGGGGCACATACAGCCTACCTGCAGGGCTCCCAACCCCAACCCCTGAGAGGGGATAAAGGTGGGGAGAGGGAGGCGAAAAGGGGGGAGATGAGAGAGGGTGAGAGGAGGAGATGGGTGGGGGTTGAGAGAAGGGGGTAGGAGGGAGGTGAGAGAGAGAGAGAGAGAGAAGGGGTGAGAGGGAGGGGAGGGAGAGAGAGGGAGAAGGGGGGTGGGAGGGAGGGAGAGAGAAGGGGGGTGAGAGGGAGGGGAGGGAGAGAGAGAGAAGGGGGTGGGAGGGAGGGAGAGAGAGAGAAGGGGGGTGAGAGGGAGGGGTGGGAGAGAGAGAGAAGGGATGATAGGGAGGGGTGGGAGGGAGAGAGAGAGAAGGGGTGATAGGGAGGGGTGGGAGGGAGAGAGAAAAGGGGGTGAGAGGGAGGTATGGGAAGGAGAGAGAGAGAGAGAAAGGGGGTGAGAGGGAGGAGTGGGAGGGAGAGAGAAAAGGGGGTGAGAGTGAGGGGTGGTAGGGAGAGAAGGGGGAGAGAGGGAGGGATGGTAGGGAGAGAAGGGGGTGAGAGGGAGGGGTGGTAGGGAGAGAAGGGGGTGAGAGGGAGGGGTGGGAGGGAGAGAGAGAGAACGGGGGTGAGAGGGAGGGGTGGGAGAGAGAGAGAGAAGGGGGTGAGAGGGAGGGGTGGGAGAGAGAGAGAAGGGTGGTGAGAGGGAGGGGTGGGAGAGAGAGAGAGAAGGGGGTGAGAGGGAGGGGTGGGAGAGAGAGAGAAAAGGGGTCAGAGGGAGGGGTGGGAGAGAAAGAAAGAGAGAGATAGAGAGAAAAGGGGTGAGAGGGAGGGGTGGGAGAGATAGAGAGAGAGGGGGGGTCTGGGTCAGTACAGTTTATCTGTTACTCACAATTATGGCCCCAGACTGCTATCTTGTAGGCTCAAGCAGACAGGATCTAGAGCAGGGGTACTGAATTAAAATTCACGGGGGTCCGGTCGGAAAAATTTTGTTCCAGCGGAGGTCCGAATGCCATATTGGTGCTATGACTCCACATGATGTCCTCCACTTCACAGCGCCCCCCCCCCCCCACCACCACACACATGCACACACCTTTACGATCCACACACATCACAATTTGTGCTTTTTTTCTTTCAACTTTATTGAAATGTCAAAATACATTTAATTCATTTTTATGCACCACAGCTCAGTTGCGGTGCATAGAAACAGTATGCATTTTGCACCACACTGCTCAGTACGCAGGGGCGCTGTTTCAGTGTGAACAGGACACATAGAAAACAATTGTTTTCTATTGCCCTTGCAGAGACGTGTTTTGCTAGTGCAGAAATTAGACCTCCTTTTACATCAGTGTC
Source organism: Rana muscosa (assembly GCA_029206835.1). Taxonomy (NCBI): domain Eukaryota; kingdom Metazoa; phylum Chordata; class Amphibia; order Anura; family Ranidae; genus Rana; species Rana muscosa. The sequence goes on from CM055124.1 coordinate 77,513,535, forward strand.
TTCAGTCCCCCACTTCACATCACAGCCCCCCCTTTACATCAGTGTCCTCAGCCCCCACTTACGTCACATCCCCCCTGCCTCATCACAAACCCCCCATCACAGACTGACCGCCCAAATCACAGACTGACCCCCCATCACAGTCCCCTCATCACAGACTGACCCCCCATCACAGTCCCCTCATTACAGACTGACCCCCCCATCACAGTCCCCTCATTACAGACTGACCCCCATCACAGACCCCTCATTACAGACTGACCCCCCATCACAGACCCCTCATTACAGACTGACCCCCCATTACAGACCCCTCATTACAGACTGACCCCCCATTACAGACCCCTCATCACAGACTGACCCCCCATTACAGACTGACCCCCATCACAGACCCCTTATTACAGACCCCTCATCACAGACTGACCCCCCATCACAGTCCCCTCATCACAGACTGACCCCCCATCACAGACTGACCCCCCATCACAGACCCCTTATTACAGACTGACCCCCATCACAGACCCCTTATTACAGACTGACCCCCCATCACAGACCCCTCATCACAGACTGACCCCCCATCACAGACCCCTCATCACAGACTGACCCCCCATCACAGACCCCTTATTACAGACTGACCCCCCATCACAGACCCCTCATCACAGACTGACCCCCCATCACAGACCCCTCATCACAGACTGACCCCCCCATCACAGACCCCTCATCACAGACTGACCCCCCATCACAGACCCCTTATTACAGACTGACCCCCCATTACAGACCCCTCATCACAGACTGACCCCCCATCACAGTCCCCTCATCACAGACTGACCCCCCATCACAGACCCCTCATCACAGACTGACCCCCCATCACAGTCCCCTCATCACAGACTGACCCCCCATCACAGACCCCTCATCACAGACTGACCCCCTATCACAGTCCCCTCATCACAGACTGACCCCCCATCACAGTCCCCTCATCACAGACTGACCCCCCATCACAGACCCCTTATTACAGACTGACCCCCCCCATCACAGACCCCTCATCACAGACTGACCCCCCATCACAGACCTCTCTCGATATCAAAAACCACTGTCCTTTACAGCACAGCACAGCACTCCTCCCCTCCCCACAAAACCCTACCTTTTTCACACAGGACATGAAGCGTGGGCGCTCTGGCCAATGGACGGGACTTTTCACGTTAAAAGTGAGTGATTTATTGCTGGGACCGCCCCGCTGCCTAGCAACCAATCACCCACTTTTTAACTTAAAAGTCCCGCCCTTTGTCCAGAGCGGCCGCGCCTCATGTTTTGTGTGATTTTAGACAGGCAGTATGGGGAGGGGCAGTGCAGAGATATAAAAGAAGGCACGGACCCGCCGCGCCTGCCATGCTGTGTATATAGCAGCATCGGCAGCGGCAGGCGGGCAAGCCGGGTGAGCCGGCGACAGGGAGAGGACGCTACTTGGCGAGGCTGCGGTCCGGACAGAATGGCCACTGGGGCCGGATCCGGCCCGCGGTCCGCCATTTAGTGACGCCCGATCTAGAGCTTCTGCTGTGTGTTGTATATTTAATTAAATCTGCTGCCCCCATAGCTCCTATTACAGGAGTGTCACACACAGGGTTATCTCCTAGGGTTGCCACCTCATCCCTTTAAAATGTAATACATATTAATTACACAGGTTCTGTGACAGATTAGGGTGGTAATTAAACTTCCTTGGTGCCTTATTTGCAACCCTATCATCTCTGGATCTTCCCAGCTGGGAACACAGCAGAATGAAAATGAGACCAGAGCTGGAGAGTCGGGCAGTGATCCTGGTGGCCGCTGGCCGGGCTGCAGAGGATGGGTGGAGCTTATCATGCATGGCTCTCCCGGAGGGCGTGTTCCCTGTTCTGTGGTCAGATACTGGGCTCTCCGCTGTCTCCCTCATGTAAGGGGGGTCCGTGTGTGCAGGGAGAATAGGGGGACCGATCACAAGTCACCAATCTGGGAAACTGGACTAATAGAAAATTGGACTGCTGAGCAGAGCACTGTGAACAGAGACCACTCTGTGGGAAAGTATGATTGGTCCTCTGCAACAAGTAGAGGTGCAGTGACAGAGCCTCTCATGGGGCCCCCCCTGTTAATTGATGGGGCCCGGTCCCCCCCACAGGAGGCCCAGTGATACCCCTTTATCGGCAGCCCTGTGTGTAAAGCTTCAGTTATTTGGTTCCTGGACAATGCAAGAGAAGAGAAGCAGTTCTAGAAAAGGAGAGGAGTTTTTTACTTATCACTAGAGAGATCACCAGCATAAGAAAGGAGGTCCTGATTTCTCTATTTAGATCTTTATATCACTAGAGAAATCACCAACACGATGGAGAGAGGTCCTGATTCCTTTTCATAGATCACTAGAGGGGTCACCAGCAGAAGGGAGGAGGTCCTGATTCCTCTATATAGATCTTTATATCACCAGAGGGGTCACCAGCAGGAGGAAGAAGGTCCTGATTCCTCTATATAGATCTTTATATCACTAGAGGGGTCACCAGCAGGAGGAAGAAGGTCCTGATTCCTCTATATAGATCTTTATATCACTAGAGAGGTCACCAGCAGGAGGAAGGAGATCCTGATTCCTCTATATAGATCTTTATATCACTAGAGGGGTCACCAGCAGGAGGATAGGGGTCCTGATTCCTCTATATAGATCTTTATATCACTAGAGGGGTCACCAGCAGGAGGAAGAAGGTCCTGATTCCTCTATATAGATCTTTATATCACTAGAGAGGTCACCAGCAGGAGGATAGGGGTCCTGATTCCTCTATATAGATCTTTATATCACTAGAGGGGTCACCAGCAGGAGGAAGAAGGTCCTGATTCCTCTATATAGATCTTTATATCACTAGAGAGGTCACCAGCAGGAGGAAGGAGGTCCTGATTCCTCTATATAAATCTTTATATCACTAGAGGGGTCACCAGCAGGAGGAAGGAGGTCCTGATTCCTCTATATAGATCTTTATATCACTAGAGGGGTCACCAGCAGGAGGAAGGAGGTCCTGATTCCTCTATATAGATCTTTATATCACTAGAAGGATCACCAGCAGGAGGAAGGAGGTCCTGATTCCTCTATATAGATCTTTATATCACTAGAGGGGTCACCAGCAGGAGGAAGAAGGTCCTGATTCCTCTATATAGATCTTTATATCACTAGAAGGATCACCAGCAGGAGGAAGGAGGTCCTGATTCCTCTATATAGATCTTTATATCACTAGAGGGATCACCAGCAGGAGGAAGGAGGGCCTGATTCCTCTATATAGATCTTTATATCACTAGAGGGATCACCAGCAGGAGGAAGGAGGTCCTGATTCCTCTCTATAGATCTTTATATCACTAGAGGGGTCACCAGCGGGAGGAAGAAGGTCCTAATTCCTCCCAGCAACAAACACGGTGAAAGGTTTGGAAACGGGTGATGACACTTCAGGAACTTAATATGTACAGTTTGGAGGAAAGAAGTGAAAGGGAGACACGATCGAAACCTTTAAATCAAGGGTTTAAATAAGGTTCAGGTGGACAGTATTTTCAATATGAAGTCAGGATCAAGAACAGGGGGACGTGACCTCAAACTAGCAGAAGGAAAGTTCAGCACTAAACTTAGATAGCATTATATTACCCAAAGAGTAGTTGATGCTTGGAATAGACTTCCAGCAGAGGTAGTAAGCGAGTCAAACAGCAAGTGGATTCAAACATACTTAGGACACACATACCGGTAGATCCATACTTAGACAAAAAAAATCGATGGACCACTAGGTCTTTTCTCTGCTGTCACCCTTCTACGTTTCTAAATAATTCGTAGTTACCCGTGATCAGGAAAACAAAATGTGAATGAATTTGTATGACCGTGCATTAAATAAATATATAAAAATGACAATGCATAGATAAGTGCTGGAACGCTGTGTGATTTCTGTGAAGACAGATGTGAGAACTAGACATAGGAATTGTGAACCTGAGAGTAGTAAAATTGTGCCCGTGGTCAGGTATAAAATATAGAGCGTACAGTATGTATAATAATTACCCGACAGGACGGACATCAGTGACTATTTGGAGGGGGTTTGGGTGGCTCGTGTAGCTCCAGTATCTCTCCGGAGTGAAGAAAATGTTCTGCTTGAGGATGTTGAGGAATGAGGCTATATATGGGGGCATAGGTGTGCACAGCCCATTCCATTAGGGTGTGCACCCCAAAGCTCAAACACACACTACTGATCGCTCACTGTGTTCATTCAGAAAGGGAAAGGGGTCAGTAAATGACATATTTACCGGCCCCTTCCCCCATTCACCCTAAAATATCCCTGCAGTAAGAGCCGCCAGTAGAGGAAAGAGGGAAGCCAGCAGCGGTGCGTGAGGAAGGGGGGGACCTAGGGCAGTAGGGGGAATCTATGCTGCACAGAGTGATTAGGGTGTGCCTGGGCACACCTGGCACACCCTGTGCGCACGCCTATGTATGGGGGTTTATTTAGCCGAATCCCACACAGTCATCCTTGCACAGGAAACAGTCAGAGAGTGAAGGATGATATACACACAAAAAAGGTAAACTATGCTGGGAGCAGTGTGAGTATTCGGGAAATAACCTCTTAACCACTTTAAGACCGAGCCTGTTTTCCAGACTCAGTGTTTTCAAGTTAAAAACATTTTTTTTTGCTAGAAAATTACTTAGAACCCCCAAACATTATACATTTTTTTTCTAACACCCTAGATAATAAAATGCTGGTCATTGCAATACTTTTTGTCACACCGTATTTGCGCAGCGGTCTTACAAGCGCACTTTTTTTGGAAAAAATTCACTTTTTTTAATTAAAAAATAAGACAACAGTAAAGTTAGCCCAATTTTTTTTATATTGTGAAAGATAATGTTACACCAAGTAAATTGATACCCAACATGTCACGCTTCAAAATTGCGCCCGCTCGTGGAATGGCGTCAAACTTTTACCCTTAAAAATCTCCATAGGCGACGTTTAAAAATTTCTACAGGTTGCATGTTTTGAGTTACAGAGGAGGTCTAGAATTATAGCTCTCGCTCTATTGATCGCGGCAATACCAAACATGTGTGGTTTGAACACCGTTTTCATATGCGGGCGCTACTCACGTATGCGTTCGCTTCTGCACGCAAGCTCGTCGGCACGGGGCGCTTTAAAAAAATTTTTTTTTTTTATTTTACTTTATTTTATTGATTTTAAAACAGTTTTTAAAAAATAAATAAAAATTGGGTCACTTTTATTCCTAATACAAGGAATGTAAACATCCCTTGTAATAGAAAAAAGCATGACAGGTCTTCTTAAATATGAGATCTGGGGTCAAAAAGACCTCACATCTCATATTTGGACTTAAATGCAATAAAAAAATAAATAAAAAAAATTTCATTTAAAAAAATAACAAAAAAATGTCCCTTTAAGACGTATGGGCGGAAGTGACATTTTGACGTCACTTCCGCCCTGCAGTGATATGGAGAGGGGTGGGGGCCATCTTCCCCTCACTTGTCTCTATACACAGCAAGGGAGAGGACCGGATCGCCTCCGCCGCTGCTGACGGGCACCGGAGATCGACGGGAGGGGGGGGGGCCCTCTCCCGCCACCCATAAAAGTGATCTTGTGGTGCATCTGCTGCAGAGTCTACTTTTATCTTGTAGAGGATCGCCCGCTGAAGAAGAGGATACCGGGGTTATGGTAGCTAGCTGCTACCATAACAATGGTATTCCTCTTCAAAGAGAGGACGTAAAACTGCGGCGGGAGGTCCGGAAGTAACCACTTCAGCCCCTGAAGATTTTACCCCCTTCCTGACCAGAGCACTTTTTACAATTTGGCACTGCGTCACTTTAACTGACAATTGCGCGGTCGTGCAATGCGGCACCCAAACAAAATTTGCGTCCTTTTTTTCCCACAAATAGAGCTCTCTTTTGGTGGTATTTGACACCTCTACGGTTTAATTTTTTTTGCGCAATAAACAAATAAATAGCGACAAATATATATTTTTTACTTTTTGCTATAATACATATCCCAAAAAAATATATAAAAAAAAACAAATTTATTCATCAGTTTAGGCCAATATATATTCTTCTACATATTTTTGGTAAAAAAAATCGCAATAGACGTATATTGATTGGTTTGTGCAAAAGTTATCGCGTCTACAAACTACGGGATAGATTTAGGGACTTTTATTTATTTTTCATTGTTTCTATTGGTTCTGTGGTTTTTAGCGGGACTGCGACATTGTGGCGGACAAATCTGACCCCAAATGACACTTTTTGGGGACCAGTGGCATTATTACATTGATCAGTGCTAAAAAAATGCACTGATCAATGTAAAAATGACACTGTCGGGGAAGGAATTAATACTAGAGGGCGATCAAGGGGTGAAGTGTGTTCCCTGGATGTGTTCTAACTGTAGGGGGGATGGGCTGCCTGGGACATGACAGAGATCACTGGGAACAGTAGATCTCTGTCATGTCATCTGTCAGAATGGGGATCTGCCTTGTTTACAAAGGCAGATCCCCATTCTGCCTTTGTACTAGGCGATCGCGGGATGCCGGCGGACATCAAGTCCGCCCGACACGCCAGCACGCGCCCGCAACCACGCCTGCGCGAGCCAACGCACAATGACGGCGATTCACACAGGGCAGCCAACCTGCTGCAGTACAACTGGGCCGTCATTAAGCGGTTAAAGTGTATGTGAACCCTAGCAATGAACTTCCCCTTTTTATGCTGGCCATTATCCATAAACTGCGTTTTGTGGATGGTTCCTGATAAACCGGGCAAAATTCACTCCGTGGGTGGCCCTGCTCCGTTCTTTTATTTCTTGTGGTACAAGAAACCACCAGGCAGTGCAGGAGGAGCCTCTTACAAGGGTAGTTGTTAATTTTCCCCAGCCCTAATGGCAGGAATTTTGGGGCCCATTACACTTAAGCATGGTCCCCCTGGAGCAGAGAACTGGGGGGGGGTGCTGCTGCCGCAAATTGAGAAGCGGGGGAGGCTGCCGCGAATTGAGAAGCGGGGAGGTGCCGCAAGTTGGGAGGTGTCGCAAGTTGAGAAGTGGGGGGTGTCACAAATTGAGAAGCGGGGGAGTGCTTCCGCCGCGAATTGAGGCCGGGGGGGGGGGCTTTGGGTGCTGACGAAAAAATAAGAGTGGATGTCATCCGGGCCCCTTTCAAAAATAAATAAATAAGAAAAAAAAAAAAAAAAGATTATAAAAAAAAAGGGGGATTGCCATCCTGGGCCATGGGGACCTCCGGGCCCCTTACAAAAAAAAAGGGGGGTTGCCATCCGGGCCCCTTACAGGTGTACTGCCTGTACCCCCCTGATGGCGGCCCTGCCTAATGGTATAGGGAACAGTGATACCTGTAGTGGTTTAGTCAATATTGTTACAGTGATTTAGTCAATATTGTTAAACAAACCCAAACATCATTATTTCTATAATCCTGGGGAAATTATTTATTTGGAAAGAACTGTTACTGTTTTGGAAATAAGAATGCTTATCCTGAACTGTCACTTTTTTTTTTTTTTTTTAGCTTATGGAGACTTATCCTAAATAGGGCCCCTTTCAGACGAGGTGGAATTCATCAAGCGGATCCATCTGCTCAGCGGGGCAGGCGGATGGCAGGTCCGTGTCCGCTATGCAGAGCGGACACGGACACAGCCCGCTGTTCTCTATAGAGTGGTCGGATGGAAACAGACTGCCTGTCGATCTGCTGGATGGATGGGGAACGGATCCCCATCCGTTTTTAGCAAACCAGATGGAATCGGATGCCGGTGGGGGTCTGCTGACATCCGCCGCTCCATAGAGAATAATGGGTGGTCCAATCGGGTCTGCCTGATAAACAGACAGGCGGACCCGATCGGTCCTGTCAGAGAAAGCCTACCAGACGTTTGGCTAATAGAAATGTGCGTACACGAAAAATGGCTAATTGAAATGCGCGCAGAATTCTCGGCAGAACGGTAACTAGCCTCACGCATTCACACAGGAATGCGCACGGGCGCACGAGCACAGGCGTGCAATCAATGCATGTTGGCACCACACAGACTATTTAAAGGGGGCTCCTGCTCATGCTCCAGTGCTGACTGGTCTTTCAGCTGTTCCCTGTGTCCTGCTATTACTCTGCTTGATCTCCTGTTGCTGACTCAGCTTGCCTTTGACCTGAACTTGCATCCTGCTTCTGCTCTGTGGCCAGTTCCTGACCCCGGCACCGTTCTTGACCACGTCTCTGTCTTATGCCTCGTTACCTCGCTGCCCGCCAACTGCTGACCTCGGCTTTCCCTGTGACCATGATGCTGTTCCTGGCTCTGCTCTCACATCTGGTTCAAGTGCCCATCTGGCCATCACCTGTATCAGCTCTGCTCATCGCAGCTAGTTCCTGTTTCCAGCCTGCTAGAAGCTCTGACTAGGCTTGTATCTGTACCCACAGCCTGTGTGGAGTGCCCCTTTAACTTCAGCTGGATCAGCTACCATTCCTGACCTGATGTGCTGCCAGCCTGCCAGAGTCTGCATCTCCTGCTGCCAGCACTCCTATCAACACCTGCTGGCACTCGTGTTCCTTCTGTTCCTCCTGTCCCTCAGTACCCTCTCTTCCACCTTCAGCAGGACCTTGGCAGGAGATACAAGAGAGACCAACCTCGTAATTTCAGTCTCCAATCAGGTACGTAACAGGCATAGGTGTGCGCAGCCTGTTGCATTAGGGTGTGCACCTGAAAGCTCAAAAACACGGTACCGATCTCTCACTGTGTTCATTCGGAAAGAGAAGGGGCCGGTAAATGACATTACCCCTTCCCCCACTCATCCTGAAATATCATCTATGTGTGCCCACTGCAGTAGCCAATGGGAAAGAAGGGAAGCCAGCCATGCTGTGGGAGGGGGCACCAGGCAGCAGGGGAAATCTGCACTGCAGGGAGTGATTAGGGTGTGCCTGGGCACACCTGGCACACCCTACGCGCATGCCTATGGTAACAGGTGAACACCCATGCGATCCGATCGATTCCAGTGTGGCAAGAAAAAAAAAAGAATTGCATGTGAACAGGAATGTGGTGCGATTCCTGTCTGAATCACATGTAGTTCCCTGCGCCGTATCAGTGTGAACTGGAACTTAAAGTGAATTTTATTAAGCTTATTGTTCAATTCTTTTTATGCAATCATGTGCTAGAAAAAAATCATATATTGTTTTTTTTTTATTATTATTATTGGACATTCATTTGCTTTACTTATTTGGTGAATGACCCTTTCTGCTCCTTTAGTAAAGGGTCATTCACTCAGCAGATGTGTGGTAATGGTTACATTTGTTTGTGAATTCCCTGTGTTGTTCTCTATAATTGTTACACTGTGTATTCATTCGCTGTTGTAACACACCTGGGTGGGCTCCGGTCACACTCTCTGCGACCCGAGCCCATCCGATTTTGAAGCCTGTTAGAGCCTTTGGTTCTAATCAGGTGCTTAAAAAAAAATGCCGCTGTAATTCATGCGCCCGGTGCCCTAAAAGGGGCCAGATGCATGATTAGGGGGTGGCAGGGGCAGCCATGGATAGATTCATGCTATGCATTGCATATAGGGGGGTGGCCCGGAGAGAGGAGCAGTGCCCGGGCACCCCTAATGAAGCTGGTCAAGAACATATTTTGATTGATCAGCTTTATCCCGACCACAGCTGCCAAAGAGGTGACAGCTCAGAACCCAGTAAAGATGTAATACATGTTGTTTCCAGGATCATCCACCAGAGGGAGCATCGGTGAATGGATAATCCTGAGCTGCCTGCATGCTACCCAACGGCACCCACCATGGCCATCCCGGGTTCAAAGGTGGGACAGCAGAGCCTGGGATACGTGGCAGAGGGGGGGGCGGGGTGCAATACATTCTGGTGGCTGTGTAAGGCCTCATTCACACCTGGCTGCTGTGGGGGATGTTTCAGGATGGAGAGCGGGGGAAGGGGCTAGTAAATATGTAATTTTCCAGCACCTTCCTTTTCTAAATGAACACTCGCTCACTGTGTCCATCCATAACTGAAGCATAGTGAACTGTTGACTATGCTTCAGGTTGTGAATGAACAGGAAGTCGCTCAGCACAGATCACTTCACATTCATTCACTGCCCAAAGAAAGTCATATGTGTGTATATGTAATAGGCTGCGCACACCTATGAGTATAGGGCAGCCCATTTATGCATGCGATAAATGCATCAAAGTCGCTCCTGCACCTTTCTTGTGCGTTTTTGCAGTGCAAAGGCCCATTCACACCCCAAAGTCAAGCAATTTCCATAGCAACTTTGACACCCCATTCACACTTGTGCGACTTGTCATGTGACTTTGGACAACAAGTTGTTTCCCATGTTTTCCAAAGATAACCATTTATATATGTGTGACTTAAGTCGCAGAGACTTAAGCCCCTATTCACACCGGGGCAAGAAATGTAGACACCTGGAGTCGCACTGACATGCAGCATTGAAATTGTGCGACTTCAAGGGAAGTCGCATGATTTCAAAGTTGGATTTGGTGTGGACGGGGGGCTCATACAACGTTTGAGGGTTAACATTGCAATCTATGGCCCTTAGGTTGCATGAAAGTCAGACTAAAGTTGTACATGAACTACTCTGAGCCCCGGTGCGGCTTTGAAATCGCGCTGCTTCAGTGCGATTTCAAAGCTGCGCATCAGTGTGATATGCACTGCCGATTTCATTGTGGCTTGCGACTTTATTTCCAGTAACTTTTTTATTGATTTTTACATACATCCACAAACAGAAAAAATACAATACATTATAAACAGACTCTACATAGAGTCCAGAAACAGATACCACCAGGGTGCTATGGGGCCCGCAGCTGAGTGGGGCCCGGTGAGGATGAGGACGTTTCAGTGGTGGTGCGTCCATAAAGGGCGCAGGAGCGCCGCCCCCTCTCTCCTACATTGCTCTATTACCATAGATAGATTCATGCATTGCATGAATCTATCTATGGTTGTTAGCAAAGCAAAGGAATTGGCTTTGCTAACACTGAATCCGCCTCTCAGCCAATCAGGTTGCCGGGTCTGTTACCGGCAACCTGATTGGCTGAAACGTCAGGCGCTGTGATTTGACGCCTGAGAGAGGACAGAAGAAGACATGGAGGACGTGCAGGAGACCACCGCTGACGTGCTGCAAGACAGGTAAGTGCCGGGCAGCATCTGATGGGGCACAGTAGCGGCAATTGATCGGCACACTGGCAGGGGGGGACTGTTTGCAGGGGGGGCCCCATACAAAATTTTGCTATGGGGCCCTGTGATTTCCAGTTATGCCCCTGGATACCACCCAATAAACCCACCCTCAAGAAAAAAAAAAAAAAAAGGACCCTACTCAAAACCTAAACTATGAATTTAATTGTCAGGATTTTTTTGCTTTTTTAGCAAAAAATAAAAAACCCAGCAGTGATTAAATACCACCAACAGAAAGTTCTATTTGTGGGAAAAAAATAATAAAAATGTCATTTGGGTACAGTGTTCAGGGCCGCCATCAGGGGGGTACAGGCAGTATACCTGTAAGGGACCCGGAGGTCCCTAGGGGCCCGGATGGCAACCCCCCTTTTTCTTTTTTAATATTTTTTTCTTTATTTCTTTATTTCTTTATTTATTTTTTATTTCTTTATTTATTTTTTGTAAGGGGCCCAGAGGTCCCCAGGGCCACGGATGGCAACCCCCCTTTTTTTTTAAATAAAAATATATATTTTTTTAATAAATTATTTTTTATTTTTTTTGTAAGGGGCCCAGAGGTCCCCAGAGGCCCGGAGGTCCCCAGGGCCCCGGATGGCAACCCCCCCTGCTTCTCAATTCGCGGCTGCCCCCCCGCTTCTCAATTTGCGGTGGCAGCACCCCCCCCCCGTTTCTCCTCTGCTCCAGGGGGCCCATGCCTGAAGCTATTTAAGGGGCCCCAAAATTCCTGGTGGCGGCCCTGACAGTGTTGCATATCCGCGCAATTGTCATTCAAAGTGTGACAGAGCAGAAAGCTGAAAATTGGTCTGGGCAAGAAAGGGGGTGAAAGTGGCCAGTAAGCAAGTGGTTAAGTTACCGCCACACTATGTAATTTATTTATGCACTTATTTGGTATCACACATTTTGCTGCTTTTATGTGTTAAAATCTTCCCCAGCACAGAATTATTTTCGTTTTTATATTATTCAATATTAGGTGAACACTGTATCTGGCTTATAGGAGCGTACAGGTTTTTTCTTGCCATTGAATGAACTGTGTGGTAGTAGGACGGGTTTGCTCGAGGCTGTTGCACAACTTCCTTCCTCAGCAGACTATGCCACTCAGAGAGGCGAGCCTTGTAGAGGCCAGACAGGAGGACAGAACGCAGAGAACGGAGCTCACAACAAAGTTCCAAAGTTCTACGGACACACCGCCCTGAGCGACCGGAGATCAGCAACTGCCAACAAAGACGCCGCACCCAACCTTGCACGGTCCTGGAAGCCCGGAAAGGGACAGTAAGAAGCCGCTACGGCCAAGGTAGGCGACATGAGATGAGATCCCTGGAGTCCAGCTCTGTGAAGTGTATAGGAAGTGTCATCTTGGTGTTACAGGAGCATTGCGTCATCCTGTTTTTCTTATGAGTTGTTGCGTCATTTTTGCATTCATTTTTCAGATGATATAGAAAGGCACCTTGGGCCTTATTCACATTTGTGCGTCTATAGGATGTTTCTAAATGCGTTGATTGTAATGCTTTGTAATGGTATGAATTCACATTGCGTTTTTTCCCCCCGATTTAGCTGTTTTCGGTTTAAAGTATATATAAACCCAACACTTCATATTCCTTATTTGTAGCTGCTGTACCATGTACTTGTATGAGAAAATCTCCTGTTCTCTTTGTATTGCTTCCTTTATGTGAAATCCAGTGGCGGCTGGTGGGTTTCTCTTTTGGGGGGGGTGCGGCAAACAACCACCCCCCCCCCTGTTTGCTGTTTGCCAGTCGGTGGGGCACTTCCCCCATCTGGGTGGCGGGTGGCTCTGGAGTCCTCTCCTCCAGCATGGTGGACCCCATTTGGGTGACAGTTGACGAGTGGCACTGGTGTCCTCTCCTCCAGCACAGCGGACCCCATCTAGGTGGCAGGTGGCTCCGGTGTCCTCTCCTGCAGCAGGGCGGACCCCATCTAGGTGGCAGGTGGCTCCGGTGTCCTCTCCTGCAGCAGGGCGGACCCCATCTAGGTGGTGGGTGGCTCCGGTGTCCTCTCCTCCAGCACAGCGGACCCCATCTAGGTGGCAGGTGGCTACGGTGTCCTCTCCTGCAGCATGGTGGACCCCATCTAGGTGGTGGGTGGCTCCAGTGTCCTCTCCTCCAGCATGGCGGACCCCATCTAGGTGGCAAGTGGCTCCGGTGTCCTCTCCTCCAGCATGGCAGACCCCATCTAGGTGGCAAGTGGCTCCGGTGTCCTCTCCTCCAGCATGGCAGACCCCATCTAGGTGGTGGGTGGCTCCGGTGTCCTCTCCTGCAGCAGGGCGGACCCCATCTAGGTGGCGGGTGGCTCCGGTGTCCTCTCCTGCAGCAGGGCGGACCCCATCTAGGTGGCAGGTGGCTCCGGTGTCCTCTCCTGCAGCAGGGCGGACCCCATCTAGGTGGTGGGTGGCTCCGGTGTCCTCTCCTCCAGCACAGCGGACCCCATCTAGGTGGCAGGTGGCTACAGTGTCCTCTCCTGCAGCATGGCGGACCCCATCTAGGTGGTGGGTGGCTCCGGTGTCCTCTCCTCCAGCATGGCGGACCCCATCTAGGTGGCAGGTGGCTCCGGTGTCCTCTCCTCCAGCATGGCGGACCCCATCTAGGTGGTGGGTGGCTCCGGTGTCCTTCCTTCAGCACGGCAGACCCCATCTAGGTGGCGGGTGGCTCCGGTGTCCTCTCCTCCAGCATGGCGGACCCCATCTAGGTGGCGGGCAGCGGCTCCGGTGTCCCCCCCTCCAGCACGGTGGTTTTCACCATGTGTCTCCTCTCTCCTCCACCTAGGCGGAAGGTGTCCAATAGGATCGCCTGACGTTTTGGCCAATCGGGAAACGAGTTTCATGACTGCGCCCCGAGCACACCCTTTTTTTAAGCCTATTAGAGCCTCTGCCTCTAATCACATGCTTCACCCCCCCCCATTGGAATCCATGGTCCAGCACCCTGTATGTAGATCAGGGGGGCCCCGGACGCATGTTCCTGCCAGTCCCTCTGCTTTCCTATTAATTTGGCCACACTAAGCATCAGTCAGTTCTCTAGCTATGTTGGAAACTCAGTGTTCTCTCCTCCAAAGGTCAGGCTTGTCCTGTCCCCACCACAGCCATTCACCGGGAAGGTCAGTGTTCTGCTGTTTCTCCTCCACCTCTCTATGCAGCCGAGAAACAGAGTTCCAAAGTTCTACGGACACACCGCCCTGAGCGATAGGGATGGGTTTTTATTACTGTATATGTTTTATATCTGTACACAAATGTTTTGCCTTTTATTTATTTTTTAAACTGTATGAGTTGTTTTGCAAGGTGAGAATTTGCAATAATTATGTTTTGAAAAAAAGGAATTCTGTGCATCTAGGGGCAGATCAGGTACTCTGAACACATCTAAGTATGTGTAAATCCACAAAAATGCATGTAAAAGCAGGGCCAATGATAAGAGGGTAGAGCCGGCCCATCGGTACCGGGCCCCATTAGTTCAGCAGGGGGCCCCGGGGCAGAAAGTGGACTATTTTTAACCTCCCGCTGTCCCCATAATGCATGTGTGCAGCGGCAAAGAGGGTGAGCTTGTTGCACATATGTGTTCTCCGGCTGCAGAGCTTTCTGTGCTGAGAGCGTGCTCACTGTGTGCTCCCAGCTCAGCCACTGATCTGGCAAAGACGGCTCTCGGTTACTACTAATGATGATCGGAAGTAGGCGGGACCAGCTCCCGCATATGTCACCACAGCCAATCACAATGGTTATGTGATCAGGCAGTCCTTCCCACCCCCCGGGCATAAAAACCTTGTTAAAGGGACACCAGGGCTGCAAGAGATGGGTTAGATCAGGGGTGCCCAACCTTTTGAATAGCGAGGGCCACTTAAGCAACTTGGTAACCAGTTGCGGGCCACAATGATCGGAGCGGGCGGATGACAGGTCACGGGTATTCTATCCTCCGATCCAATCAGCCCAGATGGAAGGGGACGAATTCCCTTCTATTTTTTGTTTTTTCTTAGAGGATCGGATTGGAGATAGGCGGACTTAAGCCCCATACACACGGTCGGACTTCCATCGGACTTTTCCGTGGATTTTTGTCCGAACGGAGTTGGTCGGGCACACCCATAGCATACACACCACAGGACTTTTTTGCAAACTTTCTCAAAACTTTTTGCAACATCACGTGGTTTTTCTGCTCTTTACCGCCACCCTTTGGTCAACTTCTGCTATTGTTGGTTGATTTTAACATTATTTGTTTTGTTCATCGGACAAAAGTCCGATGGTTTTCTGTACACACGGTCGGACTTTGCTCCATTGGACTTTTGTTGGGCAAAAGTTTGTCCGTTTGCAGACCGAACTTTTGTCCGATGAAAACAAGAAAAAAGCAAAAAAAGTTTGTCCGATGGAGTGTTGGTCCAACTTGCTCAAAATGAAGTTTGTTGGCCAAAAGTCTGACCGTGTGTACGGGGCTTAAAACGGACAAAAGTCTCTGTAGAGGTGAATTTAGGGTCCGATTGGGTAGGGCCGATCGTGTGAAAAGGGCCTAAAGCCCCGTACACACGGTCAGACTTTTTGACAACAAACTTCAAAATGAGCAAGTTTTCAAAAAAATCCGACGGTGTGTACGCTCCAACGGACAAAGTTTTTCGGTTTTCATCGGACAAAAGTTTGCTCTGCAAACGGACAAACTTTTCGGCAACAAAAGTCCTACGGTGCAAAGTCCTATCGTGTGTACAGAAATCCATCGGACTTTTGTCCGAAGTACAAACACGCATGCTCAGAACCAATGTTAAAATCAACCAACAATAGCAGAAGTTGACCAAAGGGTGGCGGAAAAGAGCAGAAAAAACACGTGATGTTGGGAAAGTTTTGGGAAAGTTTGCAGAAAAGTCCTGTGGTGTGTATGCTATGGGTGTTCCCGGCCAACTCCGTTCGGACAAAAATCCACGGAAAAGTTAGTTTGAAGTCTGACCGTGTGTACGAGGCTTTAGACTGTTTTCACACTGATGTGCTGCGGTTTACCAACACCGCGGGTGCAGCGTAGTGCACCTATGTCTATCCTGCAGGTTAGCTGAACTTTGCCATAGACTCTGCCTGTGGCAAAAGCCGGCGCTGTAAAGGAAGCATCGGCTTATGGGGCTTTACTCTGCAGCCGTTTTATTCCTCTACCACCAGCTTCATTCACAACACTGATGCTGCGGTATCCTTTCGATCTGGGCTTGCCAACCCGCCATTCCAGAGCGGAAGGTCGCGGGCCACATCAGAGGGCTCCGCGGGCCACATTTGGCCCCCCGGGCCACTGGTTGGCTACCCCTGGGTTAGATACTTATGGGCACAGCAGATCCACCCGTCAGTGTTATGCCCCGTACACACGATCCGAATATCGTACGACAGATCGTACGACTTTTTTCGCTTAATAGTTATTAAAGTCACGAAAAGTTATTAATAGGTTATTAAAGTCACAAAAATTCTCGTACGACAGAAAAAAAAATCGGAAGTGATGTCATGTGTTGTAATGTATTTGTATTGTATTTTCGGACGACAACTGTACTGACTAAACGAAAATCGTACGATTTGTTATCGTACGAGGAAAATTTTCGTGCACGTCTGATTAAATAATATCGGATGAACTGTCATGATCGGCTCTCGAAGCTCTGTACTAATGATCCGATTATCGTACGATTCTTCATCGGACGACATTTTTCGTACGATATTCGGATCGTGTGTACGGAGCTTAAGTCTATGGGCAGATGGATGTAAACAGGCGTGGCTTTGTTTACATCCAAGTCCCTCCGAGTCTTTTCAGGTCCAAAAAAAAAAAATTGGGAATCGTCTTCAACCTTTTCTGTTTTTGCGGACCTTAAATAGACGTCCCTCCAATGTGAAGGGGGGGGGGGAGCTAAACACAGGAGAAAGTGATGTGGGAATAGGGATGAGCTTTGAGTTCGAGTCGAACTCATGTTCGACTCGAACATTGCCTGTTCGCCCGTTCGCCGAACAGCGAACAAATTGGGATGTTCGCGGCAAATTCGAAAAATCTATGGGAGAAATCTAAAGTGTTAATTATAAAGGCTAATATGCAAGTTATTGTCCTAAAAAGTGTTTGGGGACCGGGGTCCTGCCCCAGGGGACATGTATCAATGCAAAAAGAAGTTTTAAAAACGGCCGTTTTTTTCGGGAGCAGTGATTTTAATAATGCTTAAAATGAAAAAATAAAAGTGAAATATTCCTTTGAATTTCGTACCTGGGGGGGTGTGTATGATATGCATGTGAAGTGGCGCATGTTTCCCGTGCTTAGAACTGTCCCTGCAAAAAATTTCATTTTTGAAAGAAAAAAAGTCATTTAAAACTGACTCGTGGCTATTAATGAATTGTCGGCTCCCGGCAATACATACAAAAGTCATTGATAAAAAATAAAAAAAAAGCGTGGGGGTTCCCCAGAATTCAATTACCAGGCCCTTCAGTCTGGAATGGATATTAAGGGGAACCCCGCCGCAAATTTAAAAAAAAATTGACGTGGGGTTCCCCCAAATATCCATTCCAGGCCCTTCAGATCTGGCATGGATTTTAAGGGGAACTCCACCCCAAATTTAAAAAAAAATGGCGTGGAGCCCCCCTAAAAATCCATACCAGACCCCTTATCCGAGCACGCAACCTGGCCGGCCGCAGGGGAAAAGGGGGGGACGAGAGAGCGGCCCCCCCTCCCTCCTGAACCGTACCAAGCCACATGCCCTCAACATGGGGAGGATGTCCCCATGTTGATGGGGACAAGGGCCTCATCCCCACAACCCTTGCCCGTGGTTGTGGGGGTCTGCGGGCGGGGGGTTATCGGAATCTGGAAGACCCCTTTAACAAAGGGGACCCCCAGATTCCGGCCCCCCCCCATGTGAATTGGTAAGGGGTACATTGTACCCCTACCATTTCACAAAGAAAGCGTAAAAAAATGATTAAAAAAACACACAAACACCTTGAAAAAGTCCTTTATTTAAAAAAAAAACAAAAACATTCCAGCGGTGAAATCCAGTGTCCCGCGGCGATCCCGATGTCCAGCGCTGTCCTTCATTGGTTGTGCCTGAGCGGACCTGATGGGGAACTCCCTCTTAGTATTTTAAATGTATAGACCCGCCCCTTCTAAAGTTCCCCATCAGGTCCGCTCAGCGGACCAGATGCGGAACATGAGAAGGGGCGGGTCTATACATGTATTACCAAAGTGAGAGCAGTCCCCCATCAGGTCCGCCCCCTCGGTATGTCAGACCCGCCTACGTCATTGGCTTGAGCGGGGAACTTCCTTCACTATGTAAATTTAAATTACACAGTGAAGGAAGTTCCCCGCTCAAGCCAATGACGTAGACGGGTCCGACATACCGAGGGAGCGGACCTGATGGGGAACATTAGAAGGGGCGGGTCTATACATTTAAAATACTGAGAGGGAGTTCCCCATCAGGTCCGCTCAGGCACAACCAATGAAGGACAGCGCTGGACATCGGGATCGCCGCGGGACACTGGATTTCACCGCTGGAATGTTTTTATTTATTTTTTAAATAAAGGACTTTTTCAAGGTGTTTGTGTGTTTTTTTAATCATTTTTTTACGCTTTCTTCGTGAAATGGTAGGGGTACAATGTACCCCTTACCAATTCACATAGGGGGGGGCCGGGATCTGGGGGTCCCCTTTGTTAAAGGGGTCTTCCAGATTCCGATAAGCCCCCCGCCCGCAGACCCCCACAACCACCGGGCAAGGGTTGTGGGGATGAGGCCCTTGTCCCCATCAACATGGGGACATCCTCCCCATGTTGAGGGCATGTGGCCTGGTACGGTTCAGGAGGGAGGGGGGGCCGCTCTCTCGTCCCCCCCTTTTCCCCTGCGGCCGGCCAGGTTGCGTGCTCGGATAAGGGGTCTGGTATGGATTTTTAGGGGGACTCCACGCCATTTTTTTTTAAATTTGGGGTGGAGTTCCCCTTAAAATCCATGCCAGATCTGAAGGGCCTGGAATGGATATTTGGGGGAACCCCACGTCAATTTTTTTTAAAATTTGCGGCGGGGTTCCCCTTAATATCCATTCCAGACCTGAAGGGCCTGGTAATTGAATTCGGGGGAACCCCCACGCTTTTTTTTTTTTATCAATGACTTTTGTATGTATTGCCGGGAGCCGACAATTCATTAATAGCCGCGAGTCAGTTTTAAATGCATTTTTTTCTTTCAAAAATGACATTTTTTGCAGGGACAGTTCTAAGAACGGGAAACATGCGCCACTTCACATGCATATCATACACACCCCCCCAGGTACGAAATTTAAAGGAATATTTCACTTTTATTTTTTCATTTTAAGCATTATTAAAATCACTGCTCCCGAAAAAACGGCCGTTTTTAAAACTTTTTTTTGCATTGATACATGTCCCCTGGGACAGGACCCGGGTCCCCAAACACTTTTTAGGACAATAACTTGCATATTAGCCTTTATAATTAACACTTTAGATTTCGAACGTTCGAGTCCATTGTATTTAATAGGGTTCTAAAGTTCACACAAACATTTTCTCTGTTCGCAGGTTCTGGTGCGAACCGAACAGGGGGGTGTTCGGCTCATCCCTGTCTGGGAAGTATAAACAAACCCATGTGAACACAGTCCCCAATCATTTGGGCCGGCCATACACTTTAAAAACCGATTGTACAATCTTCATTCAAATTGTATCAATGCAGGCAGGCCCTTGTACTACATAGTCCATGGTAGATTTAAAGGAGATTTTTACAATCAGATTGTATGGTGTATGGCCAACTTTAGATTTACCAAAACTATGGAGGACAAATAGGAGAACACGCCTAAACAATCCGTTCATTGTATATCAAACTGGCAGGCCCTTGCACTACAAATTTGGTGTTAAAGGAGATTGTACAATTAGATTGTATAGTGTATGGTCACCTTTAGGACAACGCACATGCTGGCCAGGTCTGTAATCAAGTCAGATGGGCTAAAATAGACCATTAAAAGTTTGTGTTACCGGCGCCAAGATACTTATACTAAAAATAAGTCTGCTGCAATTGAATAAACCATGCAACCATATAAGTTGAATGAAAGTAATGAAAAAGAAAGTGAATTGCGCTATTTTTTATGAATTTCGCATACAATGCGTCATCAGGAAGCTGCCTCATGTTCGCTTGTCCCTTAATTTATACCCCCTTCCGCTTTTTGTTATCCTATCCCCATTATTAGGATGGAGAACGGCCGCTCCGTGTGACCGGAAATGGTGTGGTCTCCATCTTACCTACTGGCAATGCATCATCTATTACTACATCCGGTCGGAAGCACTATCTCCGTGTGACCAGAAGTGTGCTAAACGCCATTTAGACTGCTGGCCGATGTCTGTATGCCAAAGGTGAAAACCTACTGAAACTAACAACCCCCATTTTTTGGAATTCCCACAAAAACAAACCCCTCGGTATGTCATGTATTCCAGGTAAAATTGCACCGTCAGCTTACTCCAAGGTTTGTGCTGGGTCACCCCTATGCACAGCTGGGTCACTCTTACAATTCATCATTACTGACAAAATTATATTTAAAAACATGTATGTAGACGGCTTTCAGCTGCTTTAAAATCAGCGGTGATCAGTGCTTGTAACTCCCCCACACACGATCACCGCTGATTGTCCCCGTAATCTCCTCCAGCCCCCCTCCGTTTTGCTGCTGTCTCCCTCCCACCGTGTCCCCCTCCGTGCTGCTCTCTCCCTCCATGCTGCGGTATCCCTCCGTGTCCCCCTTCATGCTGCCATTCCCCTCCGTGTCCCCCTCCATGTCCCGCTCCATGCTGCCGTTTAGTGATGAGCCGAACACCCCCGGGTTCGGTTCGCACCAGAACCCGCGAACGGACCGAAAGTTCGTACGAACATTAGAACCCTATTAAATACAATGGATGCGAACGTTCGAATTCTAAAGTGCTAATTATAACAACTATTATGCATGTTATTGTCCTAAAAAGGGTTTGGGAACCCGGGTTCTGCACCAGGGGACATGTATCAATGCAAAAAGAAGTTTTAAAAACGGTCGTTTTTCGGGAGCAGTCATTTTAATGATGCATAAAGTGAAAAAAAAAAAGTCAAATATTCCTTTAAATATCGTACCTGGGGGGTGTCTAAAGTATGCCTGTGAAGTGCCACGTGTTTCCCGTGTTTAGAACTGTCCCTGCACAAAATGACACTTCTAAAGGAAAAAAAAGCCATTTAAAACTGCTTGCGGCTTTAATGTAATGTCTGGTCCCGGTAATATGGATGAAAATCTTTAAGAAAAATGGCATAGCTACCCCATGACCCCCCCCCCCCCCCTACCCCAGCCCATTACCAGCCCCTTTGGGTCTTGTATGGATATTAAGGGGAACCCCGCACATAAAATAAAAAAGGCCCTATATACTCTGAACAGCCGTATACAGGCGGTGCATACAAGACAGGGACTGTAGGTTTGTTCTTATGTAGAATCTGTTTGTAATTTTGAACAGGTACATTGTTTAAGTGTAGCTCCAGCCCAAAAATCTATTTTTAAACTTTTTGGAAAACATAGGTAAGGGTTATCACCCCTGTAACATTTGTTTTGCTGTCTGTGCCCCTGTTCAGAACATTTCACCTCACTTTCCGTCCCAATGACAACTGTTTTTGAAATGTGGTGTTT
Organism: Rana muscosa; assembly: GCA_029206835.1. Classification (NCBI taxonomy): domain Eukaryota; kingdom Metazoa; phylum Chordata; class Amphibia; order Anura; family Ranidae; genus Rana; species Rana muscosa. Next base: position 77,535,300 of record CM055124.1, read on the forward strand.
TTCTTGAAACAAGGATTGCTGATAAAGCATCAGTACAGAGGAGACACCTTTCTCCCATATTAATTCTTACAGGAGAGAATTTTCCTTCCTAGGGGTAGATTTCCTCTCACTTCCTGTTGTCTTCTTGCGTTTGCAAGTAGGAGTCGTTTGTAAGTTGGATGTTTGAAAGTAGGGACCTGCCGTAGATACTCTGCAGAAATAGGCCCCTTAGTTGTTGGTGTTGGCACAACACTGTAAGCACTCACAGTTACTCTTGGTTGGTGCTGGAACGCCCTGCTGTCAACTATTATATCAGGAATTGTAATTACATATAATTGTTGAACAGTGGTAGTAAAAATTGGGCCTTTGATGGTGGTGCTGGTGCCACAACACTGTAAGCCCTGACAGTTACTCTTGGTGGGTGCAGCAATGGGCCCTGCTGTGAATTATTAGATCAAGAATTGTAATTGCATGCCCCTGTTGAACAGGGGCTGAAAAATTGGGCCTTTGGTGGTGGTGGTGGTGTTGACACAACACTGTAAGCCCTCAGAGTTACTCTTGGTGGGTGCATGAATGGGCCCTGCTGTGAATTATTAGATCAAGAATTGTAATTACATGCCCCTGTTGAACAGGGGCTGAAAAATTGGGCCTTAGGCACTGGTGGCACAACACTACAACCCCTCACAGATACTGTACTTGGAGCACAGCAATGAGCCCTGTTGCAAAGTATTGCTTCAAAAATTGTAATGACACGCCCCTGTTAAACAGGGGCTGAAAAATTGGGCCTTAGGCACTGGTGCCACAACACTCCAACCCCTCACAGATACTGTATTGGAGCACAGCAATGAGCCCTATGGCAAATTATTGCTAAAAAAATTGTAATTACACGCCCCTGTAAAACAGGGGCTGAAAAATTGGGCCTTAGCCACTGGTGGCGGCACCCATAAACAAAAATGATCTTCCAAGCTATCATCATCAATCGTATCATTGAGGACTCGGAGGAGGAGGATAGCCAGTCAACATAACAGCACAGACACTCAGCATCAGCATCAGTCTTGAAGGGATGTGACATGTTAAAATCAATTAGTCTGTTATATCAGCATCAGGTGTGTGGTAGCTGGTGGTGATCCAAGACTGGTTCATCTTGATGAAAGTCAGTCGATCAACCGAGTCGGTGGACAGGCGCACCCTGTGATCCGTGACAAATCCTCCAGCAGCACTGAATGTGCGTTCCGAAAGAACGCTGGATGCAGGACAGGCCAGTAGCTCAATTGCATACTGTGCAAGCTCTGGCCAGTGATCCATCCTCAAGACCCAGTAAGCCAGAGGATTTTCGGTGGGGAAGGTGTCCAAGTCTGACCTTGCCCCTAGATATTCCTGCACCATGTTTATCAGACGCTGGCGATGGTTGCTGGAACCAATCATACTTTGGGGCTGCGGACTAAAGAATTGTCTGAACGCATCGGTCAGACGGCCACCTTCCCCACCGCTCCTTCTTTGACTGGCCGAAGCCTCAGCAACTCGTTGTCCTGGACCAGGAGTTTGTAACCTCCCAGTCTCTGGGAACGCGTTGCACAGACCTTTCTGCAAGGCCTCCCGGAGTTGTCTCATCCTCTGCTCCCTCTGCGACGGTAACATAAGGTCCGCAACCTTACCCTTGTACCGTGGATCAAGGAGAGTGGCCAGCCAGTAATGGTCCCTCTCCTTGATCCGAAGAATACGAGGATCCTTCCGCAGACTTTGCAGGATCAGGGAGGCCATGCAGCGTAGGTTTGCTGAGGCATTCGCTCCGGAGTCCTCTGGGTCACTAAGGACGACATGATCCGCAGTCACCTCCTCCCAGCCACGTACAAGTCCACTGGTTTCTTGGGACTGTAAATCATCCCTAAAAGACTGCTGCTGATGATGCTGAGTGCCAGCCTCCACCTCCATGCTGACACAATCCTCCTCCTCCTCCTCCTCCTCCTCTTCCTCTTCCTGTGCGATGGGTGGGACAGAAGGAACACTGTCTGGGTAAAGGGGGCCTTGAGAGGCAAGGAAGTCCTCCTCTTCCTGCCTCTGTTCTGCCTCAAGTGCCCTGTCCATTATTCCACGCAGCGTGTGCTCCAACAGGTGGACAAGAGGTACAGTGTCACTGATGCATGCACTGTCACTGCTCACCATCCTCGTGGCCTCCTCAAATGGTGCCAGGACAGTGCATGCATCCCTGATCATGCCCCACTGGCGTGGAGAAAAAAAACCATGGTCCCCTGACCCTGTCCTGGTGCCGTAGTCGCACAGGTACTCATTGATGGCCCTCTGCTGCGTGTGCAGCCGCTGCAGCATGGCCAACGTTGAGTTCCACCTGGTGGGCATGTCACATATAAGGCGGTTCTTGGGCAGGTTCAACTCCTTTTGCAGCTCAGCCAGGCGAGCACTGGCATTATAAGATCTGCGGAAATGCACACAGACTTTCCTGGCCTGCCTCAGGACATCCTGTAAGCCCGGGTACCTGCCCAAGAACCGCTGCACCACCAGGTTAAGAACGTGAGCCACACAGGGCACATGGGTCAGTTGTCCCTGTCGGAGGGCGGAGAGGAGGTTGGTGCCATTGTCGCAAACCACCATTCCTGGCTTAAGCTGGCGTGGCGTCAACCACCTCTCGGCCTGGCCCTGCAGAGCAGACAGGACCTCTGCCCCAGTGTGGCTTCTGTCCCCCAAACACACCAGCGCAAGCACGGCATGGCATCTTTTTGCCTGCGTACTTGCGTAGCCCCGTGAACGGCTACGGAGCACCGCTGGTTCATAGGACAAACCACAGGAAGAGGCCATGGAGGAAGAAGAAGAGGAGGGGGTGGAGGAGAGAGGTGTGTCACAACCAGTAGTAGCATTTTGGAGGCGTGGCGGTGGGACAACCTCCAACACTACTGCACCTTGTCCTGCATCCTTCCCAGCTGCCAAAAGAGTGACCCAATGGGCCGTGAAAGAAAGGTAACGTCCCTGTCCATGCCTGCTGGACCATGAGTCAGCGGTAATATGCACCTTACCGCTGACCGCCCTGTCCAGCGAGGCCAAGACATTGCCTTCCACATGCCGGTAGAGAGCCGGAATAGCCTTCCGTGAGAAAAAGTGGCGTTTGGGAACCTGCCACTGAGGAACCGCACATTGCACAAACTCACGGAAGGGGGCCGAGTCTACCAACTGAAAAGGCAGCAGTTGAAGCGCTAGCAATTTAGCCAAGCTAGCATTCAACCGCTGGGCATGTGGATGGCTGGGAGTGAACTTCTTTTGACGGTCCAGCAGCTGGGGCAGGGAAATTTGCCTGCTAGAATCGGACGTCGGTGTACTGCTAGCAGAGTGGCCGCAAGTACTTGGCTGTGACACACCTAATTCTACACCTTCATTCCTCTCAGTGCATGTTTCAGAGAGGACTGAAGTTATAGTGGGGTTGGAGATCCCAGCTGATGCGGTGCAAGGAGAGGTCCGCTTTGTTCTTTGGTGTGGGTCTTTGAGGTAGGCTTGCCAACGAGCTGCATGGCAGGTCAACATATGTCTGGTCAGGCATGTGGTACCCAAGCGGCTGATGTTTTGGCCACGCGATATACGCTTGAGACATATGTTGCAAACAGCAGCTGTGCGATCTGATGCACTAGCCTCAAAAAAGGCCCACACCAAGGAACTTTTTGAATGACGGGCAGAGGCAGCGCCCTGCACAGGCGGAGCTCTGCGGTGTGATTCCGTCGGTGTACTGCCCTTACGCTGGCCACCAAAGGGCATCCTGTCTCGTTGGAGATGTGCCTCCTCCTCATCCTCCTCCTCCTCTCTCCTATTAGGCACCCACGTGGAGTCAGTGACCTCATCATCCCCTCCCTCCTCATCACTGGAGCCAATCTGGCAGTATGCTGCAGCTGCTGGAACATGACTGCCAGATTGGTGTCCTTCTTGAGCATCCCCTCTGTCTGCTCTCACCCTACTGCCTTCCTGTAGCTGGGTTTCATCATCAGACCCTTCGAAACGCTGGGCATCCTCCTGGAGCATGTACCCAACACTGTGCTCAAACAGTTCGGGGGACTCCTCAGGAGGAGGACATGGTGGGTCTAGGGAAGGAGTGACTGATGATGAGTCTGACATTGATACCAGGGAAGAGGACGCTTTGGCAGCTGCTTTGCCAGTACCCTGAGCCTGGGTGAGAGAGGATGAGGAGGAGGAGGAGGGCTTGGTCATCCACTCTACCAAGTCTTCGGCATGATGTGGCTCAACATGTCCAGCTGCGGAAAAGAAGGACAAGCGTGTCCCATGGCCATGTGCTGATGACAATGCACCGCGTCCACGACCAGCACTGTTGCCCCCAGACACAGAGCCTGCTTGCCCTCTTTTATTGCCTCCTGACTGTCTGCCTCTCCTTGTTTGCCTTCCAGACATTCTAATAGATGGCCTGCAGGGAGATGGGAAAAAAGCAATAAGGGCTACCTTCAGGTGTCCTTCTCTGTCCCTTGAAACAAGGACTTGCACAGTGAAAGAAACTGACACTCTCCCTACCTACAGTTTTCTGTCCCTAGAAAAAATGTTTTTTTTAAGCACAATATAGCACAAGGAGAATTCACTCACTGTCCTTCCAGGTACCTAGAAACAAGGACTTGCACAGTGAAAGAAACTGACACTCTCCCTACCTACAGTTTTCTGTCCCTAGAAAAAATGTTTTTTTTTAAGCACAATATAGTACAAGGAGAATTCACTCACTGTCCTTCCAGGTCCCTGGAAACAAGGACTTGCACAGTGAAAGAAACTGACACTCTCCCTACCTACAGTTTTCTGTCCCTAGAAAAAATGTTTTTTTTAAGCACAATATAGCACAAGGAGAATTCACTCACTGTCCTTCCAGGTCCCTGGAAACAAGGACTTGCACAGTGAAAGAAACTGACACTCTCCCTACCTACAGTTTTCTGTCCCTAGAAAAAATGTTTTTTTTAAGCACAATATAGCACAAGGAGAATTCACTCACTGTCCTTCCAGGTCCCTAGAAACAAGGACTTGCACAGTGAAAGAAACTGACACTCTCCCTACCTACAGTTTTCTGTCCCTAGAAAAAATGTTTTTTTTAAGCACAATATAGCACAAGGAGAATTCACTCACTGTCCTTCCAGGTCCCTGGAAACAAGGACTTGCACAGTGAAAGAAACTGACACTCTCCCTACCTACAGTTTTCTGTCCCTAGAAAAAATGTTTTTTTTAAGCACAATATAGCACAAGGAGAATTCACTCACTGTCCTTCCAGGTCCCTAGAAACAAGGACTTGCACAGTGAAAGAAACGGACACTCTCCCTACCTACAGTTTTCTGTCCCTAGAAAAAATGTTTTTTTTAAGCACAATATAGCACAAGGAGAATTCACTCACTGTCCTTCCAGGTCCCTGGAAACAAGGACTTGCACAGTGAAAGAAACTGACACTCTCCCTACCTACAGTTTTCTGTCCCTAGAAAAAATGTTTTTTTTAAGCACAATATAGCACAAGGAGAATTCACTCACTGTCCTTCCAGGTCCCTAGAAACAAGGACTTACACAGTGAAAGAAACTGACACTCTCCCTACCTACAGTTTTCTGTCCCTAGAAAAAATGTTTTTTTTAAGCACAATATAGCACAAGGAGAATTCACTCACTGTCCTTCCAGGTCCCTAGAAACAAGGACTTACACAGTGAAAGAAACTGACACTCTCCCTACCTACAGTTTTCTGTCCCTAGAAAAAATGTTTTTTTTAAGCACAATCTAGCACAAGGAGAATTCACTCACTGTCCTTCCAGGTCCCTAGAAACAAGGACTTGCACAGTGAAAGAAACTGACACTCTCCCTACCTACAGTTTTCTGTCCCTAGAAAAAATGTTTTTTTTAAGCACAATATAGCACAAGGAGAATTCACTCACTGTCCTTCCAGGTCCCTGGAAACAAGGACTTGCACAGTGAAAGAAACTGACACTCTCCCTACCTACAGTTTTCTGTCCCTAGAAAAAATGTTTTTTTTAAGCACAATATAGCACAAGGAGAATTCACTCACTGTCCTTCCAGGTCCCTAGAAACAAGGACTTACACAGTGAAAGAAACTGACACTCTCCCTACCTACAGTTTTCTGTCCCTAGAAAAAATGTTTTTTTTTAAGCACACTATAGCACAAGCACAAAACACACTGACACTCTCCCTACCTATCCTTCTCTTTCCCTAAACTAAAGGAATCCAGGTTAAGCAAGAAAGAAATAAAAGTCACTGTCCCTGCCTATGCTGCTCTATCCCTGCTCCGGAACACACTACACTAGGCCGCCGTGCTGGCGGCCTTTTATAGTGTGGGGCGTGTACTAAACACCCTCAGCAATAATTGGCCACAGGCATCCTGCCTGTGGCCAATCATTGCTCTCCTCGCTGCCGGCGCTGTGATTGGCCAAGCATGCGGGGTCACAGTGCATGCTTGGCCAATCACAGCGCCTGGATGACACTGCGATGGCATAGTGCATTGTGGGCCGTTCGCGTCACTCGAATTTGGCGCGAACGGCCCAAATCGTTCGATCTTCGTCGAACGATCGAACAGCCGATGTTCGAGTCGAACGTATGTTCGATTCGAACACGAAGCTCATCCCTACTGCCGTTCCCCTCCGTGTCCCGCTCCATGCTGCCGTTCCCCTCCGTGTCCCTCTCCATGTCCCGCTCCATGCTGCCGTTCCCCTCCGTGTCCCCCTCCATGTCCCGCTCCATGCTGCCGTTCCCCTCCGTGTCCCGCTCCATGCTGCCGTTCCCCTCCGTGTCCCTCTCCATGCTGCCGTTCCCCTCCGTGTCCCCCTCCATGTCCCGCTCCATGCTGTTGTTCCCCTCCGTGTCCCCCTCTATGTCCTGCTCCATGCTGCCGTTCACCTCCGTGTCCCCCTCCATGTCCCGCTCCATGCTGCCATTCCCCTCCGTGTCCCCCTCCATGTCCTGCTCCATGCTGCCGTGTCCCCCTCCATGTCCCGCTCCATGCTGCCGTTCCCCTCCGTGTCCCCCTCTATGTCCCGCTCCATGGTGCCGTTCCCCTCCGTGTCCCCCTCTATGTCCCGCTCCATGGTGCCGTTCCCCTCCGTGTCCCCCTCTATGTCCCGCTCCATGGTGCCGTTCCCCTCTGTGTCCTGCTCCATGCTGCCGTTCCCCTCCGTGTCACCCTCTATGTCCCGCTCCATGGTGCCGTTCCCCTCCGTGTCCCCCTCCATGCTGCTCTCTCCCTCCATGCTGCGGTATCCCTCCGTGTCCCCCTTCATGCTGCCGTTCCCCTCCGTGTCCCCCTCCATGTCCCGCTCCATGCTGCCGTTCCCCTCCGTGTCCCGCTCCATGCTGCCGTTCCCCTCCGTGTCCCTCTCCATGCTGCCGTTCCCCTCCGTGTCCCCCTCCATGTCCCGCTCCATGCTGTCGTTCCCCTCCGTGTCCCCCTCTATGTCCTGCTCCATGCTGCCGTTCCCCTCCATGTCCCCCTCCATGTCCCGCTCCATGCTGCCATTCCCCTCCGTGTCCCCCTCCATGTCCTGCTCCATGCTGCCGTGTCCCCCTCCATGTCCCGCTCCATGCTGCCGTTCCCCTCCGTGTCCCCCTCTATGTCCCGCTCCATGGTGCCGTTCCCCTCCGTGTCCCCCTCTATGTCCCGCTCCATGGTGTCGTTCCCCTCTGTGTCCTGCTCCATGCTGCCGTTCCCCTCTGTGTCCCGCTCCATGGTGCCGTTCCCCTCCGTGTCCCCCTCCATGCTGCTCTCTCCCTCCATGCTGCGGTATCCCTCCGTGTCCCCCTCCATGCTGCCGTTCCCCTCCGTGTCCCCCTCTATGTCCCGCTCCATGCTGCCGTTCCCCTCCGTGTCCCCCTCTATGTCCCGCTCCATGCTGCCATTCCCCTCCGTGTCCCCCTCCATAGTGCTGTTCCCCTCCGTGTTCCCCTCCATGTCCCGCTCCATGCTGCCGTTCCCCACCATGTCCCCCTCCATGCTGCCGTCCCCCTCTGTGCTGCTGTCCCCCTCCGTTCTCCTCCTCCACCCCCTCGATCTGTCAGGATGGAGAGCGGAGGTAGGAGCTGGTAATACCGGCTCCTTACTGTTCGGAATGTACAGAGTCAGTGATCTTTGACTCTGTACATTTACATAACTGAAACATTGTAAACTTTGTTTACAATGTTTTCGTTTATGAATGGAGAGAGAAGCCGATGTCTTCTCTCCATTCATTTTCAGCGTGTCCTTAGTCCCTTTCCCTGTCTCAAAGGGGAGATGTCAGAGGTCTGTTAAGACCCCTTATATCTCACCAAAGCCCCCCAACAGGGCTGATAAAAAAAAATAAAAGAATAAAATAAAAAAAATAAAAATTTATTGTAAAAAATAATAAAAAATAACAGAAAAAACACACTGCACACTGACACTGTCCACCATTAAAAAAAATTAAGCATTATAAAAAAATTAATAAAAAATAAATAAAATAAATTGTAAAAAATAAAACTACTGACACATGTGCCACTGTCACATGAGATTAAAAAAAAGTATTGGTATTCAGTATCGGCGAGTACTTGAAAAAAAGTATCGGTACTTGTACTCTGTCTTAAAAAAGTTGTATCGGGACAACCCTTACCCTAGTAGACACTTATCCCAAATATGTAATATAAAAATTATTTTTCTATTAATATTTTTTAAAATAGACCATTGATGCTATAAGGCAGGGGTTGGCAAGTTGTGGCATGTGTACCACTGTTGGATGGCATAGAAACATAGAAAACCGATGGCTGATAAAAGACCATCAAGTCTGCCTGTTTTTTTTTTTTATTATAAATGTTTTGTATTTTTTGTTGTTGTTTGTTTGTTATTTTGTTTTTATACATGTGTTGTATTTTTATTTTATTTTTTGTTCTTTTGTTTTTATACATTTTGTATTTTTGTTTGTTGGTTTGTTTGGCTTGTTTGTTTGCTTTTTTTTTATACGTGTTTTTGTATTTTTTTTTTATTGTTACTTTTTTTTTTTGTTATCTTTTTTGTCTGAGTATAGATCTATGTTTGTCCCATGCATGTTTGAAGCTACTTACTATTGATTGTCTCTCTACCTCTGCTGGAAGTTTATTCCAAGCATCATCTACCCTTTCAGCAAAATAATACTTTCTAAAATTAGTTTTGAACTTTCCTGCAATTAATTTGAGGTCATGTCCCTGTGTTCTTGATTTTGGCATTTAGGACCCATCGGGATCCTGCAGAATCTCTGTTGGAATGCTTTACCTTCCAGCTGCGGTCACCGCCCAGGTATTTCCTCTTTCTCTCGCGCAGGTTGATCTCTTACCTATCGTACGCATCGTTATAGACAGAGACATAGGAGGAGGGAGGGGTCAGATAAACAGTTAGAGGAGCGCAGCTCGCCATCTTGCTCCATGTGCCTCGTGGCTGAACACCCCTACCTGGGAGAAACAGGGCAACCGTGCAGGTGAGGTTAGTGCTCTATTGGGGCTCATTCACATATGCAGCAGCTGTCGCTGCCTTTCTGAAGAACAATCCATGGTCGCCTCCTCACTGCCTGATTTAACCCCATAAATGCTGCACCACTGAGTCGCAGTGCCCCCCCCCCTTTCCCCCCAAGTCTCTGAGAGTGAACCATGAGCCAGTCTAAAGGGCGCAATTGTTGTTAAGGGCACTCTGATGGGACAATTGATGTAAACAGCACTCTGGTGGGGGCACCTGATGTAAGGAATCACTCCGATGGGACATTTTGATGTAAGGGGTCGCTCTGATGAGGGCACCTGATTTAAGGGGGCACTCTGATGGGGGCACCTGATTTAAGGGGGCAGTCTGATGGGGGGCACCTGATTTAAGGGGGCACTCTGATGTGGAAATTTGATGTAAGGAGGCACTCTGATGGGACATTTTGATTTAAGGGTGCACTTTGATGGGGGCACCTGGTTTAAGGGGGCACTCTGATGGGGGCACATGATTTAAGGGTGCACTCTGATGGGGGGCACCTGGTTTAAGGGGGCACTCTGATGGGGCACCTGATTTAAGGGGGCACTCTAATGTGGACATTTGATGTAAGGAGGCACTCTGGGACATTTTGATTTAAGGGAGCGCTCTGATGGGGGCACCTGATTTAAGGGGGCATTCTGATGGGGGCACCTGGTTTAAGGGGGCATTCTGATGGGGGCACCTGGTTTAAGGGGGCACTCTGATGGGGGACCTGATTTAAGGGGGCACTCTGATGTGGAAATTTGATGTAAGGAGGCACTCTGATGGGACATTTTGATTTAAGGGTGCACTTTGATGGGGGCACCTGGTTTAAGGGGGCACTCTGGGGGCACATGATTTAAGGGTGCACTCTGATGGGGGGCACCTGGTTTAAGGGGGCACTCTAATGTGGACATTTGATGTAAGGAGGCACTCTGATGGGACATTTTGATTTAAGGGAGCGCTCTGATGGGGGCACCTGATTTAAGGGGGCATTCTGATGGGGGCACCTGGTTTAAGGGGGCACTCTGATGGGGGACCTGATTTAAGGGGGCACTCTGATGGGACATTTGATGTAAGGGGGCACACAGATGGGACATGTGATTTAAGGGGGTACTCTGATTATTGCTCTCACTCTGACAGTTGTGGCGATACTGCAAGTGTGACGCAATTTATTTTTTGCATACACGTGCATGCTCCACACTGCACGTCAGCATCGGGGTGGGTACAAGGTTGCTTTTAAAAACAAATTATATATTTTTATTTATATTATGATAATTTGTTTTGTTTTTTTATTATTATTTAACATTTATTAAGATCACAAGGGGACTAATTCACCCCCTATGTGAGTACAATGCAAGTGACAGGCACTCTTTTGGAGACATCAGGGGTCTCCCCTGCAGCTAATCAAGCACAGATCATGCTTAATTAGCTTCATCCACAGCTTCAATAGCCAGGGAATGATAACTGTGACCTCGGAAGTGACATAATACATGCTTATGGGTTCATTAGTCGTGAGGGGGGGGGTCAGGGAACAAATCTCCTACTCTGAAAGTTCCGGCAGTTTACTACAGCCTTGGGCTCCCTGGAGGAATGAAGTAGTCCAACAACCGCCGCTGGTGACACTGGTAGGAGCAGAGGTGTATTTACCACGATGCAAACAAGGCATTTGCCTGAGTCAGCATTTTTTCGGGGGGGGGGGGGTGTCTGTACCAAGATGCATTACCCCAGTATGGTTTTTTAGAGTGGGCTCTATCGTAATAGCAATCAGAGCGGCTTACTAGCCGCTCAATTGCTTTTACAAGCAGGGAGTGGGGATGTCCCCTCCCGCCGCTTTCTGCGGCTCTCCCGTCCCACCGGGAGACCTGAGCGACCAGCCGGCGCGCCTGCCGGCTGGCCAGACAGCCAAGCAAAACCGGGATCTTTGTAACAGTAAACTGGAACGATGACATGACATCACTTCCGGTTTACTCTGCAACCATCAGCGCCAGTTTTGAAAAAGCTAAAGCATTTAGAAACGCTGATCTTGGTGTTTTGAATACTTTTAAGGGCAGAAGAGGGATTTAGCATCTTATAGACTCCCGATCTCTCCATAAAGAGGACCTGTCACTGCCTATTACTGTCACAAGGGATGTTTACATTCCTTGTGACAGCAATAAAAGTGATAAAAATGTATAAAATTAAAGCAACAGTGTAATAATTAATATATATATATATATATATATATATATATATATATATATATATATTAATTAAGTGCCCACGTCCTGCCATGCTCGCGCGCAAAGGCGAACGCGTGTGTCGGTCCCGCACACATGCAAACAGGGGTCGTTCCACACATGTAAAGTATCGCCGCGAACGTCAGATCATGGGCAGTCATTTTAGCACCAGACATCCTCTGTAAATCTAAAGTGGTAACCTGTAAAGGCATTTAAAGCATCGCCTATGGCTAGTGAAATTTACGTAGTTTGTCGTCGTTGCACCGGGCGTGCGCAAATTTTAAAGTGGCTGGGGTGGGACACATATTGGGGGGGGGTGCCAGTTTCATCTGATCACATTTATCATAAAGCAGTGGAAACCTTGGGGGGCCCACCCTTGGAGGTTTCTCAGGCGTGCCCTCTAGTGGGATAACATTGAACTAAGCAGTGTGCACGTTGGCCACTAGATGGCGATGAGCCCTTCGGTAATCAGGCACTGCATGGTCACAGCTACGGTAGCAGACACGAGTTTGCTTTAACCCCTGGAATAGCAGGATCATGTTTATAAATGTACCTTGGAAGACAAGGGGTTAATGGCAAAGTCCAGCCCAAAAACTAAAACGGTGTAATAGTGGACTGTGTTTAATGCAGGGGGGGGGTCGGCAGTTTTAAAGTGAAAGAAAAGGCTAAAATTAAGAATGTTTTAAGCTATGTGCCAACACACCCCACCCTCCCCACTGCTGATATACACGCTGTGTACTCTTTGCAATAAGTATAAGTCCTTTTTTTTTTTTTCTACAAGCAGTAACATTAACGCCAGGCTTTAAACTTTCTTTAACTTCGACTTTTCCTCTAATTTACTTCTCCGGTGTCCACTGATGTGCATTCTAGGACTGTTTGAGCACTTGTTTCCTGTGCCAGGCAGAGCGATCTCTTAAATAAGGGTATAGCTCCAGCAGCAGTGTTGGGAGAGAAGGAGCATCACTGGAGTAGGTACATTTTGGGCCAAAAATGTATTCCGCTACATGTCTTTGGTAAAAAAACAAAATCCTAATAAGTGTATATTGATTGGTTTGTGTGAATGTTATAGTGCCTACAAACTATGGGATATATACTGGAATTTACCCAACTATAGATGCTATACTGGTGGTGATCAGTGACTCCTAGTGTGACTGTTATAGGGTAGCGGGCAGTGGCGGCTGGTGCTAAAAAAAATTGGGGGCGCAAAGAAACTGAAAAATTCTAAAAAAAAACATCAAATGTGGCCTCGCTGTGCCCATCAAATGCGGCCACTGTGCCCATCAAATGCAGCCACTGTGCCCAGTAATACAAAAATTATATATATTTACAGGAGAGAGAGAGAGAGAGAGAGAGATGTTATAGCGCCTACAAACTATGGGATATATACTGGAATTTACCCAACTATAGATGCTATACTGGTGGTGATTAGTGACTCCTAGTGTGACTGTTATAGGGTAGCGGGAAGTGGCGGCTGGTGCTAAAAAAAATTGGGGGGGGCGCAAAGAAACTGAAAAATTCAAAAAAAAAAACATCAATTGCAGCCTCGCTGTGCCATCTAATGCAGCCACTGTGCCCATCTAATGCAGCCACTGTGCCGAGAGAGGAGAGAGAGAGAGACTGCCTTAACACAATGTTAAAGAAAAAAAGGAAAAAAAAAAGAAAATACAAAAACATGTATACATTTTATCACCAATTTTTGACTACCTCTGTAACATTATCATGTACAAGTCAGTCATGGGTCATTACAGCACCTGCATGGCTGTTATGGTATGGCAAAAAAAATAAAAAATTGATAATAATACAAAATCATGTATAATTAAAAAAATAAAAAATAAATACAAAAGAATGTATAAAATGTAAATAAAATACAAAAGCATGTATAAATAAAGAAAATACAAAAATATGTATACATTTATCACCAATTTTTGACTACCTCTGTAACATTATCATGTACAAGTCAATCATGGGTCATTACAGCACCTGCATGGCTGTTATGGTATGGCAAAAAAAAAATAATACAAAATCATGTATAATAAAAAAATAAAATAAAGAAAAATACAAAAGAATGTATAAATGTAAATAAAATACAAAAGCATGTATAAATAAATTTAAAAAAAAAGCAAAAAAAAATAAAAATACAAAAACACGTATACATGTATCACCAATTCTTTCACTGCCTCTGTAACATTATCATTATCATGTACAAGTCTTGCATGTGTACAATGCAACTTTTTGTTAAAGTTCCCTCTGGGCTGCACGACTCCTGGTGCCTCCCTGATGATTGATATATGCCACTGCTGTGGCATTGTCTGATTGAATTCTGACAGGGGACCCTTGGAGTCTGGATGTCCAGGCTACTAGGGCATACCGGGCTGCTCGTATCTCTAAGAGATTGATGGGCAGGGTTTTTACTACATTTGACCATCTGCCCTGGAGAGACCATTGCTCCAGTACTGCCCCCCAGCCTATAAGGCTGGCATCTGTAGTGACCACCTTCCAAGATATCGGACTGAAGGGTTTTCCCTTCTGGAGATTCTGGGGGATCAACCACCAGCAGAGACTCTTCCGAACGGAAGGGGACAAAGCCATCGGGAAGTCTAGAGCCTGAACTTTTCCGTTCCAGGCTGACAATATGGCCCTCTGTAAATTCCTTGAGTGGAATTGGGCGTATGGCACAGCTTCGAATGATGCTACCATCTTTCCTAGCAGCCTCATGCACAGGCGTATGGACGGCTGTCTTTTTGCACAAAGCAGACGGACCAAGCCCCTCAAAGAGGATACCTTGTCTAGAGGTAAGAAAATCTTCCTCTGGTCTGAATCCAGCCGTAGCCCTAGATATACCAGGTTTTTCACTGGCTGTAGGGCTGACTTGTCCAGGTTGATGACCCAACCGTGAGATTCTAGATACTTGATTGTATCGACAATTACCACTTCTAGCTTGGCAACTGAGTGGTCCATCAACAACAGGTCGTCTAGGTATGCCATTATCGTTACACCTCGTGTTCTTAGATCGGCCAACAGTGGGGCCAGAATTTTTGTGAACACTCGTGGTGCTGTGGCCAGACCGAATGGTAAGGCTCTGAACTGAAAATGGCGCCCTTCTACTGCAAAGCGTAGAAATTTTTGATGACCTGGAAAGATGGGAACATGCAAGTAAGCATCTTTGATGTCGATCGAGGCTAACCATTCCTCCCCTTGTAGGGCAGCGGTGACCGATCGGATCGACTCCATCCGGAAAGACCGGACGTTTAGAAATTTGTTTAGACTCTTTAGGTCCAATATGGGTCTTATGTCCCCGTTTGGCTTCGGGACTGTGAAAAGGTTTGAGTAGAAACCCAACCCCCACTCTTCCATAGGAACCTCCATAATTACTCCTTGGAGCAATAGTTGTTCTAACGCCAATAGGAGAGACCCTCTTTTCCGAGGGTCTCTTGGCATGCCTGACCACATAAAATGGGAAGGAGGAGACTCTTTTAACTCCAACTTGTATCCCAGAGTTACTGCGGAGAGCACCCATCTGTCTTTGATCGTCTCCCGCCAGGTCTCTGCGAACAACTGAAGTCTTCCCCCCACCCGTTTGAGTGGGGGCAGCCCTTCATAGGCTTGACTTGGAGGCTGGTTTAGTACCCATTCGGATCCAGGGTTTCTTATTACCCTGTGACTGTCCCTGATTTTTACCCCCTGAGTTTGACCGAGGAGGCCGTCGGAACTGCTTAGTAGCAGACGTCGCAGGGATAGGAGAGGTAGTCCTCTTAAAAGATGGACCCCTAGACCTCTTCTTACTCGGTAAGAGAGTACTTTTACCACTGGAAATCTTCTGGATATACTTATCCAGGTCCTCGCCAAAAAGGCGTTCCCCATGAAATGGGAAGCTAACTAAGAGCTTCTTACAGGGAGCTTCAGCAGACCAGTTTTTGAGCCACAGAAGCCTACGCATATGTACCAAAGACAGCGTGAGGCGGGAGGCCTGATGGATAGAATCCTTGATGGCGTCAACCGCAAAGCATAATGCTCTAGGCAGATCAGCCAGAGCCTGGGCCTGCTGGTCTGGCAAATCCCTCAGGACCATTTTCATTTGATCCTTTAAAGCTTGGCAGACCCCAATAGCTGCCACTGCTGGCTGTGTAACAGCCCCTGCTGTGGAAAAAGCAGATTTTAATAAAGATTCCAATTTTTTATCCACTGGATCTTTGAACATTTGAACATTATCTACTGGACATGTCAGTGATTTGTTCACAGAAGAGATGGCTGCATCCACCGTAGGAACATTCCATCTCTGGGTGAACTTTTCCTCCATGGGATAGATCACCGGAAACCTTTTAGGCGGAACAAATAGTTTATCAGGATGTTCCCAGTCCTGGTATATAAGTCCTTCCAATAATGGATGTATTGGAAAGGAGCAATTAACCTGGGGAGCTTTTAGCGACCCCAATGAGGAGACAGCAGTAGTTGATGGTTCAACAAGAGGCATTTTAAACGCAGATCGAACCATGTCAGTTAGGGTCTGGACCCACAATCTTTCAGTCTGTGATGCTGAAAATGGTTCATCTACTGTCGATTCCTCAAAAACAGAGTTAACCTCCTCCTGATCCCCTTCAGGAAGGTCAGTCCCTTCCTGGGACTGTTGCTCTGCCAACAGGCACTCTAATGGAGGTGATGGAGATCTGGCGCGCTTTCTTTCCTGCAGAGAAGAAGCGATCAATGCTGCCAATCTCTGCTCCAATCCCTCCAGAGTTGAGGCAAAAACCTCCTCTGTTATATATGCAGGAGCAGGTGGACTGAGGACAGCCGCAGTACCTGGCACTCCCGGGGGTTCCTTATGGGTATTAACCTCTGATTTCTCAGGGGAGGAGGGTGCAGATGACTGCTCCAGATCCTCAGAGCCCGATGGAGACCCCCTACACTTCCTGAGAGGTATATCTCGGAGTTTTTTAGGCGGCATATTCCTTAGTTCAAAGCTGAGGTATTCCAGCCGCAATACACCCCTTACTGAAATAGTCTAATGCAATTTTGCTGCTATGTATATCAGTGGGTGTCTACTAATGCGTCTTTCTGGGGATGCCTGTATCAACCGCCCGCTGTAAGCCCCTATACCATGCTACCAGCTCCTTTTCATGCTCTGTGTCCATAGCAAGCAGCGTGGAACTGAGTCCTTTTATCTTGCTGGGACGCCCGCACATGCGCAGAAGCGCTGGGCGCACAGAGCGCGTCATCCGCCAGGCTCCGCCCCCTTTTTTGAAGCTAAATTTTATAAAAGAAAGCGTGTGTGCACGTGTGCGCAATTGGCGCCATGTAGGGAGAGGAGCCAGGGTCCCTGTTTCACCAGGACTCGGGGATGGAAGGAAACTACTTGGCAGCATGACAGAGGAATGCAGCTTCCCTGATAGAGAGCTCATTCATCTGCCTGGACTTTCACCATGGAAGGAATAGTCCCAAGAAAAAAAGACGTTCCACAGCGGCCTCTAGTGGACAAACACAGGTACTGCACTTTTGTCTGTTTTTTTTTTTTTTTTTTTTTTTTTTAAAAACCTCCTTTATGAAAAAACATTTCCAGGTTTACAGTTTTTAAAACTTCCTTTATGAAAAAACATTTCCAGGTTTACAGTTTTTAAAACTTCCTTTATGAAAAAACATTTCTAGGATTTCTTAGGCATATACAGCTATTAGCGGGAATACCTTTTAGGTAACAGGCAGAAAGACATATTAGGCTTGGGGGTCCCCTCAATAGAACCAAGTTCCTGAGGGGCCCCCACTTACCTTTTCCCCGCCGCAGGACTTTGTTTGGTCCACAGAAGCCCAAACTTCACCTTTCCCGGCAGGCATTGTACTAGACCTTCAGGGACCGGGTTCCCAAGGATTCCACTCCCCTGGACCTGTATAGCACCCTGCACAGATAGCCTCTTGGTTTTGGGTATGACCAGAGCTCTGGATCGCAGGGTCCAGCCCTCCTAAGAGAGGCATTACAGGCAAAACCCTGCTCTTCTCTGCAAGGCCCGGGTACCGAACGTTTAGCTATGAAGCTTTTTTGGTCGGATCCGGAATAGCTTGCTAAGGCCCAGAGAACCTGTACGCAAGCTCAGATGAATACATGTTAACCTTGGCCAACACCTTAGACACTGGCAAAAAACTGAGGTACTCCCGGATGGGAGGGGCTTATATAGGGGAGGGTACTTCCTGTTTTGGAAGTTGCCAGTGCCAGCACCTGAAGGTAATTCTATATAACCCACATAGTAATGACTATGCTGCTCTGTGTCCCGTGATGTATGAACAAGAAAAAAAGCAATACAAAAGCATGTATAGATTTAAGAAAATAAATAAATATGTATAAATTAAAAAAAAAATAACAATAAAAAAATTTATAAAAACATGTATAAAATAAAAAGAAAAAAATTCTATAAAAAATAAATAAAGGGCAGATTCGATGGACAACTTGGTCTTATAACTTCCATCAAATGTTTTTATGCACAAAGGGAATATAAAAAGGGGACATAATTATCAGTCCTGTCTCTGACAGTCTTCTGTAGTAGGTCCCCAGTCCCCAACACCCCTGTCCATTTCAGCACCCACATGGTAGTTATGGTATGATACCCGATGGACATACAATTGTCAAGCCGGGCCCCAAAGTCATGTCTATGTCCATAGTCTCTAGACCTTGACCCTTCCCTCTGGTAACTCTGCAGTCCATGCCTATGCTCTGTAGCGTTGCATATACTGAAAGTTAAGCTGTGGCCCCACAGGGGACATCAGGGGCCAAGGTTTTCCCTCCTAAACTCACATCCATTGCATTAAAAATACCGTTTTTATTCTTGCCTATAAAGCAAAACCCAGCAGTGGTTACACCTGTATATTGGAGATCCACAGCCCACCATGCCGATGCCTCGTGCTGCCTACAATCTGATAGATGAAAGAAAAGATCTGACGTGGGGAACATTTGTGGGAGATTTCCTGCCATGCAGATGTTACATTTAAAAAAAAAAAAAAAGAATAAGCTCCTCAATAGCTGTGGAGATCTGAGAGTTCAATGTTAGCTATAATGTAATGCACCAAACTTTTTCCCTTCTGGGCGTTTAAATTGTGGCGATTGAAACTTTATATGACTTTATTTCTGAGAAAGACGTTTGTCACTTCCTACTAAGCATCCTGTGTCAGCTGAATATGTTCTGCAACTCCTTTCCAAATACGGGGTGTTGTTTTCTGTTTGTTTTTTAACTCTCTTTTATTGAATTCAAAACTTGTAATTCTACAAAACAACGCCTATTGGGCATACCCAGGCTTAGGAAAAAACAACACAATATAGTACAAAACACAATAGCATGGCATCCAATGCCCCAGGGCAAACAAATGTGTGTCACTGAAGGTACAAATTAGAAATAGATTGAAGGAATTCGTCCCCCAGCACTCTGAAAGGGTCCATATCCAGTACCAGAAAGTAATGCAGAGATTTTTATTAGGAGAGCGTGGTGACAGAAGCTACCGTATCCGCAGAATCGGTCCAAATGTCCCAGACCTTGGAGATTTTATTGGGACATCTCCTAGACTCATAAGTATATTTATGGAGTGGGACTAGGGTTGTCACCTGTCCGGGATTCACCCGGACAGTCCGGGGTTTGAATCATGTGTCCGGGTTTCAGTCCACCTGAAGCCCAGACACATTATTAAGACAGAAATGTGTCTCAGAACAGGGCCCCATAGGAGGGTGAGGGGGCACTATGTGCGCCACATTACTATTCTCTTTGGACTGCCCAAAGGTGTCCCAGGACTGTTATAATCCTATACAGTAGTGTATACTAAAACAAAAAACATTTACTGTGCGCCGCTAAAGTGTTCGGGTTTGGCTTGAAGAAAAAGTGGCACCCATAAGTGGGACCATGTCAGGGGAGGGCTGGGCACACACACACACACTATATTGCCAAAAGTATTGGGACACCGGCCTTTACACGCACATGAACTTTAACGGCATCCCAGTCTTAGTCCGTAAGGTTCAATATTGAGTTGGCCCGCCCTTTGCAGCTTCAACTCTTCTGGGAAGGCTGTCCACAAGGTTTAGGAGTGTGTCTATGGGAATGTTTGGCCATTCTACCTTCGCAATCTCCGCTCTAATTCATCCCAAAGGTGTTCTATCGGGTTGGGGTCAGGACTCTGTGCCGGTCAGCTAAGTTCCTCCACCCCAAACTTGCTTATCCATGTCTTTTTGGACCTTGCTTTGTGCACTGGTCCAAATCATTTGGTGGAGGGGGGGGGGGATTATGGTGTGGGGGTTGTTTTTCAGGGGTTGGGGTTGGCCCCTTAGTTCCAGCGAAGGGAACTCTTAAGGTGTCAACATATCAAGACATTTTGGACAATTTCAAGCTCCCAACTTTGTGGGAACAGTTTGGGGATGGCCCCTTCCTTTTCTAACATGACTGCGCACCAGTGCACAAAGCAAGGTCCGTCAGTACAGACCCCCCTCTAAGTATAGTCCTCCCTCAGTACAGATCCCCTTCCTCAGTATTGACCCCCCCTCCCCCCAGTATAGACCTTCCCCTCAGTATAGACCCCCCTCCTTCAGTACAGCTCCCCCCCATCAGTACAGACCCCCCTCCATCAGTACAGACACCCCTCAGTACAGACACCCCCTCCATCAGTACAGATTTCCCCTCCCTCAGTACAGCTTCCCCCCTCCCTCAGTACAGACCTCCTCCTCAGTATAAACCCCCCTCCATCAGTACAGACCCCCCCTCCATCAGTACAGACCCCCCTCCATCAGTACAGACCCCCTCCATCAGTACAGACCCCCCCTCCATCAGTACAGACCCCCCCCCTCCATCAGTACAGACCCCCCCCCCTCCATCAGTACAGACCCCCCCCTCCATCAGTACAGACCCCCCCCCTCCATCAGTACAGACCCCCCCCCTCCATCAGTACAGACCCCCCCCTCCATCAGTACAGACCCCCCCCTCCATCAGTACAGACCCCCCCCCTCCATCAGTACAGACCCCCCCCCTCCATCAGTACAGACCCCCCCCTCCATCAGTACAGACCCCCCCCTCCATCAGTACAGACCCCCCCCTCCATCAGTACAGACCCCCCCTCCATCAGTACAGACCCCCCCTCCATCAGTACAGACCCCCCCTCCATCAGTACAGACCCCCCCTCCATCAGTACAGACACCCCCCTCATCAGTACAGACACCCCCCTCATCAGTACAGACACCCCCCTCATCAGTACAGACACCCCCCTCATCAGTACAGACACCCCCCTCATCAGTACAGACACCCCCCTCATCAGTACAGACACCCCCCTCATCAGTACAGACACCCCCCTCATCAGTACAGACACCCCCCTCATCAGTACAGACACCCCCCTCATCAGTACAGACACCCCCCTCATCAGTACAGACACCCCCCTCCATCAGTACAGACACCCCCCTCCATCAGTACAGACACCCCCCTCCATCAGTACAGACACCCCCCTCCATCAGTACAGACACCCCCCTCCATCAGTACAGACACCCCCCTCCATCAGTACAGACACCCCCCTCCATCAGTACAGACACCCCCCTCCATCAGTACAGACACCCCCCTCCATCAGTACAGACACCCCCCTCCATCAGTACAGACACCCCCCTCCATCAGTACAGACACCCCCCTCATCAGTACAGACACCCCCCCTAGACCCCCCTCCATCAGTACAGACGACCTCCCCTAGACCCCCCTCCATCAGTACAGACACCTCTCCCCCCCTCTGTACAGACCTCCCCTAGACCCCCCTCCATCAGTACAGACACCTCTCCCCCCCTCTGTACAGACCTCCCCTAGACCCCCCTCCATCAGTACAGACACCTCTCCCCCCCTCTGTACAGACCTCCCCTAGACCCCCCTCCATCAGTACAGACACCTCTCCCCCCCTCTGTACAGACCTCCCCTAGACCCCCCTCCATCAGTACAGACACCTCTCCCCCCCTCTGTACAGACCTCCCCTAGACCCCCCTCCATCAGTACAGACACCTCTCCCCCCCTCTGTACAGACCTCCCCTAGACCCCCCTCCATCAGTACAGACACCTCTCCCCCCCTCTGTACAGACCTCCCCTAGACCCCCCTCCATCAGTACAGACCTCCCCTAGACCCCCCTCCATCAGTACAGACCTCCCCTAGACCCCCCTCCATCAGTACAGACCTCCCCTAGACCCCACTCCATCAGTACAGACCTCCCCTAGACCCCACTCCATCAGTACAGACCTCCCTCCCTCTGTACAGACCTCCCCTAGACCCCACTCCATCAGTACAGACCTCCCTCCCTCTGTACAGACCTCCCCTAGACCCCACTCCATCAGTACAGACCCCCCTCCCTCTGTACAGACCCCCCTCCCTCTGTACAGACCACGCCTCCTACAATCAGATGACAGATAAGGTCTGAAGTGGGAACATTTGTGGTCTTACAGATTTGCTGCCACGTAGATGTCACATTTAAACAAAGCTCATCAGCAGCTGTGGAGCTTCAATTGCTACATTGTAGCCGGATCAGCAACAACTATAGAGAGATCAAAGTTCTATATACCTATCAATGTAAACTATATAATGCACCAACCTGGGGTTGTTTTCCTTCAGCGTGATAAAACACGTCTTCAGCAGACTTTGTGCATTTAGAAGTAAACAATAATTACTGGAATATGTGATTACATGATAGTTACAACACCCTATGTGGCTTCTTTCAGTTTCTACACTTTATAATAGCAATACATTTATTCTGAAAGATCCCATTATGTCACAGAACCAGCAAACCTGCAGCCAACAGATACAAACAGAAACAACCAGAAGACATTCACCTCTTTTCTTTATTATAGAGTGCAGCCAACATGCAACCCACTGCCTGACACCCTGTAAAATGTTGTGCTAGCCTGCAGCCACCACAATTGCTCCATCATGCTGGCTCACAGCAGAGCTTATAAAACACCCTACTGTGATTCATATACTGCTAAGTAGACGTTGTCACAGAATCATCCTATTCTTTAAAAAAAAATAATAATTCACATGTGCTTTACTGTTATGCCGCGTACACACGCCCGTTTTTCTCGTTGAGAAAAACGAAATTTTTCCCATTCGACGAGAAAAACGATCGTCTGTGTGTTTTCTGTCGTTTTTTTCGACGAGAAAAACGGCATTAAAAACGACGAGAAAAATTAGAACATGTTCTAATTTTTCTCGTCGTTTTTAACGACATGTTTTCCGCGGTAGTGTTTCCCATAGGGAAACACTGCCGCGGAGCCCACACACGGTAGTTTTTTTCGACCAAAAAAAAATGACATTTAAAACGGGCGTGTGTGGGGGGAACAAGCTGTTCCTCGTTTTTAACGTCGATTTTCTCGACTGTGTTTTCACCGTCGAAAAAATCGATCGTGTGTACGCGGCATAAGAGTATTCATATTTTAAAGCCCAATTGAATGAAATAGTGCTAAATACATGTCAGATGCTTCAGAAATAAGGATTTAATGCAGCCACAGCCTGAATAGTAAAGCCTGTCCCCTGCCAGCAGGCTGCAGAGAAGGACCCTTGCTCTCTGTGTGGAAGCAGTGGTCTCTCTGCAGAGGCCTGACCCTCCCCCAGAGTCAGACCCATATCTCTGCAACCAGCAAAGCTCATGCACTGATGAAAGTTATTCTAGACCAAGGGATAAAAGAGTCCAAATATAAAAAAATAAAACATGTTTCAGGAGCCTTCAACAAAACACAATATGATATCAATTTAAATGGTGTGTGTGTGTATATATTATATATCTATATATATACACACACACACACACACACACACACACACAGTATATAAAGTATATACACAGTATCTCACAATACACCCCTCACATTTGTGTAAATATTTTCTTCTATCTTTTCATGTGACAACACTGAAGAAATGACACTTTGCTACAATGTAAAGTAGTGAGTGTACAGCTTGTATAATGCCGCGTACACACGATCGATTTTCTCGACGGTGAAAACACCGTCGAGAAAATCGACAGGAAAAATGAGGAACGGCTTGTTTCCCTACACACGTCCGTTTTTCCCGTCATTTTTTCTCTTGGTCGAGAAAAACGACCGTGTGTGGGCTCCCTGGCAGTGTTTCCCTATAGAAAAACTGCCGCGGAAAAAAATGCCGTAAATCACGACGAGAAAAATTAGAGCATGTTCTAATTTTTCTCGTCGTGATTAATACCGTTTTTCTCATCGGGAAAAATGACCAAAAGCCCACACACGGTCGTTTTTCTCGTCAAAGAGAAAAAATGTAATTTTTCCTGACGAGAAAAATGGTCGTGTGTACGCGGCATCACAGTGTAAATTTGCTGTCCCCTCAAAATAACTCAACACACAGCCATTAATGTCTAAACCGCTGGCAACAAAAGTGAGTACACCCCTAAGTGAAAATGTCCAAATATGGCCCAATTAGCCATTTTCCCTCCCCGGTGTCATGTGACTTGTTAGTGTTACAAGGTCTCAGGTGTCAATGGGGATCAGGTGTGTTCAATTTGGTGTTATCGTTCTCACTCTCTCATACTGGTCACTGGAAGTTCAACATGGCACCTCATGGCAAAGAACTCTCTGAGGATCTGAAAAAGAATTGTTGCTCTACATAAAGATGGCCTAGGTCAGTGATGGTGAACCTTGGCACCCCAGATGTTTTGGAACTACATTTCCCATGATGCTCATGCACTCTGCAGTGTAGTTGGGCATCATGGGAAATGTAGTTCCAAAACATCTGGGGTGCCAAGGTTCACCATCACTGGCCTAGGCTATAAGAAGATTGCCAAGACCCTGAAACTGAGCTGCAGCACGGTGGCCAAGACCATGCAGTGGTTTAACAGGACAGTTTCCACTCAGAACAGGCCTCGCCATGGTTGCCCAAAGAAGTTGAGTGCACGTGCTTAGTGTCATATCCAGAGGTTGTCTTTGGGAAATGGACGTATGAGTGCTGCCAGTATTGCTGCATAGGTTGAAGGGATGGAGGGTCAGCCTGTCGGTGTTCAGACCATACGCCGCACACTGCATCAAATTGGTCTGCATGGCTGTCGCCCCAGAAGGAAGCCTCTTCTAAAGATGATGCACAAGAAAGCCTGCAGTTTGCTGAAGACAAGCAGACTAAGGACATGGATTACTGGAACCATGTCCTGTGGTCTGATGAGACCAAGATAAACTTATTTGGGTCAGATGGTGTCAGGCGTGTGTGGCGGCAACCAGGTGAGGAGGACAAAGACAAGTGTGACTTGCCTACAGTCAATCATGGTGGTGGGAGTGTCATGGTCTGGGGCTGCATGAGTGCTGCCGGCACTGGGGAGGTACAGATCATTGAGGGGACCATGAATGCCGACATGTACTGTGACATACTGAAGCAGAGCATGATCCCCTCCCTTCAGCGACTGGGCCGCAGGGCAGTATTCCAACATGATAACGACCCCAAACACACCTCCAGGAGGACCACTGCCTTGCTAAAGAAGCTGAGGGTAAAGGTGATGGACTGGCCAAGCATGTCTCCAGACCTAAACCCTATTGAGCATCTGTGGGGGGATCCTCAAACGGAAGGTGGGGGAGCGCAAGGTCTTTAACATCCACCAGCTCCGTGATGTCATCATGGAGGAAGGGAAGAGGACTCCAGTGGCAACCTGTGAAGCTCTGGTGACCTCCATGCCCAAGAGGGTTAAGGAAGTGCTGGAAAATAATGGAGGCCACACAAAATATTGACACTTTGGTTCCAATCTGGAACTGCCACTGCTGCCATAGGGTAGAGAGATCACACTATGAATGCGTGGGTTTAGAATACTGGAGAGTGGGTTTGGAACACAGGACTAAGAGTCCCGGCACTTGAGCAGGATGCGGCTGATCACCTCGTGGGTGTATTAGTAGCAGGCTTTGGGGGGGTGTCAGTCATAGCTGACTGGGAAGGCATTAAAGCTAAGAACACTATATGGAAACTGCATGGTGTATTTTACCACACCAGGGTCCCCAGACTGCAACATGCATTTCAGGGCATAAGTACTTGTACACATGGGCCCAAAAGCAAACGTTCTTTACTCTGTATGGGCCAAACCACCTTTGTGCATGAGACTTAATTAATTTTTTTAAGCTCCTTCAGCCAGTGTTAATTTTGGCAGAAAATTTTGATTCAGTTTTAAGCCCCATACACACGGTCGGACTTTTTGCCAACAAACTTCATTTTGAGCAAGTTTTGACAAAAAATCCGACCGTGTGTACGCTCCATCGGACAAACTTTTTTGGTTTTCATCGGACAAATGTTCGGTCTGCAAACGGACAAACTTTTTGCCAACAAAAGTCTGATGAAGCAAAGTCCGACCGTGTGTACAGAAATCCATCGGACTTTTGTCCGATGAACAAAACAAATAATGTTAAAATTAACCAACAATAGAAGAAGTTGACCAAAGGGTGACGGTAAAGAGCAGAAAAACCACGTGATGTTGGAAAAGTTTGCAGAAAAATCAGAGCGTGTGTATGCTATGGGTGTTCCCGACCAACTCCCTTCGGACAAATATCCACGGAAAAGTTTGTTTGAAGTCCGACCGTGTGTACGAAGGCTTTAGTCGACTAAAATTATATTAAGTTAGTCGACTAAAATGTTTTAGTCGACAAAATTAACACTGCCTTCAGCCATGTTTTATTCTGGTGCACAGAAGCAGTTAGAGGCAGGTGATCTGGCCTTACACCTGTAGAATTTCTTTTGAATATTTTTTAGATTTTTCTTTAGAGTAAGTGAAAAAAAATCAAAGGACAAGGATGGAAAATTTCTGTTCAATCCAACGGGACTGATTGGATTTCTAATTGTTGAAGTCGCTCCTGGACAAGAAAAATCCCAACTAGTCTTTTGCACGTATGCTTGTCAAAGTTCATCCAGAAATAGAACATTTGTTCTATAAAAATTAAGACATTGACATGGTCCATGAAGTCCATGAAGGCACCAAAGACGGATGAGCTATTTTTATCTTTTCTCGTTAAATTCTGCAGCTGTAAGGCCCAGTGTTCATTTTGTCAATGAAATTAACACGATTTTAGTCGACTAAAATACAAGTAAAACTAAAATGGAATTTTAGTCAAAAGACTATGACTAAAACAAAATCTAAATTTGATGTCAAACTTAACACTGCATTATCACATAAGAATAAGTAGGGGCATTTACTAAGCTTCTGAAAGAAAAAAATAATAATAAAAAGGCTTTAAAGGGTTTTAAAGGTACATGTTTTTTCACCTTAATGCATTCTGGCATCTGGCTGTTAGGCTGTCTGAGGGCCTATCCAGAAGCAAGAGAGCAGTGCAGGGCTGGGACTTCGGCTTGCAGTTCAATTAAAATTGACGGGCGGAGAACCTGTCATGGTTGGAGGTAGAGGGGAAGCTGTCACTAGTTAGTAGGGTTGTCCCGATACCGATACTAGTATCGGTATCGGGACCGATACCAAGCATTTGCGCGAGTACTTGTACTCGCGCAAATGCTCCCGATGCTTCACCCGATACTTTTTTTATTTATTTTTGTGGCCGGAGAGGGCGGGAGGAGTCAGTGGCTGGAGAGGGCGGGGGAGTGCGGGCGGAGTCTGGCCGGAGAGGGCGGGAGGAGTGAGTGGCTGGGGAGTGCAGGCGGAGTCTGGCCGGAAAGGGCGGGAGGAGTCAGTGGCTGGGGAGGGCGGGAGAGGAAAGTGCGGGTGGAGTCTGGCTGGAGAGGGCGGGCACAGTCGGTGGACGGAGTCCGCGGGCGGAGAGCGAGTCCCTCACCTGCAGTTGAACCTGGTAAGCTGGCAGGGGTTCAGGGCACAGCCGCATCAGGATCGGTGACCGGTGCTGTCACATTCGGTCGCCGTCAGCGGCTGAACGTCCCCATGCCCATCTTGGTACACCCTGCACTCGGCTGCAGTAAGCAGCAGCAGACATCTTGTTACACCCAGCCCGAGCTATATGGGCTGGGTGTAACAAGATGTCTGCTGCTGCTTACTGCAGCCGAGTGCAGGGTGTACCAAGATGGGCGTTGCAGCAGTTTTTTTTTTTTTTTAAATCCTGTGTCATTTCCCCCCCCCCCCGCAGCATTTCAGTGCCAATCACCTATCAGTACCCACAAGTGCAATCAGTGCCATCTACCAGTGCCACCTATCAGGTGGCACTGGTAGATGGCACTGATTGCACTGATAGGTGGCACTTATTGCCATCTATCAGTGCCATCTATCAGTGCTATCAGTGCAATCAGTGCCCACAAGTGCCACCCATCACTGCCCACAAGTGCCACCCATCAGTGCCCATAAGTGCCACCCATCAGTGCCCATAAGTGCCACCCATCAGTGCCCATAAGTGCCACCCATCAGTGCCCATAAGTGCCACCTATCAGTCCCCATCTTTCAAACTGTCACATGACATTAAAAAAAAGTATCGGTAATCGGTATCGGCGAGTACTTGAAAAAAAGTATCGGTACTTGTACTCGGTCTTAAAAAAGTGGTATCGGGACAACCCTACTAGTTAGGGACTATCCACCTTATTACCAGGGACCACAGTGAATAACTGAAGCAAGTACCGGAGCAGCATTCTCACCAACCGGGGACGGTGAGGAATCTGGAAACTTTAGTGGGTATCAAGCCAGGGACCCAGCCAGCAGAGGTGATGCTTGCAGAGCAGTCTTGTGTGTCAAGCCAGGGACTGAGCAGGCCAGTGGGGTGAAGCTTGAGAGGTTGTTGCTTCCCAGGTGATGAGAACATAAAAAATGTCCCCGACTGTCATATGGAAAGACTAAGAATGTTTCTGCAAGAGGACCTGTGTCCTGAAGTGCGGTCCTTTGCACTAAGGCCTGGCTGCTTGTTGCCTGGAATGCAGCTGTGCCTTCTTGTCCCCGGAGTTGTCCCTGAAGAAGGGAGACTGCTGGGAAATATAGTCCATCCAGAGGGGAATCGATGGACTGTAACATGTCTTGGACGCTTAGTGTTTAGTCAGTTAGATTAGTTTGTAATAGAAAAGTTCAATCCCCACCATGTATGTGGATAATGGACTAAACCATACGTTTAAACCGTTTCTAGTGTGGTCACCAGGTGGCTTGAACAATGCTGACCTGAGTGAACTTTATTCACATTATGTGGCAAGTGTAAGTTTGTTGATCAATGGGAAGGAGATGGCATTCTCCATTGAGGATGGGGCCTGCTTCCAAAAATGTAAATAATGTAATACTCCATGGGGTGTATTTACACTGATATGCTGTCTTCGGCTGAGGACAATTGAAGCCTGTTTAGTTACATATGTATATACTGCACCTTGTTACGATAGGATAGGATGCATTTGCATTGCTGTTGACTCTCTCTTTCAGGTGTTGTTGTGTCAGTGCATCTTCCTTGACGAAGGAGAGACGGCGATCTAAACCTACCATCAACACTGAAGCCCCGTACACACGATCGGATAACCTATGGATTTGTCCATCGGATATCCGATGAAACTGTTTTCCATCAGTCTTGCCCACACACCATCAGTCAAAAAACCGACCGTTCCAAACGCGGTGACGTAAAACACTCCGATGAGCCGAGAAAAATGAAGTTTAATGCTTCTGAGCATGCGTCGACTTGATTCTGAGCATGCATGGGTTTTTGATCCGATGGACTTGCCCATAGAAGATCGGAAATTCCCATCGGTTTTTATCCATCGGAAAATTTTAAAACAAGTTCTATTTTTTACAACCGATGGAAAAAAGACTGATGGGTACCATACACGATCGGTTGGTCTGATGAAAACCATCCATCGGACGGTTTTCATCAGTCAAACCGATCGTGTGTACGGGGCTTCACCCATTTCTATATTATCACGATATATATATTTTAGATAGAAAGTGAGGAATTAAGGTTGTTGCCTAGGCCTGCCTTTAAAATTGTACATGGATGTTTTTGATACTTTATTGTCTTATATGACCCATTATATCTTCTTTTATGTCTTTTTGATACCTATGTTTGTTGCCTGTCATACGCCATACTATATATATATATATATATATATATATATATATATATATATATTGTTATTGTTAACCCGTTCCTGTTACCCTACCCATCCCAGTTTTTGCTAGGACACTCGCTCTCAGGCTTGAGAGCTTAAATTAATTTTTCTGCAAACTCTGAGACGTAGTTTTGTGGGCAGGGGAGGATGTAGCACCCTGGAGTAGGGATGAGCTTCGAGTTCGAGTCGAACCCATGTTCGACTCGAACATCGTCTGTTTGGCCGCTCACCGAATTTTTAATATAATGGGCCGTTCGCGCCAAATTCAAGTGGCGCGTCACGGCCCATAATTCACTGCGGCATCGCAGTGCAATGCTGGCTGATGATTAGCCAAGCATGCACTATGACCCGCATGCTTTGGCCAATCACAGTGCGGAAAAAAACGGAGAGCCATAATTGGCCAAAGCCAGGGTGGCTTTGGCCAATTATGTCTCAGGGGGTTTAGTACACGCAAGGCGGCCTTGTGTAGTGTGTTGCGGCGGTGGTTAAAGACAGACAGAGAGAGAGAGACCGTGTCATTTAATTTGAGTTAGATAGAGCAGGCAGGCGAGTCAGTTAGCTTCAGTTACAGTGTGTAGAGGATATATATGAATCCTAGGTGTTGTGTGTGTGTATATATATTTATACACTGTATTCAGTCTAGATAGATCAGTTCCTGTTATTCTCTTCATAATATACTGGCAGGCAGGTGATTGTGCTAGCTGCAGTATTTTCACTTAGTGTACTGTGTCCTTTGCACAGTGTGCACCTAAAGCTTACCTGAATACAATTGCTGGTGTTCTCATACAAATACAGGCAGGGAGCTGCAGTATTTTGATTTATTGTCCTTTGCACAGTGTGCACCTAAAGCTTACCTGAATACAATTGCTTGCACCGCCTGAATACTGCTGTTCAGAGTATATAGGGCCTGGGGGCCCCACGCCTTTCCTTTTTTTAATTTGGGTGCAGGGTTCCCCTTAATATCCATACAAGATCCGAAGGGGCTGGTAATGGGCTGGGGGGGGGGGGGGTACCCATGCCATTTTTCTCAATTTTCATCCACGTTGCCGGGACCAGACATTACATTAAAGCTGCAAGCAGTTTTAAATGACTTTTTTTCTTTAGAAATGTCATTTTGTGCAGGGACAGTTCTAAACACGGGAAACACGCGCCACTTCACAGGCATACTATAGACACCCCCAATTACGATATTTAAAGGAATATTTCACTTTTTTTTTTCTCACTTTAAGCATCATTAAAATCACTGCTCCCGAAAAACTGCAGTTTTTAAAACTTCTTTTTGCATTGATACATGTCCCCTGGGGCAGGGCCCGGGTCCCCAAAATCTTTTTAGGACAATAACTTGCATATTAGCCTTTAAAATTCGCACTTTTGATTCGATATTTTGCGCAAACTTTCGGTCCATTCGCAGGTTCTAGCGCAAACCGATTTGGGGGGTGTTCGGCTCATCCCTACCCTGGAGTTTAGGCAGGGTTGCTCCTTGAAATTTACTTACCAGAAGTAGTTATCCTAGTTGATTGATAGAGATCTATTTATTTCTACCTAAGTTTGGCCTTGTTGCCCTTTTCTCTTCTACCACTAGGTGGCCAGGTACTTGGTGGTAGTAGATATGAGAGTGGAAACACAAGGTCAGGGAATGGGTATGTGGGGTGTCTCAGCCAATAGGCAGGGGTTTTCTTGGATTCCTTGGCCTGCTTGGAGAACATATATATTTGGGTAGAGTCAGGTGATATATGTTCTGTGCCACCTGGACGGCCATCTGGGTGGACATGTGTTGTACTGCCCGGGCTGCTAGGCGAGAGATTGGGCCTATCCCGGGCACATGTGGCTGCTACGCTGTCTGAGGGCCTATCCAGAAGCAAGAGAGCAGCGCAGGGTTGGGATTGCGTCTTGCAGTCCAACCAAAAGTGACGGTTCTGCCGGCTGGAGAACCTGTCGTGGTCGGAGGTAGGGGGGAAGCTGTCGCCATAAAGGGACCACCTTATTACCAGGGACCACAGTGAGTAATTGAAGCAAGTACTGGAGCAGTATTCTCACCAACCGTGAACGGTGAAGATTTGGGAGACTTCAGTGGGTATCAAGCCAGGGACCCAGCCAACGGATTTGACGCTTGCAGACCAGTCTTGTGTGTCAAGTGGGGACCGAGTAGGCCAGTGGGGTGAAGCTTGAGAGGTATCTTGAGTGCCATGCTAGGGACCCAGCAGAGAGGCGGGGGTGACGCTTGAGGAAGATACCACCGTGAAGATTGGAGGAGCTCAAGGGATTCAGTGGCAGTGAATCAGCGGGTCTAGTGAGAAACCGGGAGCTCAGAGGGCTGAAAAACTACAAGGAGAGATTGTAGTAGGAATGAAAGGACCTGTTGGGCTGCGTACACACGACCGGTTTTCTTGGCAAAAAACTGCCGGGAGAGCTTTCTTCCCGAGAAAACCGGCTGTGTGTACGCGGGTTTCAGTTTTCTCGTCAAGAAAAATGCCCAGATTCCCTGACGAGAAAAAAGACGGCCTGCGTCTTTTTTCTCGTCGAATCTCGTCGGCCTGTTTCTCGACGAGAAACCCGAGCGTGTGTATGTGACGAGCACACACTCGTCGTAGTCGTTGACGTCACCGCGTTTGTGTAATTCAAAAGAACGGCGGTTCTTTTAAATCGTACGTGTGTACACTCGGCCGGGACAAGTTTCTTGTCAAGATTCTCGTCAGGAAAAACAAAGTTTTTTTCCTGACGAGAATCTCGGCCGTGTGTACGAGGCTTGACGCTTTGTGTTAGGAACTGTTAAAGACTGTTGCCATAGGAGACAGCATTCCTGCACATGCAGATGTGGTGTCTTGCTGGATGCCTTTCCGTGCATGGGTGTCCTCCTATTTAAGTCTCTGAGTCTTCCAATTGAACTGTAGTTGCAAACCAAGGGTGTCCTGGCCCTTACCCTCTTTCCCCCAAAAAAGTTTAAGAGAAATAAAAATCTATTTTGCATTCAGGAAGTGTCTGGTGCCCAATAACTTTATCCACCTTGTGCCCACTATGCCTCACAACCCATCACATACAGAAGGATGTCGGCTATCTCTGGCCCTGGAGGTTCTCATTAGACCGAAGGAGGCCTGGGAGCTTGCTACATGTGTGAAAAAAATGTATAAAAATTTCATATGAGTACAGTGCTGCATGACCGCGCAATTGTCATTCAAAGTATGACAGCGCTGAAAGCTGAAGATTGGCCTGCCCAGTAGGCAAGTGGTTAATATGACTTTAACACTGATAAGGCCAGTATGACTACATTCAAATGAATAACCCACAACCTGTTGGAAATGTCTTTGAGCAGTAAAGGGATTTGTGCAATTTCCTTACTTTGTCATGAATAACTGCCACATCAATTTTACTGCTTGAGAAATTGCAGTGTTCTTTTTCTTCTTAGCATGCAGGTTTAAGAACCCTTAAAGTGGTTGTAAACTCTATTTTACAACTTTATGCTACAGGTAAGCCTATATTAAGGCTTACCTGTAGCTAACGAGGATATCTCCTAAACCTGCACGGTTTAGGAGATATCCCCTGTCCCCTGCATGTGCCGATGTCATTGGTACATGCGTACTGGGGAAAACTGAAGCAATGGCACCTATGTGCTGTTGCTGCAGTCTCTGTGCCATTGCCGGCGGCTCCCGCGCATCATCGCGGCTTCGGGCCAATCACAGCACCAGAGCTGCGATACCCGGAAGTAACTCCGGGACGACATGTCGGCGGCCGGAGGGGGAGACGAGGACCACTGCGGGGGCTTCGAACTGAGGTAAGTAATACATAATGCCGATGCGCTACTATGCTATGCATACTAGCTCATTATGCCTTTGTCTTGGAGGGGTTTTCTTTTCTCATTTAAGAGGGTTTACTTCCTCTTTAAGGGTCTGTCACCTTGAAAACAGGGCCCCTTATGTCCTCAAACATCAGTGAAATTGGCTTTTCTTGCACTATTATTTTATCTTTTTTATATTTGGACTATTGTTTTTTTTTTTTTTAAAGTACACAGGTTGTTCACATAGTCCTCCTCCAGAGAGAAAGGACCCTGGCCCTGATTCCTCTCCCCTCCCTTGTGATTCATCAAGCCGAAACCAGGCGGACTCAATTCTTCAGGGTACCTGCCAAGCAGTGGCGGCTGTTGCTCAAAAGTTTTGGGGGGGTGCAAACAAACTAAAAAAAACCCCCATCAAACGCAGCCACTGTACCTATACATTTTCGCCACTGTGCCCTCAAACGCAGCTACTGTGCCCCACCAATTGCTGCCAGTGTGCCCCACCAATTGCTGCCAGTGTGCCCCACCAGTTGCCACCAGTGTTCCCCATCAATTGCCGCTACTGTGCCCCATCAAATGCTGCCAGTGTGCCCCATCAATTGCCGCTACTGTGCCCCATCAAATGCTGCCAGTGTGCCCCCTCCGCCTGGCACTTACCTGTCTCGGCACTGTACTCCACGCTCCGAGTCCTCATGTCTTCTCCCGTCCTCTTCCAGTCCTCGGCTATGATTGGACGCCTGATAGGCGTTCAATCACAGCACCTGTCGCTTCAGCCAATCAGGTGACGGGGTAACCAGACCCAAGCACCTGATTGTCTGAGAGGTGGGTCAGTGTTAGGGAAGCAATTTATTCGCTTCCCTAACACAACACTGTGTAAACAGCGAACGCTCAGCATTGCGCCCGCTGTTTACCAATTTGGAAGCCTATTAGAGCCCACGCCTCTAATCAGGCGCTTCCAAAAAAAACAGCCGCTGTAATTCAGATGCCCGGAGCCCGACAAGGGGCTGGACACCTGAATAGGGGACGGCAGCGGCTAAAATAGATAGATTCATGCATTGCATTGGTGATTGACAGGTGCAGGAGAGAGGGGGCGGCGCTCCTGCGCCCTTTATGGACGCACCGCCACTGCTGCCAAGACAAGGTCCACCCAGGTACTAGGTGGGTTTCCCCTGAAGGTATGCCCATGGGAGGTGGAGAACCTGACCATAAGGCTATGTGTCCTCCCTCCAAGACTTTCTGGGCAAGTCCGAGGACGTACACTGTGCTAATCAGGAGTGAGTAAAGTGCCATATAAAAATAAATAAAATAAAACTGGTCAAAAAATGATATATGGGATATACTGCGCTGTGCAATAAGTGAACACAAAAATTAGCTGCCAACACAGCTGAGACAAAGCAAAAACTGGTGAATATGAAAAAGTGTAGCGCTTATTTTTGTAAAAAAGTCAGTTACCAACACATATCAAATGTTGCAAACGTGCATATATATGAAATCTTAATTTCAGTGACACCAAGTGACTGAGTGTGATCCGTGAAAAAAATATATACCGTATTTATCGGCGTATAACACGCACTTTTTTCGCCTGAAAATCGTGGGTGCGTGTTATACACCGATCCCCCGCTGATCGTGAGCGAGCAGAGCTGAGTCTAGCCGAAGTACACTCGGCTTTCTGTATGTCAGCGGCGCTCGCAATCAGTGGAGGTGGGCGTGACTGCGAGAGGAGCCGAGTAAAGCAGAGTGTACTTCGGCTTTGTGTATGTCAGCGGCGCTCGCTCCTCTCGCAATCAGTGGAGATGGGCGGGACTGTGAGCAGAGCCGAGTCTAGCCGAAGTACACTTGGCTTTCTGTATCTCGGCTCCGCTCACAGTAGGCGGAAATTGGCGCCACTTTTAAATCAGGGCAAGGCTGCAGATGGACACTGGGCAAGGCTGCAGATGGACACTGGGCAAGGCTGCAGATGGACACTGGGCAAGGCTGCAGATGGACACTGATAAGGCTGCATTGATGGGCATTTAAATGTACGTTTTTTTTCCTTACGCTTCCCTCCTAAAAGTTTTTTTCCTTTAAAATTTCCTCCTAAACTTGGGGTGCGTGTTATACGCCGATAAATACGGTATGTGTAACAAATAAATCAGAACGAAGCAGTCCTCTATTGTGACCACACACAAATAACAGCCCCAAAGTTGTAGAAAAAACTGCAAGGTTGAAATGAAAAGTCCCACATGGATATGACCCTCTCTGTGAAAGGATAGAGACACCACCACCGATATAAGAAGGAGGCTTACCAGATGGTGATGACTTGGTACTGTGTATACCACCCAAATCAAAACAGGCTTATATAATCAGTCAGCAAGATGTATCCAGCTGGTCCTGAATCCTCATATCAGTCGGCACCGCAAATTCCCGTAAACACCAGGAAGTGTCAATACATGTAGTCTTGTTGGAGCCAGAGATACGGTAACCACATAACATGCGTCATGGGAAAAAAACTCACATAGTGTGATACCATACAAGGAAGTATTTATTAAAAAAGATTTAAAAAATGAACACTTACATTTGAAAGAACATCACAGGCATATCACAAAGTGCAAGAGCGATGTGTGTGAATGGGTCCACCCGACGCGTTTCAACTAAACAGTCATCATCTGGGGTCTGGGTGGTGTGCCATGCCCACCATGTAATGTGCTGTGCCCACTGTGTCATGTGCTGTGCCCACCATGTAATGCAGAGTGGGATGCCATCTGTGTAATGTGCTGTGCCCACAATGTAATGCGGAGTGGTATGCCATCTGTGTAATGTGCTGTGCTCACCATGTATTGCAGAGTGGGATGCCATCGGTGTAATGTGCTGTGCCCACCATGTAATGCAGAGTGGTATGCCATGTGCTGTTCCCACTGTGTCATGTGCTGTGCCCACCATGTAATGCGGAGAGGTTTGCCTTCTGTTTAATGTGCTGTGCCCACCATGTAACCAACATCTGTGACATGGACTGGGTTGGGGGGCAGGAAAATAACACATGTATATGACCATCTCTTGTATCATGTTCGCAGTCTCTGACCAGCTTTTTAGTATGTCTGAAGTCTATGACTATCTCTTGTATCATGTCTGCAGTCTCTGACCATCTCTTGTATCATGTCTGCAGTCTCTGACCATCTCTTGTATCATGTCTGCAGTCTCTGACCATCTCTTGTATCATGTCTGCAGTCTCTGACCATCTCTTGTATCATGTCTGCAGTCTCTGACCATCTCTTGTATCATGTCTGCAGTCTCTGACCATCTCTTGTATCATGTCTGCAGTCTCTGACCATCTCTTGTATCATGTCTGCAGTCTCTGACCATCTCTTGTATCATGTCTGCAGTCTCTGACCATCTCTTGTATCATGTCTGCAGTCTCTGACCATCTCTTGTATCATGTCTGCAGTCTCTGACCATCTCTTGTATCATGTCTGCAGTCTCTGACCATCTCTTGTATCATGTCTGCAGTCTCTGACCATCTCTTGTATCATGTCTGCAGTCTCTGACCATCTCTTGTATCATGTCTGCAGTCTCTGACCATCTCTTGTATCATGTCTGCAGTCTCTGACCATCTCTTGTATCATGTCTGCAGTCTCTGGCCATCTCTTGTATCATGTCTGCAGTCTCTAACCTTCTCTTGTATCATGTCAGCAGTCTCTGACCATCTCTTGTATCATGTCTGCAGTCTCTAACCATCTCCTGTAGTATGTCTGCATTCTCTTACTTAAACTTAAACACATTGCTAATAGTATTAGCTATCGGTTTATGCTGAAGTTAGGACTGTGCAGGGGGAGGCAGAGAGTAAAAGGGGGCACTGTAATTAGAAGGGGGGGGGCAGACTGCATGGGGGGCTATGAAATTTGTGCAATAAAGATTCTTGAAAACATAACAAATTCTTGTGAGTGTTTTTACATTTTAAAGTCGGGGGGTGCCAGACATAGGATCCGCCCTGGATGCTAAATGTTCTAGGTATGCCCCTGAACAGGGCTCCTAATTTTTTTGCATTTAAAAAAAAGAAAAAGTTTAAATAATAAAAATAAAAAACGACTGACTCCATCCACTGCTCTACTGACATCATCCATGTTTTAATACATTTGGGGTGCACACCCTAATACAATAGGCTGCGCACACCTATGGCTATGCCACCCTCTGAAAAGTGATCCACTGTGGACGGCTGTAAGCATTAGTGCCTAGCTGAAAGAGCCCTATGGCAGCTGCCACTGCAATATGGTTACTTAGACTCCAGGTCTGTCATCCTGATCTTCACTTTAAAATCTAGTGGGTTGTTGACATGCAAACAAGCAGCCAGCCAGTGAAGTCTAAACAACTCTGACCTCTAATCCTGCATTCTCCAGCGCAGCAGTGAAGCCAGCATGAAAATGACAGATCTAGACTCATTCACCTTTAAGTATACGTCAGCACTGGCAGTGACATCTCCCACGTAGCTATCCTCCCAAGTTCCCTTTTATTGCCCATTTCTTGGACCCACTGAATTCACCTTCATCTACAGATCAATTCTTTAGTTCATTAGCCATTTACTACTTACGTTTGCACTCCTCCGTGATCCCGTGCCTCTGAACACAGACGTTATTTAACTTCTCCTTTCCTTGGGTTTGTTATACGAAACTAGGGAACTTGTTTTACCAGTAAATGTTGATACAGCAACAGTATAATAAGTGAAATACACTCTTCCTCCTTCAACTGCAAATGAGTGAATTGGTAGCCAGACACCAGCCATGGCAGAGGGACATTTAGGCGCTGCAATGGGTGTTCAAGCAGAGCCAATGATTCTGCTGTTAAACATTGACTGCACCAGAATAACAACCATGAGACTTTGACTTTGAACGCTCTTTATTTGCTTTTTATTTGCATGACAGATTACACTGACAGCCCTGAAAATAAACTGAAAGGGCTGTTCAGTCAATATGGCATGTTTAAATATTCCACAGAGATATGCTAAAGCCGAACTCCAAGCAGATAAAAAAGACACACATTAAGGCAATGTTAAATGTATTTTTAGTTCAGACTAAAGAGTTCTCCTCAGAGAAAAGAAGGAAAACTAAACATACATTTTTAATCTACTTCCTCAGAGCCCAGGACTAGCCCCCAATCTGTGACTGCGCAACAAAAGTAGAAGCAGCACAGTGAGGAGCATATCTTCCTGTCACCAGACTAGGGTGACCACGTGTCCCGGAATGTCCCGAAATGAAACTGACACAACCCCCAAAAAAGGGCGCCATATCACCGCTTTACTCACTGACAGTACTTGTCCTGGCCGGGAATGCCTGGGGGGGCACAGTCCCCACCCCCTGCTTGTAATTGGAGAAATCATAAATCCCGCCTCTTGTGTCCAATCACTGGGCTGTGATTCGTTACAGCACAAGCAGATTTTTGGGAAGGGGGGGTGTCCCTGAATGGTAGTTTGGAAATGTGGTCACCCTACACCAGACACCAGCCATGGCAGAGGGACCTTTAGGCACTGCGATGGGTGTGCAAGCAGAGCCACTGATTCTGCTGTCAACCGTTGACTGCAGTAGAGTAACAACCATGAGACTAAGGCCCCTTTCACACTGAGGCGTATTTCAGGCGTTTTATCGCTAAAAATAGCGCAAAAATAACGCATGAAATACTCCTGCCCCAGTATGCTTTCACACTGAGGCGATGCGCTGACGGGAGGAAAAAAATAATCTCCTGCAAGCCGCATCTTTGGAGTGGTGAAGGAGAGGTGTGTATACCGCTCCTTTACCACTCCTTCCCATTGAAATCAATAAGACACCACGGTAATACCGCCCACAAACTGCGTCTGTAGCCGCGGTTTGTGGGCGGTATTAACCCTTTTTCGGCCGCTAGCGGGGGTTAAAACCGCACCACTAGCGGCCGAATATCATGGTAAATACGACGGTATAGCGGCGCTAAATATCGCGCCGCAATACCGCCACCGCACTTGCCCGCCCCAGTGTGAAAGGGGCCTAAGAACGCTCTTTTGAAAATTTGCATGACAGATTGCCCTGAGAGCCCTGGAAATAGACTGATGGGACTGTTCAGTCAGTTTTGCATGTTTAAAGATGCCACGGATACACGCGCCAAACTCCAGGCAGATGAAAAAAAGACACAAATTAGGGCAATGTTACGTGCATTTTAGCTTGGAATAATGAGTGGGTCCTCAGAGAAAAGAAGGAAAACTACACATACATTTTTAGTCCACTTCCACAGAGCCCAGGTCATCCCGGACGAGCCCCCAACCTGTGACTGGACAGTGAAAAGAAAAGCAGCACAGTTATGAGTTCATCTCCCTGTCATCAGACACCAGCCATGGCAGAGGGACCTTTAGGCACTGCGATGGGTGTTCAAGCAGAGCCACTGATTCTGCTATCAACCATTGACTGCACCAGAATAACAACCATGAGACTGAGAACGCTCTTTTGAAAATTTGCATAACAGATTCCCCTGAGAGCCCTGAAAATAAACTGACAGGGCCGTTCAGTCAGTTTGGCATGTTTAAATATGCCATGGATATATATCCTAAAGCCGAACTCCAGGCAGATAAACAGCCACAAATGAATGCAATGTAAATGTATATTTTAACTCCATCTTTCAGCTCCAGAGTTGTCCTCAGACAAAACAAGAAAAAGGAAACATAAATTTTCAATCCACTTCCTCAGAGCCCAGGTCATCCCGGACTAGCTCCAATCTGTGACTGGACAGTGAAAGGAGAAGCAGCACAGTGATGAGTTCATCTCTCTGTCACCAGCCATTAGAAGCACCACAAACCAAAACCACCATTTTTTTTTTTTTTTTACATTCAAAGCAAACTCCCCCCATCCATCTTTGTCTCCGTGCTTTTTGTTCGAATAACACTTTGAAAAAACGCCCCCTCTAGCATTTCTGGCCATAGCCATCTTGAGTAAGGACAAATGATTCATGTAGCATTTACTTCTTGGAATCTTTTTGCCCTTAGCTCAAGCATGCATGCAGGAGAATGTGCTTAGCTGAGAACCCCCTCCTCCCCTCCCCTCTTGAAGACTCCTGGGATGTATGACATAATTTGCCTAGGTAATAAACCAGGAAGTAACTTGAAGAATTTAAAAAAATAAAAGTTTAAAACAAGTAAATATGATATATTTTCCTATCTACAGTGGGTTGAAAAAGTATTCATACCCCTTGAGATTTTACACATTTTTTCATGTTACAACCAAAAACGTAAATGTATTTTATTGGGATTTTATGTGATAGACCAATACAAAGTGGCACATAATTGTGAAGTGGAAGGAAAATGATAAATGGTTTTCAACATTTCTTACAAATAAATATGTGAAAAGTGTGGGGGGGCATTTGTAGAGTCAATACTTTGTAGAACCCCCTTTCTCTACAAGTCTTTTTGGGGATGTCTCTACCAGCTTTGCACATCTAGAGAGGGACATTTCTGCCCGATCTTCTTTGTAAAAATCTCAAGCTCTGTCAGATTGGATGAAGAGCGTCTGTGAACAGCAATTTTCATGTCTTGCCACAGATTCTCAATGTGATTTAGGTCTGGACTGTGACTGGGCCATTCTAACACATAAATATGCTTTGATCTAAACCATTCCATTGTAGCTCTGGCTGTAAGTTTAGGGTCATTGTCCTGCTGGAAGGTGAACCTCCCCCCCCCCCGGTCTCAAGTCTTCTGCAGACACCAACAGGTTTTCTTCTAAGATTGTCCTGTATTTGGCTCCATCCATCTTCCCATCAACTCTGACCAGCTTCCCTGTCCCTGCTGAAGAAAAGCATCCCCACAACATGATGCTGCCACCACCATGTTTCACGGTGGGGATGGGGATGGTGTGTTCAGGGTGATGTGCAGTGTTAGTTTTCCACCACACATAGCGCTTTGCTTTTAGGCCAAAAAGTAAAATTTTGGTCTCATCTGACCAGAGCACCTTCTTCCACATGTTTGCTGTGTCCCCCACATGGCTTCTCACAAACTGCAAACGGGACTTCTTATGGCTTTCTTTCACTAATGTCTTTCTTCTTGTCACTCTTCCATAAAGGGCAGATTTGTCGAGAACACGACTAATAGTTGTCCTGTGGACAGATTCTCCCACCTGAGCTGTGGATCTCTGCAGCTCCTCCAGAGTTACCATGGACCTCTTGGCTGCTTCTCTGATGAATGCTCTCCTTGCCCGGCCTGTCATAAATTAATGGATCATTAAATGCATTTTTAGCTGAGACTCTCCGCTCCAGAGTTGTCTTTAGACAAAATAAGGAAAAGTAAACCTAAATTTTCAAACAGTTTCCTCAGAGCCCAAGGTCATGCCGGACGAGGCCCCAACCTGTGACTATGCAGTGAAAAGTGAAGCAGCACAGCGATGAGCTCCTCTCTCTGTCACCAGACACCAGCCAAGGCGGAGGGAAATTTAGACGCAGGGATTGTTGTTCAGCTGATTTTGCTGCCAAGCGGTGACAGTATTAAAATAACAACCTTGAGATTGTGAAAGCTCTTCTGCAGAATAGATTACCCAGAGAGCCCTGGAAATAAACTGAAGGGGATATACAGTCAGTTTGGCATGTTTGAAAATGCCACGGATACATGCTAAAGCCAAACTCCAGGCAGATAAAAAAAGACACAAAATAATGCAAGGTTAAATGGTAAACACCTATAACAATAACACTAAATATATTTTTAGCTCAGACTAAAGAGTTGTCCTCAGAGAAAAGAAGGAAAAAGTAAACATATATTTTCAATCCACTTCTTTAGAGCTCAGGTCATCCTGGACTAGCCCCCAATCTGTGACTGGACAGTGAAAGGTGAAGCAGCACAGTGATGCACTCATCTCCCTGTCACTCTGCTTTCTCCTCCTATCAGCATGCCTGTGTTCAGCCCATGAACTGATTGGCTCTTTGTGCTGCTTCTCCCTCTCCAAGTCTGAGCTCTGTTGGAAAGGGACTGCAAGAGGCCGATACTGGGTAATAGTTAGGTGTTTACACTGCTTGTAAAAAAAAATAAAAAAAATAATTGAATGACAAAATTACAGAATTGCATTAATTTGTGACTTTTACATGTGCAAGAACACCAAGGACCATTCTGAGATCCACTGTGGCGTTTCTAGGCATGTGCTTGATCCTGCGTGTTCTACGTCTCTCATCCCAGGAGGCAGCTCGCGGTATCTCATGCATACGCAAACACAGCATGGGATCTCTGCCAGCTTACTGACAGGGCCTGTGGCTGGTCCGTGCATGTGCAGGAGCTTCGGCACAAGCGCTGACACACTGTAGGGATCTGCCAGGTCCCAAAGACCTTACAAATATCCCTGCAGTGCGTCTGCACATGCGCTGAATATGAATTCAAGATGGCGGCACCGGGAGAGGACTGGTTTAGGGAGAACTTTCCCTCAAGCCTGAAAGCACGGGACTCCATGGACTAGTAGGTATGGGGTTTTTTTTTTTTTTTTTATACAGGTGTAACACACAGACCCCCCCTTTACCTGCCTTCTTCGGGTCCTCGCAGGAAGAGAGGGCACACCGTGCCACATGCCCGTACCCTCCTGTGTGAAGAGGTTGAGCGGTGTTGAAATGGGTCTCCGCAGCCAGATTCTCCAGAGAATGGTTCTTATCTCTATAGTCAATAAGGACAACTCTCTATTTCCCCCAATAACTCCAAGGTCCACACCAGCTGTAACTCCAACGTAGAGTTTATTTTCTCTTTAAAGCACAGTCTCTGATAGAAAAAGTTGGAGGGAGAACAGGACAGCATAAGGTGTGAGAGAGGTCCAGGCACAAACGTAATACACTTCACTGCTCGGCTTCTCAAGCAGACTTAGCCCATTTGGATAGTCTCCCTTGATAGGGACTAGCAGCCAGAATGGTACTCTAACTAAACGCACAGTCACTGCACAAACTTGTGATCTTGTTCTCTGCCACAGACCTGGTGAACTTGGTCTCTGCCACAGACCTGGTGAACTTTTGTTTTCAAAGCTTGGCCTCTGTTAAGGAGAAGACATCACTCCAGAGAGTTACCGAGCCCCTTCCTTCCCTGTGACTTCTCACCAGTCCCTCGGAATAGTCCTCCCTCGGCCTCCTCATCTAAGATGCGGGTCCCCTCGCAAGGCGGCACCCTGAGATTCCTCGAACCTTGGTGGGCCTCAGCCAAAGGTGCTGGGCCCAAGGCCTTTAGTTGCAGCCCCAGGGCTAAAGGTGCCTGGGACTGATTCACTGACTCCCGCCCAAGGGCTAAAGGTGCCTGGGACTGATTCACCGACTCCCGCCCCTGGGCCAAAGGTGCCCAGGGTGGACTGGAACCGGACCCCAATCCTCAGGTGGAAAACGAACCCCAAGCAGGCAGTGTCTGCCCCTTTTATATCCTTGCCCAGCAGGTAGACCACGCCAACTGTAAGGCTGCTGAGAGGGGACACACAAGGCACAGCACTGTATCAGCGGTTCGACCCTGGCCCACTATGGCAGCGCCACCTATAGGCCACAGGGAACTGTACA
This sequence comes from Rana muscosa, assembly GCA_029206835.1. NCBI lineage: Eukaryota > Metazoa > Chordata > Amphibia > Anura > Ranidae > Rana > Rana muscosa. Next base: position 77,579,177 of record CM055124.1, read on the forward strand.
CTGATACTCTCCTTGCGGACAAAATGGTTGACAAGATCCTGACAATTGAGGTGTTTGAGCATAACTACCACTCAAACACTACCCCTAAATTTAGGACCCCACTACATATTCCCCCCACTAAATTAGACACTGTCTCCAGTGTCTGGAGCAAACCTATGCCTCTCAAGCCTGAGTCAACATAGACCTATTGCAGAAGCTATCTACAAAAAAAACAATTTGGAAAAATGTTTGTTTGTGCCGTAACCTGGACATGGGGAAAGGGAGTTAAATTAAGAAATGAAGGAAGAGTTGTAGAAAACAAATGTGTACATCCCATTCTCAAATGTCACATATTTAAAAGCAAACACATTTTTATTAATTACATTTCCCACCCCTCTTGCAATAGCTAACCCCCCCCCCCATACTCAGTGGCTTGCTTGGTGTCCACCTGCAGAGGGAGAAAACACATATAAAACCAACAAATTAGACATCATAACCTCTATGTACATTAGAAGAGAAAAGATTCTCACCGAGGGAAAAATCCTTTCCTTCTAGCAAGTAAAACACTTTTAAATGTAGTGCAAGAGTTTTTTTTCTCTTTACTCAAACTTGAGCAACACTGCCACCTGGTGGAAGTGCCACCATCAAGACACTTGTCCCCAAAAAATTTTTTTTCTTTCTCTGAAGGCAAGTCTTCCTCTTCTTCCTTGAATCTGGCTGTGGTCCTAAACTATTTCTACCCCAAAGTCTCTGTCTTTGTTGTGCTGTGAGCGGAGAGAAAACAGAAACAGCTCCCCTGCTCTCCAGCTGAGTAGATTACCCCATCTGCAAGGGCAAAGTTCTTGAACTCCAGGAGAGTACACTCCGGAACAAAAGCACACACAAAAAAAAACAGAGTTCAGTCTCTCACAGATAAAACTTTGGATCGGGTAAAATGAGGAGCTTCCATCTTTTGTCAAAGGTCTCTATGGAATAGACGGCATCTTCACGCTCCTTCCGACACACAACTACCCGATCCGCATGAATGTGCCGACCCACCATCCATTCCTTCTTGCACCCCCTGTATCTCTCGGCGACAGCCGCGGAACAAGAGAGATACCTGCGGCGTTTGGTACTTTCAAGTGGTTCCACAGGAAGTCCGCATACCACCTCTCTCTGTAGGCCTCCACCTCGAACAGCAAGTCTCTCGTGACATACGGGTACTCCCATCCGTAGTCAGCAGCCACCTTTTGATTGAACAGCCGCTGCATTCTGGAAAGTGGTGGAAGCGTGGCACGGTCTCCCGCACCTGGCAAAACAATGGCCTCTGGATGCCGGGGCACTTTCACTGCCCTGGGACCCATTACAGCAGCTCGTAGCAATACGCAGTCCTCCGTATTGATGTGCATGGGCACCACAGGTCCGGACGACTCAGGCATGGAGTCAGGTCCCTCCTCAGACACATGGGCTTCCACCCGGGGTGTAACATCCCCAGTAGCTTTGGGCGAGTCCCTTCTACTTCTGGCGGAGGATAGGGGTATTCTGTCCCAGCCCTTCTTGATGAATATGTCCATCAATCTCAGCATCTTATCCCACATCAGAAGATGACTCGAGATCAGAGGTGTCATATTCCTCTGCGGGTAAGTAATTCCTTGTAGCAGAGGAATCACTGTCTCTAACAAGTTCAAGTTCTCCGGGGTCCGAGACCCAAGCATCCCCAACACTCTGGACGTTTCTCTCTGGTCCCTTCCCCGGTTTACCTCGACCTGTAGCTGTCGCGGATCGTCTGGTGGTCCCTTCAACTGGGTGATCCGACTCAGGTAAGCGCTGGGGTGTAGCTCGACCACGGCCGCAGGAGGCTTTCACATAGCCGACCTTCCGCTTGGGCGTGGGAGCGAGGACTCCGTCACAACCGAGGCAGCATCCTCCGGTCTCTCCGTCTCCGGTTCCTCAACTACCGGAACATTCTCAACAACGACTTCCTCCGAAGTCTCGACAGTGCGCGTAGGGGTGACTGTAGAAGCGCTGGTTTCCTCCTCAAGAGTAGTGGCGCCCGTAAGGCAATTTAGGCTTTTCTGTGGGTTGCTCTACCTCGAGCAAGAAGTCCTTGCATCTTTCGCATCTTCCGAAAGGCCGAAGGTGCACCACCAGTCCCTGGCATCCAGGACAAACCACTCCAAGGGCCTCCGCATCTCTGCAAACAGAGGGCGAAGCGACCCTGAGGCTTCAGTCGGATCCCTGTATCTATCAAAGGAGCAGCAAACGAAGTAATGCTCATGGTACTTGGAACTGGAATCCATGGGGCATTAGACGCCATGTTACCCGCTTGCCGATTCATTGCGCACTGTCCCTTTGGTGCCAAAGTCACCACGTGCAACTCATCACATGGCGAGGCTCCTCCCATTTTCTGCATTGTTCGCAGGCTTTCTTACTCTTGACATGCCCACAAACTACGCAGCTTGGGCTCTCCTCGTGGCGCAGTCACTTTCTTTCAAAGATGGCCGACCTCCACGGAGCCTCACAGGGGGAATAAAGTCCAAACTCTGGGGGTTTTTTTTTCTTCTTCTTTCCAGCTGCAGAAATCCCGGACTCGAGCCCCCACATGTAACACACAGACCCCCCCTTTACCTGCCTTCTTCGGGTCCTCGCAGGAAGAGAGGGCACACCGTGTCACATGCCCGTACCCTCCTGTGTGAAGAGGTTGAGCGGTGTTGAAATGGGTCTCCCCAGCCAGATTCTCCAGAGAATGGTTCTTATCTCTATAGTCAATAAAGACAAGTCTCTATTTCCCCCAATAACTCCAAGGTCCACACCAGCTGTAACTCCAACGTAGAGTTTATTTTCTCTTTAAAGCACAGTCTCTGATAGAAAAGGTTGGAGGGAGAACAGGACAGCATAAGGTGTGGAGGAGGTCCAGGCACAAACGTAATACACTTCACTGCTCAGCTTCTCAAGCAGACTTAGCCCATTTGGATAGTCTCCCTAGATAGGGACTAGCAGCCACAATGGTACTCTAACTAAACGCACAGTCACTGCACAAACTTGTGATCTTGGTCTCTGCCACAGACCTGGTGAACTTGGTCTCTACCACAGACCTGGTGAACTTGGTCTCTACCACAGACCTGGTGAACTTGATCTCTACCACAGACCTGGTGAACTTGGTCTCTGCCACAGACCTGGTGAACTTGGTCTCTGCCACAGACCTGGTGAACTTGGTCTCTGCCACAGACCTGGTGAACTTGGTCTCTGCCACAGACCTGGTGAACTTGGTCTCTGCCACAGACCTGGTGAACTTGGTCTCTGCCACAGACCTGGTGAACTTGGTCTCTGCCACAGACCTGGTGAACTTGGTCTCTGCCACAGACCTGGTGAACTTGGTCTCTGCCACAGACCTGGTGAACTTGGTCTCTGCCACAGACCTGGTGAACTTGGTCTCTGCCACAGACCTGGTGAACTTGGTCTCTGCCACAGACCTGGTGAACTTTGTTTTTTGAAAGCTTGGCCTCTGTTAATGAGAAGACATCACTCCAGAGAGTTACCGGGCCCCTTCCTTCACTGTGACTTCTCACCAGTCCCTCGGAATGGTCCTCCCCCGGCCTCCTCATCCAAGATGCGGGTCCCCTCGCAAGGCGGCACCCTGAGATTCCTCGATCCTTGGTGGGCCTCAGCCAAAGTTGCTGGGCCCAAGGCCTTTAGTTGCAGCCCCAGGGCTAAAGGTGCCTGGGATTGATTCACCGACTCCCGCCCCTGGGCCAAAGGTGCCCAGGGCGGACTGGAACCGGACCCCAATCCTGGGGTGGAAAATGAACCCCAAACGGGCAGCGTCTGCCCCTTTTATATCCTCTCCCAGCATGCCCAGCAGGTAGACCACGCCCACTGTAAGGCTGCTGAGAGGGGACACACAAGGCACAGCACTGTATCAGCGGTTTGACCCTGGCCCACTGTGGCAGCGCCACCTATAGGCCACAGGGAACTGTACACCGATACTCTCCCTGCGGACAAAATGGTTGACAAGATCCTGACAATTGAGGTGTTTGAGCATAACTACCACTCAAACACTACCCCTAAATTTAGGACCCCGCTACACAGGGAAAACTTTTAATATTTAAAATTTTTATTTTCCATAGTACCGTAAGTAGTTCCCTTTTAAAGTAATTCTAAAGCTAAGCATTAAGAAAACAACAAAAAAAATAAACATGTCATACTTACCTGCTCTGTGTAATTGTTTTGCACAGAGCAACTGTCAAGTAATTTCGGACCAACTCTCGTTACAAGTCAAGATATTTTATTGCATATGCAAGAGAAATGGTTAAATGTATATTTTCTGCTTCAGAGATCCATTTCTGCCTGTCATAAGTTTACATGCTGCTTTTATCACCCTTAAACCTTCCCCCTTCCTGTTCGTAACGTCCTGATCACGTGTATAATTTCAACTTTTATTCTGACGTTTTAGCAGGAAGATGAGAATATCCTTTTTCAGCCAACACCTTTATGACAGGAAATTTCATACAATGGACACATAAATTATTCCATGGTTCGCAGCCCATATTTGACAGATGTAAGAGTCAGCACATCTTTGCACAATAGAATATGGTCATATGACTTATTCCAGTAATTAGGGCTATTAGAGCTTATTCAGCATATTTAAGTATTAATAGAGTTATATAAAGCAAACATTTTAACTTTAGAAGATATAGTCATATTAATATGCATATTCATAGTTGACATTTAAAGTATAATTTCTAATTTCTCTAACAGCTGCTCCCTTTTATACTTATAATGTCAATAATTCAAATATCCAGGTTCTTTATTTTACCAGGTATTATCATTTAGACAAATAAGTCTTTTGAAAGGACTGTAAGTTCATCTTCATCAGGTTCCGGGTATAGTTCAGTGTTGTTCTGAAAAAACATAGTCTTTGTTAGTGATGTGTCAATCAGTCTTTGAAGAATTCCTCTAATACAAGGAATGCAGCAACATCCACACAGCGTAAGGACCGTGGCTGCCATGACAACAGAGATGAGCAAACCTTTTGCAAGATCACCCCATTTACCAAACCATTTTTCAAAGAGTCCTGTTAAGGGGTTCTCTACACCAGAGTTCTCAGTTACTTCCTGGGATAACATTTGTAGGCCTTGCAAAGCCTTGGTGATACTTCCATCAGGTGCCGTATTATTTGGAATAAAAGTGCAGCAGAAGGTGCCGAACATTTCGCATACCCCGCCCCTTTCTGCCAGCAACATATCCAATGCTATACGGTTCTGCCACGCTGTCAAAGAGGTGGCGTCCAATTGTGCTGCTATACCTTTGATAGCATCTCTGGTGTAATTCACAAACCTCTGCTGGTTGTAGTAAATGTAGTTTATCCAGTCGACATTCTTATTGGGCTGTACCCATAGGAAGAGTGAGGTGAGTCCTGCTGTTACTTGATTCTGTGCTTTAAATTCATCCGGAAACTCCTCGTGGAACACCTATTGAGTCTATATATACCTGGTTGTCAAAATGATTCTGGACACTTAAGTCTCTTAAAATAGTGTTTACCTGGTAGTCTCATCAATTTATTAGTCATAGGAACAATATAAAAGGGAAGCAACAGGCGGGTAAGGGCACAACTACCCTCCCATCTAGGTGGCAGTCTGAGCCTTAGTTTCATGTCCCCACACAGCCACCAAACATCAGCCAGTTGCCGTTTCTGTTCCTGAAACCATTTTAGTTGGTACTTAATGTCTGTAGTTGATGTTGTGGTCGCACAGTATTCAGGAGATAGGGTGCCAACCTTTGAACCATCCTTGTCTATGTTAGAGAAACAAGAAAAATTTCCTGGTAATGCTTGTACTGAAGGGGGTATACTTCGCATTTTAGTTTTAGGGTATCTTTTTTTCTCATTTGCACATTCAGACCCAGTAATATTTTCTGAAAACAGTCTTATTATACAAGCTAAATCTGTTTCCTCTTCAGGGAGAGGAATGGTAGCTAGTTGTGGTCTTGGGTTTGCACAAGAAATACAATCACTTAACCCCTTTGATTGAGTTGTGTATCTGACCCATTCTATCCACTCATTTTTGTCTCCAAATCCTGTTTCTCTACTTAATTGTTCCTTGTAGGTAAAATCTGTTTTAAACAAGGAGGGATTAAGTTGAAACTGAGTGGGCTCTGGGACTGTGGTGTTCTGACCAGGGAGTACAACCTTAATAGTAATTCTTCCTAGTAGATCACTCAGGCTGGGCCTATATACTCCTAGACCATAAACTCCAGCATGTGATACCTGCAGGTTTTTTATTGTCAAGGAGATTGGATTACATTTATTAGGTGTAAGCCAATCACGGGACTGGCAATCACCAGTCCACCCTCTTCGACTGTATATAGATATACGTTCTACCTGATCCTTCCTTTGTTTAGGGATCACGGCAGAACTAGCAAGCCAACCATTATCATCTGTTGACCACCACACATCAGCCCACGCACTGCATTCTGGAGTAGAACATAAGTATTTGCCCGTAAAAACATATCTTTGATTCCCAATGTCTATGACTTGACTTAGATCAAATTGTATTGTGGTGGTCTTACCCTGTATAACATTTATGGTGACACCATCTGGCCCCTTCATTATCTGTCTTTCCCCTCTATGACCCATTATGTTCAGTATTGGAATGAGGTCAAAAAGCATATAAATCCCCACAACTATGCCCCCTACTATTAATGTGATCAAAAGGATTCTCCCTGTCCATGTTTTAGTAAAATACCCTGGTTCAAACATTAGTCTCTCTCTGGGTCTTCCCTCCACCCCTATGAGTCCATAATGTACCATTATGTCTTTCCACTGTGCCTGCAGATTGTGGGTGGTAGACACAGTGGTTTTTCAGGTCAATATTATACCATTTACCAATCTGTTGTATTGTTCGATTCACAAAATGGGAGCCATTGTCACTGTAAATTACAGAGGGGATCCCTTGTCGTGGAATCACCTCTTTGATTAGTACTTTGGCTACTGACTGCCCATCCGGGTGTGTCATAGGAAAAGCTTCCACCCACTTTGTAAACATATCAACAATAACCAGACAGTACTTTTTATTCTCACATTTGTTCAATTCAATAAAATCCATGCATATTGTGTGAAAGGGATAAGGGGGTTGTGGGAAATGACCCCTTAAGGCTCTTAGGGCACCTTGTGCATGGTATCTGTTACAAATCGGATATGTGAGACAAAATTTTCAGAGTAGTTTTGTAAACCCATATGTTGTGTACACCCAGTACCATCCCTCCTTTTGAGGTATGGGCCTACCCATGACTCAATAACACAGCATACGTGAATAGTGATGTAGATAAGTTAGGTTTACCTTCTGTACATGTGTATATACCATTGACCAGTGTTGACCCTGTATATAACCACTTTGATTTTCACCTGCCGGTGATGTTTTCTGCATTTCTGATAACCATGTTTCATCAATAGCTCTCTGTACCTCATCATTTACTTGGGAAACTGTATATGTTTGTCATTGCTGTCCTTCAGAAGCTTCCTTTGCTGTCTTGTCTGCTAGTGCATTCCCTAGGGTAATTGGATCTGTTCCCTTTCTATGTGCCGCACATTTACAAATAGCCACTTGTGCTGGTTTTTGTACATATTCTAGAAGGGCAAGAATGAGATCTCTGTGTGATCGGTTTCCCATGGCAACGTAATCATACCCCTTTTTTCCATTGCTGGGCAAATATGTGTAGAGAAAGCGTATTGGCTGTCAGTATAAATATCTATTTATTTTTCCCTTCCCCTAGACTGCAGGCCCTTGACAGGGCTATAATGTCAGCTTGTTGTGCAGAATAGGAACTGGGAAAGGGTCTAGCTTCAATGACCTGGTCATGTGTTACTATAGCATAAGCCGTTTGATTTATCGTTTTTTCTACACGACCCATCAACAAAAAAGGTAATGTCAGCATCTAGAAAGGGAACATCAGTGAGATCCTTCCTAGGGAGTACCCGTTCATCAATTTTGAGCTGCACAATCATGTGGATCCCCATCACCAGGTGTTGGCATTAGTGTAGCAGGATTCAATGTAGTACACTTCTTGATTGTAACGTGTGGTTGTCCCAGAAGTGTAGTCATACATGATAAATGCCTGACTGGAGATAAATAGGAGATTCTATCTTATAGTAAGATCACCTAAATAACATGTGAGACCTTTAAGTACCAGGGGTGGAACAATACTATCAATGCAGATGACCGTATGGCCAATGAGGCTGCTACTACAGCTTGTACACAGTGGGGCAAATTAGTTAAGTAAAATGCAACTAGTTTGTGTTCGTTCTCATAAACCTGAGTGAGAGCAGAAGTCATGTACCCCTCTTTACAATCTACAGTCTGCTAAAGGGTTTCTACTGTAATTGGGTAGGCTAAGCACAGAGGAACCCACAATGAGGTGCTTCACCTTTGTAAATGCATTCTCTGCTTGCACATTCCACTGGATGGAACCTTTTGCAGACATTTGTGTACCATAGATGAGATCAGAAAGAGGCACCACCTCCGTAGCATAATTAGCTATCCATGCTCTACAAAAATTTGCCATGCCAAGAAATTACATAATTTCTTTATTTTTACGTGGTTTGGGGGCTTGAAGGATGGCCTCTTTTCGGATCTCATCTGGATGTCTGCCTTTTTGAGATATAATGTAACCCTGGTATTTCACCTTGTTTTTCAAAAGTTGTAGTTTATTTTGCTAACCTTGTGACCTTGTTCTGCGAGGAAATGCATCAGAGCCAAGGTGTCAATTTTACATTGTCGCTCCAGAGGAGCCGCTACCAGAATGTCATCCACATACAAGAGAATTTGACTCCCACTGGGAGGTACAACTCGAGACAAAGCATTGAACATTTCTTGTGAGTTTTCCCTTGTACATAAGTGCAAACCAGAACTGACTGTCTGTCTTAATTAGCCCTACGTCTGTCTTTCCTTTTGATCACAAGAAATCAGGGACGTCTTTTAAGGCATCCCCTTCCCCTTTGGTCAAAAAGTGTCAGTCACTGTCTTTTGTCAAAACTTCAATCACGCAAGTTCTGGTTGTACATTTAACAAACCACGCTAATCTGTACCTCTGATTCCCTCTGGATTTCAGTTCCTTATCTGTTAATTTGACCCAGTCTGTGATAAGTTCTCCTAGCTCATGCCATGATACCTCGGAGTTCCGCGTGACCGAAACATGAGGTACAGCATCCTGCCTGTATATTTGCAGAATAGGCTGTGGTAGGAGACAAGTAGCCATGTTATTTCCTACTTATCACAGTACAGGTATCTTAAGAGCACTTCAGTGTTAGTGAAACTCATTAACTGTTTCTCATAGGACCTATCAGGCCCAGTGGTCCTTTTGTAGTAGATAGGGCAATAGAGGTTCGTCTGGACCTTGTACCTTTCCTCACAGGCTCTTCAATTATTTCTGTCAGGGTTTTGGGCATCTTTAATCCCTCAGTTTGTAAATCCAAGCTGTACCAGTATCAGGGCTCATTATCCACAGCTGTGATTTGTTTTTCACACAGCCGATGGGCTTTGAGGCCCCCCTCCACTGGTACGACAGAAATATCAAGAGCATGCAACATGTCTCTACCCAACGAATTAACAGGACATTTAGTTGACATTACAATTTTACACTGAGCCTTTTTACCTGTCTGTGGATTTTCCACAGTAAGGCCTTCAGACATGGCCTCCTGGTGCATCAACCCATTTGCAGATTTTACATATACTAAACCTTTTCCCTTTACCCCTGGTGGCATATCCAGCGGGTGTATCAGGGTCCTACAAGCCCCAGTGTCACAGAGAAATGTTACCCAACTACTCTTTGCAACCCAGGTTATTTCTGGCTTGGCTTCAGCATGCAAACAAGTTTCAACATTACACACATCCAAAATATCAGATTCTTTCCCATCCTTCTGCTTCTCTCTCTGCAGACACACTTTTACCATACAGGAAACACTCCCCCCTCATCCTTTTCTTTACTTTCTTTTTTGGTTGGAAGTGCCCCTCAGCATGCCTCACATACTTGATTAGCTCCTAGAGTCTGCAGATCCTATGGTTAATCATGTGTTCGTTAACAAAACTTGATATAAGGACTAGCAGCCCCTTCAGGATTGCATTCTTTAGCTGTTGTTCATATGGGCTATCGTTCACTTGATCTACTGGGATTTCTATCCCAGAGTGGTTATTGAAATTCTTCTTTATCCTAACAATGAAATTATCCACTGTTTCCTCTTCTCCCCATATACACTGATTTATAATGGACCAGTCGGCTTGACGTATCCATCTATCCTCTCTCTATCTTTGCTATAAGAGCATTTCTTCTGTTTTTGAGTGCTGCATCATCCTGAGGCAACACCCCTCCCTGGTTGTTTAATCCACTCCAATCTCCCACTACATGATGCCAGTCAGGTCCCAGTACCTGTCTGGTGACCTGCTCTATTTCCCTCACATTGAGATGATAGCTAGCAACCATTCCCATGATACCATCCCTGAATTGAGCTATGTGGACCTTGGGATTGCTGTAAGGAGGGTCAGCGGGGTAACTTGTTGCATACCTCTGTCCCATCTGGTGGTGGGGACTGCAGGTCTGCAATAGGGAATTGGGAGCGGGTGGTGAAGTCAGAGGGGGAGCAGCGTCTGTCGGTGGGATTGGAGAGTCCTCTAAAGGGTGTGTAGGGGCTGTCGGGTGCATTAGGTTTGTCGCATTTTGTTCAGTCAATACTTGCTGCACTAAACTTCGGAGGACGGTCATATTATTGTCCTCCTCTTTGTCTAAAAACATAGTCTTTTTATGATTTTGTTTTATGATTTTAACCTACAGTTAGCCTCCTCAAGCCATTTCTTTGCCTGGGGAAGACCTAATTTATTCTGTTTCCTTATTTTTTTTTTTTTTTTTTTTTATATATATATATACAGGTCCTTCTCAAAAAATTAGCATATTGTGATAAAGTTAATTATTTTCTGTAATGTACTGATAAACATTAGACTTTCATATATTTTAGATTCATTACACACAACTGAAGTAGTTCAAGCCTTTTCTTGTTTTAATATTGATGATTTTGGCATACAGCTCATGAAAACCCAAAAATCCTATCTCAAAAAATTAGCATATCATGAAAAGGTTCTCTAAACGAGCTATTAACCTAATCATCTGAATCAACTAATTAACTCTAAACACCTGCAAAAGATTCCTGAGGCTTTTAAAAACTCCCAGCCTGGTTCATTACTCAAAACCGCAATCATGGGTAAGACTGCCGACCTGACTGCTGTCCAGAAGGCCATCATTGACACCCTCAAGCAAGAGGGTAAGACACAGAAAGAAATTTCTGAACGAATAGGCTGTTCCCAGAGTGCTGTATCAAGGCACCTCAGTGGGAAGTCTGTGGGAAGGAAAAAGTGTGGCAGAAAACGCTGCACAACGAGAAGAGGTGACCGGACCCTGAAGAAGATTGTGGAGAAGGACCGATTCCAGACCTTGGAGGACCTGCGGAAGCAGTGGACTGAGTCTGGAGTAGAAACATGCAGAGCCACCGTGAACAGGCGTGTGCAGGAAATGGGCTACAGGTGCCGCATTCCCCAGGTCAAGCCACTTTTGAACCAGAAACAGCGGCAGAAGCGCCTGACCTGGGCTACAGAGAAGCAGCACTGGACTGTTGCTCAGTGGTCCAAAGTACTTTTTTCGGATGAAAGCAAATTTTGCATGTCATTCGGAAATCAAGGTGCCAGAGTCTGGAGGAAGACTGGGGAGAGGGAAATGCCAAAATGCCTGAAGTCCAGTGTCAAGTACCCACAGTCAGTGATGGTCTGGGGTGCCATGTCAGCTGCTGGTGTTGGTCCACTGTGTTTTATCAAGGGCAGGGTCAATGCAGCTAGCTATCAGGAGATTTTGGAGCACTTCATGCTTCCATCTGCTGAAAAGCTTTATGGAGATGAAGATTTCATTTTTCAGCACGACCTGGCACCTGCTCACAGTGCCAAAAACACTGGTAAATGGTTATTGACCATGGTATTACTGTGCTCAATTGGCCTGCCAACTCTCCTGACCTAAACCCCATAGAGAATCTGTGGGATATTGGGAAGAGAAAGTTGAGAGACGCAAGACCCAACACTCTGGATGAGCTTAAGGCCGCTATCGAAGCATACTGGGCCTCCATAACACCTCAGCAGTGCCACAGGCTGGTTGCCTTCATGCCACGCCGCATTGAAGCAGTCATTTCTGCAAAAGGATTCCCGACCAAGTATTGAGTGCATAACTGAACATAATTATTTGAAGGTTGACTTTTTTTGTATTAAAAACACTTTTCTTTTATTGGTCGGATGAAATATGCTAATTTTTTGAGATAGGATTTTTGGGTTTTCATGAGCTGTATGCCAAAATCATCAATATTAAAACAAGAAAAGGCTTGAACTACTTCAGTTGTGTGTAATGAATCTAAAATATATGAAAGTCTAATGTTTATCAGTACATTAGAGAAAATAATGAACTTTATCACAATATGCTAATTTTTTGAGAAGGACCTGTATATACACATATATACATACATATATATACACATACATACATGCCGGCATAATTTTTATTTATTTTTTAAGCTTTCTACACAACACAGTATTACACAACAATCCTTATTTAAAAATGCATCAAAATCATACTTTGTTTTCTATGTCTTAAGGAGTTTCACATTCTCTTTGTCTAGACTACACATATACTTTGCATCATCATTCAAACCATCAGACTTTCCATGGATCATACTCATTTTAACGTGCACACGGAGTTTTTTTTGTAAGGTCTTCTCACACTGACACAATACCTGCACACAGTATCTTATCACTTCTGCAGCTACTCACAAACTTTCTAGTCGTGACATATCACTTCTAGATTTTTGATCTTGTGTGCTGCTATAATACTGGTGTCTTGTCTTCTTACTTAATGTTTTATTCATTTATAGGGAGAATGAACAGAATTACAAGGCGAACGTAAATTCACCTGACTGGTCAACCCCCCCTGATCAAAACATTAATATTTCAGTAAACTGTAGGGAGCATGAACAGAATTACAAGGCGAACGTAAATTCACCTGACTGGTCAACCCCCCCTGATCAAAACATTAATATTTCAGTAAACTGTAGGGAGCATGAACAAAATTACAAAAGAGACTTAATTTCTCTCGACTGTTGTTCCCACACTTTATCAAAACATTAATATTTGTTGATTCAACGGTATTTATAAATGCCTGTACAGGTTTTTTACACAACATACGAGGCTGGCTGAGCGCAAGGGCTCGTCAAATTACCTCTATTTGTTACCTGGAAATCTATCAAGCCATACCTTTGTATCAACAGGGGTTCGTGTTTTTGATGTAGGAATATTTATGTGTCCCCCACGGGAATTCCTGCAGTTTACAAGGCTGTCAGGACCTAGGTCCTTTGTCGACAAATTTCCTTTATCTGCACCCGGGTATTGGAATGGGACCATACTCCTATATCAAAGGGATTTAAACTACGGACGTATCTACTTATATTCCCTCAACTTGGATAAAGCAAAACATATACACAACAGATAAACATTCAATTAATCTCTATATTAGATGTATGTAACAAAATCCCTTAATTCATTAAATCCCTAATCACATTTAGGCCTAAAAGTATAATATAATAAATGAAAATCTTACCTTGCCCCGAGAGCGGTCTCTTGTGCTGATCCGGTAAGTCGCTGCCCGGGAGGCACTAGTTCAGTGAGCCGGCCTCTGTTAACGTCAAATTTAAGACGGAGGACTTACAGTTTTTTGCCGTACGGACATCGGTTCACTGGGTTGTTGGCTAGTGCTTTCCAGGAATTTGGACTTCCGTTTTCGAAGGACCAAAATGTCAAGTAATTTCGGACCAACTCTCGTTACAAGTCAAGATATTTTATTGCATATGCAAGAGAAATGGTTAAATGTATATTTTCTGCTTCAGAGATCCATTTCTGTCTGTCATAAGTTTACATGCTGCTTTTATCACCCTTAAACCTTCCCCCTTCCTGTTCGTAACGTCCTGATCACGTGTATAATTTCAACTTTTATTCTGACGTTTTAGCAGGAAGATGAGAATATCCTTTTTCAGCCAACACCTTATGACAGGAAATTTCATACAATGGACACATAAATTATTCCATGGTTCGCAGCCCATATTTGACAGATGTAAGAGTCAGCACATCTTTGCACAATAGAATATGGTCATATGACTTATTCCAGTAATTAGGGCTATTAGAGCTTATTCAGCATATTTAAGTATTAATAGAGTTATATAAAGCAAACATTTTAACTTTAGAAGATATAGTCATATTAATATGCATATTCATAGTTGACATTTAAAGTATAATTTCTAATTTCTCTAACAGCAACCCCAATCCTCTTCTTTGTGGGTAAAAAATAAAAAGTAAAATAAATACGATTTTTTTTTTTTTAAAGCGCCCCGTCCCTCCGAGCTCACGCACAGAAGCGAACGGATACGTAAGTCACGCCTGCATATGTAAACGTGCTCAAACCACACATGTGAGGTATCGCCGCGATTGTTAGAGCAAGAGCAATAATTCTAGCCCAGGACCTCCTCTGTAACTCTAAACTGGTAACCTGTAGAATATTTTAAATGTCGCCTATGGAGATTTTTAAGTGTCAAAGTTTGTCGCCATTCCCCGAGCGGGCGCAATTTTGAAGCGTGACATGTTGGGTATCAATTTACTCGGCGTAATATTATCTTTCGCAATATAAAAAAAACATTGGGCTAACTTTACTTTTTTCTTATTTTTTCATTTAAATCTTTTTATTTTTTTCCCAACAAAATTGTGTTTGTAAGACTGATGCGCAAATACGGTGTGACATAATGGGGGTTATTTACGAAAGGCAAATCCACTTTGCACTACAAGTGCAAACTACAAGTGCACTTGAAATTGCACTGAAAGTGCACTTGGAGGTGCAGTCGCTGTAGATCCGAGGGGGACATGCAAGGAGAATAAAAAAACAGCATTTTAGCTTGCACATGATTGCATATAAAATCAGCAGAGCTTCCCCTCATTTCAGATCTACCCCTCGGATCTACAGCGACGGCACTTCCAAGTGCAATTTCAAGTGCACTTTGCACTTGTAGTGCAAAGTAGATTTGCCTTTCGTAAATAACCCCCAATGCATTGCAACGACCGCTATTTTATTCTCTAGGGTAGGGTGTCTGAAATTTTATTTTATAATGTTTGGGGTTCTAAGTTATTTTCTAGCAAAAAAAAGAAAAAATGATTTTAACTTGTAAACAACAATTTTGAAAAAGAAGGCTCTGTCCTTAAGTGGTTAAAGGCGCCAGTTTACCAAAAAAATTGAAAGTATTCAAAAACACCGATCTTGGCTATTTATATGCGTTCAAGGGCAGAGGAGGAACTTGGAGTCTTATAAACCCCAGATCTCTTCATAACAAGACCTGTTGTCACTGTCACGAGCCTTACTCATTCACATTCCTTGTGACAGCAATAAAAGTGATCATAAAAAAATGAAAGCAACAGTGCAAAAATAAAAAAACATTATATAAATTAATAATAATAAAAAAAATTTAAAGCGTCCGCTAGCACACAAAGGCGAATCGTAAACTGCGATTGTCCCACACATGTGAGATATCACTGCAAACGTCAGATCATGGGCAGTAATTCTAGAACTAGACCTCCTCTGTAAATCTAAAGTGGTGACCTGTAAAGGCTTTTAAAGCGGCGCCTGTGGATAGTAAAATGTACGTTGTTTGTCGCCATTGTGCAGGCATGCGCAATTTTAAAGCGCGACATGTTTGGTATCTATTAAGTCAGCGTGACTTCGTCTTTTATATTTTACAAACAAAAATTGGCTTATGTACAGTGGTACCTTTTTTGATTACAAGCATTATTCGTTCCAGAATAATGCTTGTAATCCAAAACACTCGTATATCAAAGCGAGTTTCCCCATAGAAGTCATTGGAAACGCAGATAATTCGTTCCACAGTGACTTCTATTGTATGCAGTACCGCATGTGGGCAGGGGTGTGGGGGTGCCAGAGACACTCGAAAATACTGGTACTAGTCATTGGAACCGCTCGGATGCACTCGGAAAAACTCAGAGAGGCTCGGAAACGCTCAAGAATGGCGTGTTTGCGAGTGGCCTATGAGTGCATCCGAGTGTCACCGGCGCCCCCGCACCTCTGGCCAAATGCGGTACTGCACACAGCAGAGGCTTGAATCCTGCTTGTTTTGCGAGACAACGCTCGCAAACTGAGTCAGGATTTTAAAAAAAAATAGCTTGCATTGTGAAACGCTCGTTAACCGCGCAACTCGCAACCCGAGGTATTACTGTATTGTTTTTTTTGCATTAAAATGTTAAAAATTGTATTTTGCATTTGAAAAGCCGCTGCGCAAATACCGTTAAACATAAATTGCAAAACCCTAACAAATCAACCTTTAATTTGCTTTATTGTACTTTCATGACCTCTCATGTTATTATGTTACTTCGTTCTCTTTATGGATTGTATAGATGACAAGCTAATATATGGCTTTAAACTTTACACCTTGTGCTTTGAAAAACTTTCAATAAATACTAAGTTAAAATAAAAGAATAATTGCAAAACACACCAATTTATTCTCTAGGGCCTTTGCTTAAAAAAATATAATGTTTGGGGTTCTAACTAATTTTCTAGCAAAAACAAAACAAAAAGAAAAAACAGATTTTCACATGTAAACAATACGTGCCAGACAATGTCTGGTCTTCAACTGGTTAAAGCTGGAGGCGGTTATGGTTTTCGGAGGAGGTCAGCTATGACAGGCCTCATATTTCAGTTTCTTGTAAATGACTCCGCCTGTGACGTCTAAATTTCCTCCTACATGGATCTGTGTTCTTTCGATATCTTCTGATACTTTGTACTTTTGTTTTTGGGCACCGACCTTCCGACTCGAAAAATATGGCAACTTTTCAGTAGTTCTGTTTACAGCAACTTGACAACAGTATTTGTTCTGCAGTGTTCTGATATTTTGGATTTCTTTTACAACAGATTTGGGAATATGGTGAAAGAAGAGCCCATGCTACCTCCATGCGATATGAAGACTTCAGGGTAAGGTCAAGGACAAGCCACTCGTGATTGTTAATTTGTATGTATGGGCATGGGCGTCTGCTAAAAGTTTTCCAGGGGGGGGGCACCATTTTAAGGTCATCCATGCTCGGTCCCTTTTTGACAATGTCATGAAGGGGAGGGGCTTAGTCATATTTGCGTTGGGGGGGGGCTGGAAAAAAAATCAGGCCTGCTTTAATAATAATTTAAAAAAAAGTAGGTAAAATAATTGTGCCCAATTTATTATGGTGCCCTGTGCATGAACCTTGTTGGCCTGTATGGGAAATGTAAGTGTTTTTTATTTATATGTAGCGGGTGTTTGAATTTAAGGGAAGCATCTGGGTGGTAGTGTAACCCAGATGCACTGATTGCTAGGGAATCCGAGACCCTTTTATGGTTCTTGGAGGACTCTGGTGGTGTGAGGTTCCCTGCGGCCTGCAGGTGGCGTTGTCGCCCTGGCCGGAGTTGAGCCCACACCGCAAGACTGTGCCTTTTTGTCCTCCCCTGGCGCTGGTACGGGGGGGCGGGGAACCCGCTGTGACGCAAAGGGAGAGGGGATAAAAGGGGCAGACGCCCTTACCACGGGGTTCAGAGTTTGGAGTCGGAGGACGCGGCCGCACTCAGGCACCCTCAGCCTGGGTGCTGGCGTTTCGGTGTTCCGGGCCTAGGTGCCCTTGACCTGGCCGGAGCGGGAGATGAAGTCCATCTCAGGCACCTTTAGCCTGGGGTGAGGTATTATGGCGGAAGCCTGGGGCTCAGTACCTTCGACTGAGTTCCGCGAGGGTGGAGGAATCCGAGGGGGCCCTAACTCCTTGGGTGCCCGTGTCTGAGGTCGAGGAGACTGGTGGAGAGTCCGGCGCAGCATTGCTGGTGACGGAGAGGCCTCCGGTGACTCCCTTGGACAGATATCCTTCCCCTGACAGGGGCTGTGCTAGCGAAGGTAATTCATGTTCTACCTCATATATAGTCAGTGGCAGTGACTATTCGCCACTGGTGACACCACAGTGGTTAGCTATATCTAGAAGGATTGTGCCTCGACCTACTGTTGCAAAGGTCCCAACTTGACTGTGCTGTATGTTTATTCGCTGAAAATAATAAAACTGTTCTGGACCTATTCAGTGTGTGGAACTCTGGTTACTAAGAGCAAAGGAGCCAGGGACGAAGGACAGGACTTGACTCTAGGACACCTACACAAAACCCGATCTTTCTGGCCTTCACCTCTTCACTATGGAGGACATGGGCCGTGGTGTATCTCATCCCTCCCCCCGGTACTGACACCCCTAGACAAAGACAGACAAGCCGAGAATGAGAAGGGGTGAGAGGGGTGAGGTCGCTACATATATATATATACACCTGTAAGCCACTAATGATTACATTCTTGACCCTTATGAACCTTTTTGTTAAGTTGAGTATTTTTCTTTTTTTTAAATATGGTATAAAAACACTTAAAGTGGTTGTAAACCCAGGTAAAACTTTTTTTTTTTTTTAAAACCACCTGTAAGAGAAAGCCATAATGAGCTAGTATGACTAGCATACTAGCTCATTATGCATCACTTACCTTAGATCGGGGCCCCTGAAGCCGTCCTCGTCTCCCTCTCCAGCCCCATCCATCGCTGAGGCGATAGCCGGAAGATTACTTCCGGGTATCGCCGCTTCAGCCAATCACAGCGCCGCTCCGGCGCTGTGATTGGCCGGAGCGGCGAAGACGTCACTCCGCGAATGCGCGCGGGAGCTGTCAAATCCGGCTAAGCCGGATTTGTGAATGGGATTAACCCTGTAAATGCACCGTTGTCTTCAGCGCGCATGCGCCGTAGACATCGGTGCATGTCTTTTATTGCAAATATCTCCTAAACCGTGAAGGTTTAGGCGATATTTCTTGCACCTACAGGTAAGCCTTAATCTAGGCTTACCTGTAGGTGCAAGTTGCATAAGTGGGTTTACAACCACTTTTATGGCCCCTTTCACACGGGCGGACCGTATGTCCGTTTTTTCATCTATCCGTTTTCCGATAAAAAACAGACATACATGTATCCCTATGGGATAGCGGATGTCAGTGGATGAACATCCGCTGACATCCAATGACATCAGTCTCCGCTATGGTCCGTTTATTATGACGGAGGAAAATCCTATTTTTCCATCCGTCTGCGGATCGGATCGGATGAAAACGGACAGACGGTCCGTTTTCATCCGATTCCCCCCCCCCCCCCATAGAGGAAAGCAGCGATCTGACCGGTCCGTTTCTGCACAGTGTGCAGAGACGGACTAGTCATCCGCCGGCTCAGCGGGGATCAATGGAGCGATCCCCGCTGAGCAAGCGGATAGTCATGGGGCGGATCATCACGGGATCCGCCCGTGTGAAAGGGCCCTAAGTTACACATTTCTAAAACCCTGAATTAACAATCTATTTACTTTTATTTATTTATTTATTTATTTTTATTTTTAATTTTTTGCTCTAGGCTCCCAAGGACCCCCGAACTTTCTTTTTTTTTTGCGTTGTTTGTTATGCAGTCCTATCTCCATATCATCGGTACAAATGAGCAGGGGGGAGGGGGGGGGCCTATTGCTGCATTTCAAACAAATAAAGGAAATTTAACTAGTTGTAAACTGCTGCAAGAAACAGAGAGGAGGAAGGAAACAGGCCGGCTTCCCAGTATATCTCTTTGACATTGCATAAGGTCAGTTGCAGAATAGTCCTTACCTGTAGTTCCCCAGGGCAGGCACTGGCCAGGCAGCATATTCCCTCTTGTCACGGCCACTGCACGCCACTCACGTGACCTGTGGGAAGAGCTGGCGCCACGCCGGCTGGATCGGCATAGGCACAAGTTCATTTACACAGGCAGAGGCAGGCTGAGGCAGGTGATGTTAAGCAGAGGCAAGAGCGGCAGTCGGCAGAGCCAATCCGATGCTCGGGCCGGGGATGAGGAGGGAGGGACGGATCAGATGTGTAGTCGGAAAAGACAGAGCTGAGCACCCCCAGCACACAGGCCAGCTGCAGACTTAGAAAAAAAAGTCCACGGCTGCCACGGAGCCTGGCGGCCATTACAACACAGGGGGCAAATGTCTTCTTCACTCTGACTTCAACACTAATGCCGCGTACACACGATCGTTTTTCATGACGTTAAAAATGGGCATTAAAAATGATCGTGTGTGGGCTCCAGAGCATTTTTAACTGCGTGAAAAACGGGCTAAAAAAAAATTAGAACCTGCTCTATTTTTTTCACGTCGTTTTTCACGTTGTTCTTTTTAACGTCGTGAAAAACGATAGTGTGTATGCTTTTACGAGGGGAAAAAAACGCGCATGCTCAGAATCAAGTGTGAGACGGGAGCGCTCGTTCTGGTAAAACTAGCGTTCGTAATGGAGATAGCACATTCGTCACGCTGTAATGGACTGAAAAGCACGAGGCTGAAAAGCGCGAATCGTCTCTCACCAAACTTTACTAACACGAGGTCAGCAAAAGCAGCCCAAAGGGTGGCGCCATTCGAACGGAACTTCCCCTTTATAGTGCCGTTGTACGTGTTGTACGTCACCGCGCTTTGCTCGAGCATTTTTTTCATGATCGTGTGGATGCAAGACAGGCTTAAGAGGAAACAAGAAAAAAAACGACGAGAAAAACGTCGGTTTTAAAAATTACATTAAAAACGTACGTGTGTATGCGGCATTCGTCTCTTACGATTCCAGGTGGGGGCAATTGACCCCCCTTGCCCTATGGAGCGTAAGCCCATGTGTATGGGTATATGTATACAGTGTGCGCGCACAATTCTTAAGTCTCGTACACACGATCGGACTTCCATCTGACAAATCTGTGGATTTCTGTCTGAAGGGCGTTGTCCGTGAACTTGTTCTGCATACAGACGGCAGAAATTTTTTGGCCAACATACACCAAACCACGTGGTTTTTCAGCTCTTTAGCGCCACCCTTTGGGCAACTTCTGCTATTGTCTGATGTTTATCATTGGTTCGGAGCATGCGTGTTTGTACGTTGGACGGATATGTGTACACACGATCAGATAATCCGACGGAACACATTTGTTGTCAGACAATTTGAGAGCATGCACAGCCAACATTTGTTGTCGGAAATTCCAACAATAATTGTCCGATGGAGCGTACACACGGTCGGAATTCCCGGCCAAAAGCTCTCATCGCAGTTTTTCCGATGGGACAACCAGTTGTGTGTACAGGGCATTAGGCTCCGTTCACACCTAATGCCGATGCGGCTCCCAGCAGGGGTCCTGCTTCACCGTTTCAGGTCCGATTTTCAGCCTGAATTTTTGGCTGAATTTGGACCTAAAACGGACCAAAAGACGCACAGGGCTCCTGTGCAAATCAGAGATATGTGAACCGGTGATGTAAAAAATGGCTCGACCCATGTAGGATCTCGACCGCGTCACTTCCTGTGCACCTACGTCACAAACACAGCTGATTCCGGGCTCCACTGCGCATGCGCGGCTTCACTGCACCTATACCGCGCATGCGCAGAAGCCCATTTCGGTCCGTGAAAATTCTAGACTCGAGCGGGCGGGCGGAGGCGTTGCGAATTGCTCAACATCGTCGCCAGCACCGCCTCCAGCCCCGCCCCCAACACGCCCCTAGCCTGCTCTGGAGAAGGGGGCGGACAAGCTAGCCACTTAACACTGTGGACCGAGGTTGACATAAAATATAGTGCTGCACCGCCTCCAGCCCCTGTCACGCCCCTAGCCTGCTCTGCTGAAGTGGGGCGGGCCCCGTGTATAGCACTGTATATATGAATGGCAGGTCCATCAAAAATATAGAGCTTTGCCTGTGGGAGGGGCCAAGCCTTTGCATCAAATAACTCATCAAATAAACTGAACCCCCCCCCCCCCATTCAATTGCAGCCTCACTGTGCCCGTCAAATGCAACCGCTGTGCCCGTCAAATGCAACCGCTGTGCCCGTCAAATGCAACCGCTGTGCCCGTCAAGCGCAACCGCTGCGCCCGTCAAGCGCAACCGCTGCACCCGTCAAACGCAACCGCTGTGCCCGTCAAACACTAACGCTGCGCCCGTCAAAAGCAAACGCTGCGCCCGTCAAAAGCAGCCACTGCGCCCGTCAAAAGCAGCCACTGCGCCCGTCAAAAGCAGCCACTGCGCCCGTCAAAAGCAGCCACTGCGCCCGTCAAACGCAGCCACTGCGCCCGTCAAACGCAGCCACTGCGCCCGTCAAACGCAGCCACTGTGCATCAAACGCAGCCACTGTACCCATCAATTGCTGCCAGATTGTCAAGCCGTAGCTGTGCTCCCTGGGGATAAGCTGATCGCCCATCCGTGCTGCTGGAGAAAGGCCAGACGACCATAAATGAGGGACCTGCAGACTTGGTCATGGTAAGTGAGACCATCCCATATCCCACTCCATCTTCCCCGAGGACAGGGACCCCCTCCCCCCAAGACAGAGACCCCCTTCTCCCCCCTAAAACGGAGAGGTAAATCTTCTCCCCCCTGGGGACAGGTACCCCTTCTCTCCTGGGGACAGGGACTCCCTTCTCTCCTGGGAACAGGGACTCCCTTCTCTCCTGGGGACAGGGACTCCCTTCTCTCCTGGGGACAGGGACTCCCTTCTCTCCTGGGGACAGGGACTCCCTTCTCTCCTGGGGACAGTCTCCTGGGAACAGGGACTCCCTTCTCTCCTGGGAACAGGGACTCCCTTCTCTCCTGGGAACAGGGACTCCCTTCTCTCCTGGGAACAGGGACTCCATCTCACCTGGGGGCAGGAACTCCATCTCACCGGGGGGCAGAAACTCCATCTCATCTGGGGGCAGGAACTCCATCTCACCGGGGGGCAGAAACTCCATCTCATCTGGGGGCAGGAACTCCATCTCCCCTGGTAACGGGGACTTCATCTCACCTAGGGATCCCATTTTCCCTAGGGATCAGGACTCCACCTCCCCTAAGAACAGGAACCTGATCACCCTGTTTGTGCCTGCAGTCTCTTAGGGGGAGTCTGAAGAGGAATCGAGAGTAAGAGCGTCGCCGGGATTGGGATTACGGGAGGAGTCAGACGTGTATGGACTGTGGAGAACAGACTATAGAATAAAACCAGAGCCACCAACCTGGAGCCATCTAACTGAGACCTGTACGCTGCACCGGAGAGGAGGTCAGTGACAGCGCCGTCGGGTCAGTCTGAGGGGGGTCACTGATTTTACGGGGGAGTGAATACAATTATGTAAGGGGGCACTGATATAAAGGTTTCCCCTTATCTCAGTAACACCCCCCTCCCCTCTTACCTTAGTGTATTCACTCTGCAGAAGGTGGTCTCCGGTCACCTGAGTCTCCCCCCCCCACCCCACATCACATTTCCCGGCATTCCCCTTTACATCAGAGTCGGCAGGATTCCCCTTACAGTGCAAGGGAACTTGGATGTAAAGGAAAATGCTGCAGAGCATAATCTAAGGAGAAACTCTGATGTAAGGGGTGCTCTGGTCACCAGAGACCACCTTATATCAGAGTCCACTGCATTCCCATTTACATCAGAATTCCCACTTACATCAGGGTCTGCAGAGTTTCCCCTGTAAGATTAGAAGGGATCGAGGCCCAGAGACATGTCCAGAGAACACAAAGGATACATGGGATAGATTAGAAAGGATGGAGGCCTCCTCTGTTTTCCCTGGACATCCATCCCTTCTAATCTAACCCATTTATCCTCTATGTTCTCTGGACATGTCTCTGGGCCTCGATCCCTGCTAATCTAACAGGGGAAACTCTGCAGACCCTGATGTAAGTGGGAACTCTGATGTAAATGGGAATGCAGTGGACTCTGATATAAGGTGGTCTCAGAGTTCCTCCATAGATTATGCTCTGCAGCATTTTCCTTTACATCTGAGTTCCCTTGCACTGTAAGGGGGAATCCTGCCGACTCTGATGTAAAGGGGAATGCTGGGAAATGTGATGTGGGGGGGGGGGGACTCTGGTGACCAGAGACCACCTTCCGCAGAGTGAATACACTAAGGTAAGGGGGGGGGTGTTACTGAGATAAGGGGAAACCTTTATATCAGTGCCCCCTTACATAATTGTATTCACTCCCCCCTTACATCAGTGACCCCCCTCAGACTGACCTGACGGCGCTGTCACTGACCTCCTCTCCGGTGCAGCGTGCAGGTCTCAGTTAGATGGCTCCAGGTTGGTGGCTCTGGTTTTATTCTATAGTCTGTTCTCCACAGTCCATACACGTCTGACTCCTCCTGTAATCCCAATCCCGGCGACGCTCTCACTCTTGATTCCTCTCCAGACTCCCCCTAAGAGACTGCAGACACGATAAAAGACAAGAGATAGTCAGAGATTGCAGACAGGTTAGAGGCTGCGGACAGGATACAGGAGGTGGTTAGAGGCTGAAGACAATAGGTGGTCAGAACATGTGTACAGGATAGAGGAGGTGGTCAGAGGATGGCGGACAGGATACAGGAGGCAGTTAGAGGATGTGGAAATGGTACAGGTGGTGGTCCGAGTATGCGGACATGTAGGGGGAGAAAACAGAGGGGTTCCCCGTGTAAGGGGTGCACACAGAGGGATCAGTCATGTAGGGGGATCACACAGTGGGATGAAGTACTGATAAGAGCTGTCACAGAAGGGCCCTCACACAGGACACATGGCAGGCAGGGCAGTGAGGTTGGCACAAACAGGGTGATCAGGTTCCTGTTCTTAGGGGAGGTGGAGTCCTGATCCCTAGGGAAAATGGGATCCCTAGGTGAGATGAAGTCCCCGTTACCAGGGGAGATGGAGTTCCTGCCCCCAGGTGAGATGGAGTTCCTGCCCCCAGGTGAGATGGAGTTCCTGCCCCCAGGTGAGATGGAGTTCCTGCCCCCAGGTGAGATGGAGTTCCTGCCCCCAGGTGAGATGGAGTTCCTGCTCCCAGGTGAGATGGAGTTCCTGCCCCCAGGTGAGATGGAGTTCCTGCCCCCAGGTGAGATGGAGTTCCTGCCCCCAGGTGAGATGGAGTTCCTGCCCCCCAGGTGAGATGGAGTTCCTGCCCCCCAGGTGAGATGGAGTTCCTGCCCCCCAGGTGAGATGGAGTTCCTGCCCCCCAGGTGAGATGGAGTTCCTGCCCCCCAGGTGAGATGGAGTTCCTGCCCCCCAGGTGAGATGGAGTTCCTGCCCCCCAGGTGAGATGGAGTTCCTGCCCCCCAGGTGAGATGGAGTTCCTGCCCCCCAGGTGAGATGGAGTTCCTGCCCCCCAGGTGAGATGGAGTTCCTGCCCCCCAGGTGAGATGGAGTTCCTGCCCCCCAGGTGAGATGGAGTTCCTGCCCCCCAGGTGAGATGGAGTTCCTGCCCCCCAGGTGAGATGGAGTTCCTGCCCCCCAGGTGAGATGGAGTTCCTGCCCCCCAGGTGAGATGGAGTTCCTGCCCCCCAGGTGAGATGGAGTTCCTGCCCCCCAGGTGAGATGGAGTTCCTGCCCCCCAGGTGAGATGGAGTTCCTGCCCCCCAGGTGAGATGGAGTTCCTGCCCCCCAGGTGAGATGGAGTTCCTGCCCCCCAGGTGAGATGGAGTTCCTGCCCCCCAGGTGAGATGGAGTTCCTGCCCCCCGGTGAGATGGAGTTCCTGCCCCCAGGTGAGATAGGATCCCTGCCCCAGAGTGAGAAGGGGGTCCTTGTCCCCAGGGGAGAAGGGGGTCCCTGTCCCCAGGAGAGGAGGAGTTCCTGTTCCCAGGTGAGTGGCCCAGAGGGTCCCTGTTTCCAGGGGAGAAGGGGGTCCCTGTCCAAAGGAGAGAAGGTGTCCCTGTACCCAGAGGAGAAGGGATTCCCTGTCCCCAGGAAAGAAGGGGTCCCTGTCCTCAGGGGGGAGAAGGGGGTCTCTGTCTTGGGGGGAGGGGGTCCCTGTCCCCAGGAGAGAAGGGAGTCCCTGTCCCCAGGAGAGAAGGGAGTCCCTGTTCCCAGGAGACTGTCCCCAGGAGAGAAGGGAGTCCCTGTCCCCAGGAGAGAAGGGAGTCCCTGTCCCCAGGAGAGAAGGGAGTCCCTGTCCCCAGGAGAGAAGGGAGTCCCTGTCCCCAGGAGAGAAGGGAGTCCCTGTCCCCAGGAGACTGTCCCCAAGAGAGAAGGGAGTCCCTGTCCCCAGGAGAGAAGGGAGTCCCTGTCCTCAGGGGGGAGAAGGGGGTCTCTGTCTTGGGGGGGAGGGGGTCCCTGTCCCCGGGAGAGAAGGGAGTCCCTGTCCCCGGGAGAGAAGGGAGTCCCTGTCCCAAGGAGAGAAGGGAGTCCCTGTCCCCAGGAGACTGTCCCCAGGAGAGAAGGGAGTCCCTGTCCCCAGGAGAGAAGGGAGTCCCTGTCCCCAGGAGAGAAGGGAGTCCCTGTCCCCAGGAGAGAAGGGAGTCCCTGTCCCAAGGAGAGAAGGGAGTCCCTGTCCCCAGGAAAGAAGGGGTCCCTGTCCTCAGGGGGGAGAAGGGGGTCTCTGTCTTGGGGGGAGGGGGTCCCTGTCCCCAGGAGAGAAGGGAGTCCCTGTCCCCAGGAGAGAAGGGAGTCCCTGTTCCCAGGAGACTGTCCCCAGGAGAGAAGGGAGTCCCTGTCCCCAGGAGAGAAGGGAGTCCCTGTCCCCAGGAGAGAAGGGAGTCCCTGTCCCCAGGAGAGAAGGGAGTCCCTGTCCCCAGGAGAGAAGGGAGTCCCTGTCCCCAGGGGGGAGAAGGGGGTCTCTGTCTTGGGGGGGAGGGGGTCCCTGTCCCCGGGAGAGAAGGGAGTCCCTGTCCCCGGGAGAGAAGGGAGTCCCTGTCCCAAGGAGAGAAGGGAGTCCCTGTCCCCAGGAGACTGTCCCCAGGAGAGAAGGGAGTCCCTGTCCCCAGGAGAGAAGGGAGTCCCTGTCCCCAGGGGGGAGAAGGGGGTCTCTGTCTTGGGGGGGAGGGGGTCCCTGTCCCCGGGAGAGAAGGGAGTCCCTGTCCCCGGGAGAGAAGGGAGTCCCTGTCCCAAGGAGAGAAGGGAGTCCCTGTCCCCAGGAGACTGTCCCCAGGAGAGAAGGGAGTCCCTGTCCCCAGGAGAGAAGGGAGTCCCTGTCCCCAGGAGAGAAGGGAGCCCCTGTCCCAAGGAGAGAAGGGAGTCCCTGTCCCCAGGAGACTGTCCCCAGGAGAGAAGGGAGTCCCTGTCCCCAGGAGAGAAGGGGTCCCTGTCCTCAGGGGGGAGAAGGGGGTCTCTGTCTTGGGGGGAGGGGGTCCCTGTCCCCAGGAGAGAAGGGAGTCCCTGTCCCCAGGAGAGAAGGGAGTCCCTGTTCCCAGGAGACTGTCCCAAGGAGAGAAGGGGGTCCCTGTCCCCAGGAGAGAAGGGAGTCCCTGTCCCCAGGAGAGAAGGGAGTCCCTGTCCCCAGGAGAGAAGGGAGTCCCTGTCCCCAGGAGAGAAGGGAGTCCCTGTCCCCAGGAGAGAAGGGAGTCCCTGTCCCCAGGAGACTGTCCCCAGGAGAGAAGGGGGTCCCTGTCCCCAGGAGAGAAGGGAGTCCCTGTCCCCAGGAGAGAAGGG
This sequence comes from Rana muscosa, assembly GCA_029206835.1. Taxonomy (NCBI): domain Eukaryota; kingdom Metazoa; phylum Chordata; class Amphibia; order Anura; family Ranidae; genus Rana; species Rana muscosa. The sequence continues at coordinate 77,606,664 of CM055124.1, forward strand.
AGTCCCTGTCCCCAGGAGAGAAGGGAGTCCCTGTCCCCAGGAGAGAAGGGAGTCCCTGTCCCCAGGAGAGAAGGGAGTCCCTGTCCCCAGGAGACTGTCCCCAGGAGAGAAGGGAGTCCCTGTTCCCAGGAGACTGTCCCCAGGAGAGAAGGGAGTCCCTGTCCCAAGGAGAGAAGGGAGTCCCTGTCCCAAGGAGAGAAGGGAGTCCCTGTCCCCAGGAGACTGTCCCCAGGAGAGAAGGGAGTCCCTGTCCCCAGGAGAGAAGGGGTCCCTGTCCTCAGGGGGGGGGGAGGTTTCCCTGTCCTCAGGGGGGAGAAGGGGGTCTCTGTCTTGCGGGAGAAGGGGGTCTCTGTCTTGTGGGGGAGGGGGTCCCTGTCCCCGGGAGAGAAGGGAGTCCCTGTCCCCGGGAGAGAAGGGAGTCCCTGTCCCCGGGAGAGAAGGGAGTCCCTGTTCCCAGGAGACTGTCCCCAGGAGAGAAGGTAGTCCCTGTCCCCAGGAGAGAAGGGGTCCCTGTCCTTAGGGGGGAAAATATTTCCCTCTCCGTTTTAGGGGGGAGAAGGGGGTCTCTGTCTTGGGGGGAGGGGGGTCCCTGTCCTCGGGGAAGATGGAGTGGGATATGGGATGGTCTCACTTACCATGACCAAGTCTGCAGGTCCCTCATTTATGGTCGTCTGGCCTCCCTCCAGCAGCACGGATGGGCGATCAGCTTATCCCCAGGGAGCACAGCTACAGCTTGACAATCTGGCAGCATTTGACGGGCGCAGTGGCTGCATTTGACGGGCACAGTGGCTGCATTTGATGGGCACAGTGGCTGCTTTTGACGGGCACAGCGTTTGCGTTTGACGGGCACAGCGGTTGCGTTTGCTGGGTGCAGTGGCTGCATTTGACGGGCACAGCGGTTGCGTTTCACGGGCACAGCGGTTGCGTTTGACGGGCACAGTGAGGCTGCAATTGAATGGGGGGGGGGGGGGGGGGGTCAGTTTATTTGATGAGTTATTTGATGCAAAAGCTTGGCCCCTCCCACAGGCAAAGCTCTATATTGTTGATGGACCTGCCATTCATATATACAGTGCTATACACGGGGCCCGCCCCACTTCAGCAGAGCAGGCTAGGGGCGTGACAGGGGCTGGAGGCGGTGCAGCACTATATTTTATGTCGACCTCGGTCCACAGTGTTAAGTGGCTAGCTTGTCCACCCCCTTCTCCAGAGCAGGCTAGGGGCGTGTTGGGGGCGGGGCTGGCGGCGGTGCTGGCGAAGTTTTTGAGCAATTCGCAACGCCTCCGCCCGCCCACTCGAGTCTAGAATTTTCACGGACCGAAATGGGCTTCTGCGCATGCGCGTTATAGGTGCGGTGAGCCCGCGCATGCGCAGTGGAGCCCGGAATCAGCTGTGTTTGTGACGTAGGTGCACAGGAAGTGACGCGGTCGAGATCCTGCATGGGTCGAGACATTTTTTACATCACCGGCACCATAGAGAGCCATTCACATTCTCCTGCTATTGCGTATTGGATGCAGGGATTTCGCCTCCAATTCGCAATAGTGTAAACCCGGCCTTAATAGTACCTTAATTAATCAAGGCCATCATCTGGGCAAGGGTGTTTGTATACAGTGGAACCTCGGATTGCCGGTAACGCAGTTAACAAGCGTTTTCGCAATATGAGCATTTTTATTTATTTTTAATCCTGACTCGGTTTGCGAGTCTTGTCTTGCAAAACGAGCAGGATTTAAGCCTTTGCGGTGTTCAGTACTGCATTTGGCCAGAGGTGCGGGGGCGCCGGTGACACTCTACATTCCTGAGTGTTTCCGAGCCTTTCTGAGGGTTTCTGAGTGCAGCCGAGTGGTCTCAGAGTATTTCCGAGTCTCTCCGACGCCCCCCCCCCCCCACCTCTGGACACATGCGGTATTGCATGCCATAGAAGTCAATGTGGAACTAATTATCTTCCTTTCCATTGACTTCTATGGGGAAACTCGCTTTGATATGCAAGTGCTTTGGATTACAAGCATTCTCCTGGAGCGGATTATGCTCGTAATCCAAGGTTCCACTGTGTGTATGTACAGTATGTGTAATATGTGATGTACATTTCTATAGTGTAGTATGTTTTTTTTTTCCGTTTAGTTGCAGTATGTTGAAATACTTCTTGTCTTTTAAAATTGTATGAAAAATCTCAACAAAATTACATTGAAAACAAAATGTTAATAAACCTCAAACCTGAATATTTAGGAAAGTAAAAGTGAAGTTTTGGCTTCCCTAGGAGAATATCTATGTGCAGGGCTTTTTTTCTCAGACAATAGGTGCAGGAACTCCCCTTTTCCAAGTCGCTTGTTTTCTCCGCCCCTACCCACCTCCGAGCACCGTCCCTTGGTTCCATCCCCTACCCACCTCCCAGTACCGCCCCTTTTAGACAATACAGAACCAAGTATCATTTTGATGTGCTAAGTAATTTGTATGGAATTTTGTTTCCCCTTCAGCCAGCAACAATAGATCCCCCTAACAATGTACCACCCACAACAAAATCCCCCCCCTGAGCAACAATAGACTCCCGGCAGCATCAACAGATCTCCGCACAGCCAGCATTAATAGACTCTCTGGCAGCCATCAACAATAGACCCCTCCCCCAACAGTAGATCTCCTTCAGCAACAACTGACCCCCCAGCAACAATAGGTCCCCCACCAGCAACACTAGACCTCCTCAGCAACAATAGATCCCCCTGCAAAAATAGATCCGCCAGCAGTGAGCATCAATACCCTGCAGCACTCCCCAGCACCCCTTGACATTAAATACAGTCAGTCCATGAGGTGCCGGAACTGCGTTCCCCCGCGTTCCCGCTGAAAAAAAGCCCTGTCTATGTGTGCACAATTATTGGGCAACTATAAGGCCCCATTCACACCTGAGCGTTTTGTAGCTTCAAGCTACAAAACCCTGGAGGGGGAAAATAAATAAATGATTCTCTATGGAGACGGTTCACATCTCCACTCCAAAATGCCAGAAGCCAAACGCCTGAACAAAAAAAGTTCTGGAGCCTTTTTGTATCAATTCGGGCATTTTTCTTCTTTTTACATTGGTGACCTTTTGACCTGTACAAAAAAACACGGTAAAACCGCGCGACTTTCTGCCTGATAGCTGCCATAACTAGGGTTGCCACCTGTCCGGAATTCACCCGGACAGTCCGGGTTTTGAATCATGTGTTCGGGTTTCAGTCCACGTGAAACCCTACACAATATTTAGACAGGAATGTGGCTCAGAACAGGAGCGCCCAAAAGTTGCCCCTGGTCTGTTACAATCCTATAGTGTCTGCTAAAAAAAGAATGTTTTTGATGTGCACCGCTAAAGTGTTCGGGTTTGGCTTGAAGAAAAAGTGGCATAACCCTAGTATCCATTTCTTCAGCGGGTGGTCCACTTTAAGATATTAAAGTGGTCTGAGCGGTGGATTTGCCGCAAGATCACTTTTATCGGCGGTGGAGTAGATCGGATCCTGTCCCCCCCCCCCCCCCCTGTGGTATGGCGCTGAGTGTAAGATGGACCCTACCCGGCTCCTAACCATTGCAGGGCAGAAGCAACGTCAAACGTCCCTTCCGCCCATGGCTCATAAAGGGACATGTGACCCCAGATCTCATTATTAAGAGGACCTGTCATGCTTTTATCTATTACAAGGGATATTTACATTCCTTGTAATAGGAATAAAAGTGACCCAATTTAAAAAAAAAGAAAAAAGAAAGGTGTAAAAAGAAAGAAATAAAGAGTAAAATAAATAAAAATAAAATTTTTATTTTAAAGCGCCCCGTCCCGACGAGCTCACGCGCAGAAGCAAACACATATGTGAGTAGCGCCCGCATGTGAAAACAGTCTTTAAACCACACATGTGAGTTATCGCCGCAATCGTTAGAGCGAGAGCAATAATTCTAGCCCTAGACTACCTCACAATGTGTTTTAACCGCTTGCCGACTGCCCGCCGGTCAATTGACAGTGGCAGAACGGCACTCCTGCACAAAACACCTGAGCTGTACGGCGGGCACTTTAAGGAGTATAGGGCACGCGCGCGGCATGACGAAGGAGCTTGTGCGCATGGTCGGTGGCCCCCGATGGCCGCCAGCTACTCGCGATTGCTCCTGAGAAGGAGAAAACGGAAATCTGTCAATGTAAACAGACAGACCAGACAGATCAACGTTCTGTCAGGGGTGAGGAGAGCGATCTGTTGTTCCCCCCCCCCCCACAGTTAGAAACACACTGAGGGAACACAATTAACCCTTTGATCGCCCCCTAGTGTTAACCCCTTCCCTGCCAATGACATTTATACAGTAATCAGTGCCATAAATCTAACCCCCTATTTTGGAGACGCTATAACTTTTGCACAAACCAATCAATAAACGCCTATTGCGTTTTTTGTTTTTTTCAAAAATATGTAGAAGAATACGTATCGGCCTAAACTATGGAAAAAAAAATGTTTTTTTATATATTTTTGGGGATATTTATTATAGCAAAAAGTAAAAAATATTGCAAAAAACCACAGAGGTGATCAAATACCACCAAAAGAAAGCTCTATTTGTGGGAAAAAAAGGACGTCAATTTTGTTTGGGAGCCACGTTGCACGACCGCGCAATTGTCAGTTAAAGTAATGTAAAAAATGGCCCATCGGCAAAGGGGTAATCACCCTAAATGCTACACCAACATGCATTACACATGGTTATGGGGTAGTTGCAGCGTGGCCCCCTTAACTTGAATGCCTCATTGTCTATAGGCGGTAGTGCCTGCCCAACGCAGCAGGGGGCATAGTTCCTGCCATGTGTACAACCCCGGTCACTGCGTCTGCAGCTAAAGGGGGAGCGGTTGGGGGATGGTGAAAACCGCTCAACCGTATGTTTTTATCGCCGCCAAACCTCATGCGTAAACAAGCCCTTAGACTGGGGTGCCTGGAGAGTAAAAAATACTGTGTAATCACTTCAGCCCCGGAAGGTTTAACTTCCTTAATGACCAGGCCATTTTTTGCGATACAGCACTGCATTACTTTATCTGACAATTGTGCGGTCATGTGACGCTGTACCCAAATAAAATTGACGTCCTTTTTTCCCCACAAATAGTGTTTTCTTTTGGTGGTATTTGATCACCTCTGCAGTTTTTATTTTTTGCGCTATAAACAAAGACCTACCATTTTGAAAAACAAAACAATATTTTTTACTTTCTGCTATAAAACCTATCCAATAAAAAAATGTATTCATCAATTTAGGTCAATACGTATTCTGCTACATATTTTTGGTAAAAAAAAATCCCAATAAGTGTTTATTGATCGGTTTGTGCAAAAGTTATACCATCTACAAACTGTGGGATAATATTATGTCTTTTTTTTTAATTTTTTTTATTTTTTTTACTAGTAATGGCGGTGATCAGCGATTGTTAGCGGGACTGCGACATTGTGACGGACAAATCGAACACCTAACTGACACTTTTTGACATTTTTTGGGAACCAGTGACATTATTACAGTGATCAGTGCTAAAAATATGCACTGCCACTGTACTAATAACACTGGCTGGGAAGGGGTTAAAGTGGTGTTCCAGCCCCAAATTTTTTTTTTTAAAGTCAGCAGCTACAAACACTGTAGCTGCTGACTTTTAATAAGGACACTTACCTGTCCAGGGAGCCAGCTATGTCGGCCCCCGAGGCCGATCCGTCCATTGGATCGGGTGCCGGCACCGCCATTCCTTGCGGCTTAACTGCCAGTTTTCTAGTCCGCATGCGCGAGTCGCACGGCACTTTGTGAATGGCCAGCTTGTCTTCTGGAACACACACAGGTCCCAGAAGACAACGGGGTTTAGCTGCAGAAGAGGACGTGACATCATGGGCTGTGGTCCGGCTGGATCGGAAGTACACTTGGTACTTCCAAAAAGGTAAGTAAGAAAAAGAAGAAAAAAAATCTTATATCCAAAAACAAGGTTTTGAGAGGTGGTCTTTAGTTTAAGACCACCTCGCAAAAATGGGTGGAACTCCACTTTAACATCAGGGGCGGTCAAAGGATTAAGTCTGTGCCTAGGGAGGTGCTTGCTAACTGTGTGGGGATGGACTGGCTAGGGGAACACAGAGATCCGTGTTCTTGCTTAGCAGGAACAGAAGATCTCTGTGTACTCCCATGACACATGAGGGCCACATGAAAGGGCCTGGAGGGCCAGATTCGGCCCGCTGGCCTTGTGTTTGACACATGTGATTTAGATGCCATCTCCTCAAAGTTATGAAAATATGTTGTGTCGGAGTTGAATAATGTGTGTAATTCAGACAACAGATTTATTCTTTAATCTAAGAAATTCTGCACACTGTTTATAGTTACATTTTATATTTGGCATTATTGCAGGTTTGACCAAGTGCATTTAAGCAGTGAGGAGTCACCAAACATAATATCCCTGAACAAACCTCAGGATGATAAACACACCAAAAGGGTTTGTAAAACTAAGGATGTGCCCATAATGGATGAAGCAATGAGCCAAAGCTCCAAGAGCCTCTCTAAGCCCCAAGAGGAAAGTGACAGATCAAGAGCTTCACAAACTGGAGAACGAAACGCGTTCTACACTGTCGAAGAAGGGAATGACCTTACTTCCATGAGGATCAAACGAGGATCAAACGACAACTTCATTAACTTTGCAGTGCATAATATAGACACTGTAGGTGGCATATTAGACCATAGTGCCAATACAAGTAGCCAAGATAACATCAGCTCTGCAGAGGGCACAGAACCCAACAGTGATAATTATGGACATGACGCAAATGTCCCCTCAAGCCTAGAAGACAATACCTTCATATTTGACAAGATGGACAATAGTTCCTCGTTGGACACCAGATTTAACAACAGTTCCCACATTTGCAGCCAGCCTCCCACCAATGTTACTATAGGCGGTGAACCATATGAAGATACCATTGAAAAACAAGACCCTGTTGAAGGCTCTCAAATGAATGATGTTGGAACCGTAGAAGATATATACACTGATTCCCTAATTGCTAGATCAGATGATAATTCATCAAACGTTTCACTGGACAATAATGACATTGTAGGCAGTAGACTAGATAAAAGTGCCAATGCATGCAGTGAAGATAAAACCTTTTCTCCAGCGAACACTGAACCAGACAACGATAACAACCATGGCAATGGAATTGGATCATCTTCAAGCCAGATGCTAAAAAACCACACCTCTGTGAGTGACAAGATAGGCAATGATTTCTTGTTGAACCCAAGACCTGAGGACAGTTCCCTCTTTAGCAGCTGGCCTCATGCCAATGTTACTGTAGACAGTGGGCCACATGAGGATACCTTAGAATTACAAAAACCTGGTGTTACAGGGTTAGAAAACAATGTAGCAGACAACTCCTCCGTATTAGGCACTTTTGGAATGGTTAAAACCAAGGGCAAAAAGCATTCCCATGAGTCCCAAGATGAAAAGAACAGGCCAACAATTTCCAAAGCTGATGAAGAACAAAATGCCCTCTTTGTTAGCCAAAATGCTGAAGTCATTGAAAATAAATATATTGCTACCTCAAGCCATGAAGATGACAACCCCACTAATTATGGGTTTATCGATTATGACGCTGTAAATAGTAAGTTAGACGACTGTGCCAGTGCAGGAAGTAGAGGTAACCCCATTTCTGAGGAGGACACAGAACTAGACAAAACAACCTATGAGCGTGATATAGGTATCTGTTCAAGCCAAGCTGAAAACAACATTTCAAGAGCTTCCAAAACTGAAGAACAAAATGTATTTAGCACTGACCATGACTCCATTGTTATTGAAAAGGAAAGTGCTGCTTCCTCAAGCCAAGGATCTAATGGCAATTCAATTAACTGGATTGGACTGGATGATAATTACACTGTAGATGTCAAGTTAGACAACAGTGCCAATACAAGCAGCCAAGATAACATCAGTTCTGCAGAGGGCAAGGGGGTGGAAAGTGGTGGCAACTGTGAACGTGGAATGGATACCTCCTCAAGCCAGACGCTAAAAAGCTGCACGTCCATGGTTGACAAGACAGACACCAGTTCTTTGTTAAACACTAGATCTAAACAGCCTTACCCCAATGTTACTGTAGACAGTGGACTGCATAAAGATTCCTTAGAAAGACAAAAAACTGGTGTTACAGGGTTAGAAAACAATGTAGCAGACAACTCCTATGTATTTGGCACCTTTGGAATGGATAAAACCAAGGGCAAAAAATATTCCAATGAGTCCCAAGATGAAAATAACGGGCCAACAATATCCAAAGCTGATGAACAAAATGCCCTCTTTGTTAGCCAAAATTCTGAAGTCATTGAAAATAAATACATCGCTACCTCAAGCCATGAAGATGACAACCCCACTAATTCTGGGTTTATCGATTATGACGCTGTAAATAGTAAGTTAGACAACTGTGCCAGTGCAGAAAGTAGAGGTAACCCCATTTCTGCAGAGGACACAGGACTGGACAAAACAACCTATGAGCGTGATATAGGTATCTGTTCAAACCAAGCTGAAAACAACATTTCAATAGCTTCCAAAACGGAAGAACAAAATGTACTTAGCACTGACAATGACTCCATTGTTATTGAAAAGGAAAGTGCTGCTTCCTCAAACCAAGGATCTAATGGCAATTCAATGAACTGGACTGGACTGGGTGATAATTACACTGTAGGTGGCATGTTAGACAACAGTGCCAATACAAGCAGCCAAGATAACATCAAGGAGGTGGAAAGTGGTGGCAACTGTGAACGTGGAATGGATACCTCCTCAAGCCAGATGCTAAAAAGCTGTACCTCCATGGTTGACAAGACAGACACCAGTTCTTTGTTAAACACTAGATCTAAACAGCCTTACCCCAATGTTACTGTAGACAGTGGACTGCATGGAGATTCCTTAGAAAGACAAAAACCTGATGTTAGAGGCCGAGAATTCCATGCCAAAGACAAGGCCCTAATATTACCCACTTCTAAAAATGATAACATTAAGAATGAAACCCTTTCATGTGAATCCCAAGGCGATATGGTGCCAATATCTTTGAAAATTGAACAAAAAGAAAAGGAATTGGCTGAAACCAATGACAAAAACATTTCCTGTGGGTCTCAAGACAAAGAGGGGCCAAAAGGTTTCAAAACTAAAGAAGAACAACATGTGCTCGATGTTGGTCTTGATACTACTGAAAAGAAACACATTGATTACTCAAACCCTGCATCAGATGACGACTCAGCAAATTTTAGTGATGCTGTAGTTGATAGGCTAGGCAACAGTACCAATGAAGGCAGAAGAGCTAACACCCGTTCTCTTGAGGACACCAAACTGAACAAAAAGAACATCCATGGACATGAAATAAAAATCCAATCAAACCAGAAGCTAATAAACCCTACTTCCATGGGTGACAAGATGGAATCCAATTGCACATTGGACATTAGACCTAATAAGAGTTATTCCTTTAGCAACAAGTCTTATGCAAGTGCTATTGAGGACAGTGAACACCATGAAGATACAATAAAAGATCAAAAACCTGTTGTTCGAGACTCAGAAAGTCTGGTAGAAGACAAGACCTTCATTAACCTTGAACCGCCTCATATGATCTCATCAGACAATGTGCTTGAACATAAAGTTTCTAAAATCAGCAGTAACAATACTGACATCATCTTAGGCAATGAAGTGGATTCCAATGCCTCTGAAACTCAAACCCTGAACAACTCTCCTTCTGAAGACAACAGTAGCACTATGCATATGGTGGCAGCAAATGTGCTTAAATCCAGTAAAAACCAAAAGAAAAGCAAGTCCCAAAATACTAATGGTGCTACAAGACAGAGTATTTTAAAACCTGAAACAAAAACCATAAGACAAAAGTCACCAAAACATGTCCGAAACCCAAAATCAAACATCCAAGACAAATCAAAAAGAGTGCTTCAGCCTAAACGTGGAGAAAGGGCTTTCGATGAGACTAATCGAGAAAAGAGAACCCCCATAGCATACACCCCCGAAGATGGAGCTAGGACCTTTAAAGCAAACAGTTATAAGGAGAAAGAAATTGTAACAAGAATGAACCAGGCTATAGAGAGCATCAGACTCATGGGATCCGAAAAGCTCAAAGGCAGTTGGGGTAAGTCTAAAAATACGAATTCCAGTTCAATGATTTTCTTTTTTTCTTGAAAATATTGTAAATCAGCATCAAAGTGAGTCTCCCGCCATGTTTGGTAAGGTTGTCTCTTTATGTCAAAAGCAAGCCAGGAAGTCAGGAAGTCAAGCCAGGAAGTCATTGAGGAGCACGGTTTCCTGATTGTGTTCTTGCACGGCATTTATTAGCTATATTACGGTCACCATTACTTTTATCTTCTGAGCCAAAAGCTTACCGCAGTTCTTACTCACTAATAAAGACAGGCATGTCTACCCTTAATTACTGAACCACTTCCTTCTAGAGCCAAGGGTACACTACCACATCAGGCCTACAGGGTCCAACGTCATGTACAGATTTGTACATAAGAAAAGACAACCAATAAAATGCATGTCCATCTAATATTTTCCTTTTTAAACTTGCCATACACAAATCAAATTTTAGCTGGTTCCTGATAAAATTTGCTCTGTCTGTGGTTCTGTTGGCCAGAACCCCAGTCACCCCAGAACCCCAGGGTTGGTGTCAACCAGTGCGGAAAAACATGGAGTCACCCTCCCCTCTCTCAGTATAGTCCCGCTTCCCCACTAAGTACAGACCCCCCTCCCACATTATAGACCTCTCTCCCTCAGTACAGACCCCCTACAGCAGTATAGACCTCTCTCCCTCAGTACAGACCCCCTACATCAGTATAGACCTCTCTCCCTCAGTACAGACCCCCTACATCAGTATAGACCTCTCTCCCTCAGTACAGACCCCCTACATCAGTATAGACCTCTCTCCCTCAGTACAGACCCCCTACATCAGTATAGACCTCTCTCCCTCAGTACAGACCCCCTACAGCAGTATAGACCTCTCTCCCTCAATACAGACCCCCTAGATCAGTATAGACCTCTCTCCCTCAGTATAGACCTCTCCCCCTCAGTACAGACTCTCCCCCTCAGTACAGACTCTCCCCCTCAGTACAGACTCTCCCCCTCAGTACAGACTCTCCCCCTCAGTACAGACTCTCCCCCTCAGTACAGACTCTCCCCCTCAGTACAGACTCTCCCACTCAATACAGACTCTCCCACTCAATACAGACTCCCACTCAATGTAGACCCCCCTCAGTATACAACCCCCTTCCAACCATATAGACCCCTCTCCATCAGTACAAAGCCTCCCTCTATCGGTATAGACTCCCTCAGTGCAGATCCCCCTCTCCACTTGTGCTATTGGGTAGGTGTGGGTTTGGATATGTGCTGGGGGGGGGGGGTGGTATGGGAGGGGATATCAAATCCAACCCCCGCTTCTAGCATAAGACCTTCCTCTCACCTTCCATAGCGCCCCTCCCCCCCAGCACATGTCTTACAATCTAGAAGGGAGGGTCAGGTGATACAAAAGGTAATAAACTATGGGGGTGAGCTGATGGAGAAAACAAAAGTATAGTTGTTAGTGGAGGCAGGACTGTCTTTTCCTAAGAGAAGGGTTTTCAGGCATTGCCTAAAAGTGGACAGGGTGGGAGATGATTGGGATAGGGAGTTCCAGAGGATGGGGTGGGGACTCAGGAAAAGTCTTGGAGGTGAGCGTGAGAATGGAACCTATGGCTCCTTGATGGCAGATGCATCACCCTGACTTGACCTGAAGTCTATTTTAGGCATGTCCAACTACGCCACCCTCTAAACCTTCTGAAACATTCAAACCAAAATTGCAATGCAACACTCCAATGGGGAGCACTCTAGGAACTATGAGACTTCTGTTATAGTCCTATTAGTGTAACTATCTTCTTCTTCTTCTCCTTTTGTTCTCTAGACTTAACATTTTTTTTAGAAAAGCCTTTATGGTGGCCAAACAAACTTCGACAAATGAATGATTGATTTATTTTTTCAATCAGACTTTCCTGATAGGAATTACTGATCTATAGTCGACATCCTATTTGATCAATATGATGCACCAGGAAGGGGTCTGATTTTGATCAATAGTTGGAAGATACCATCATAACTTATGGATCGCATCCCTGTTTCCACCATGTAATCTCATAATCGGATAAATCAAGCTACGACTGTATTCATGAACTAAGTATCTCAGTGCTGCCGATCAATGCAACAGGACTGATCATTTTTTCATCCTGTCTGATTGACTCAGCTTGATTGAATCTGACCTAAATCTACACTCACTGGACACTTTATTAGGTACACTTGTTCAATTGCTTGGGTAACACAAATTTCTAATCAGCCAATTACATGGAAGCAACTCAATGTATTTAGGCATCTAGATGTGGTGAAGACAACTTGCTGAAGTTCAAACTGAGCATCAGAATGGGGAAGAAAGGGGATTTAGGTGACTTTGAACGTGGCATGGTTGTTGGTGGCAGACGGGCTGGTCTGAGTATTTCTGGGATTTTCACACACAACCATCTCTCGGGTTTATAGAAAATGATGGGGAAAAAGAGAAAATGTCCAGTGAGCGGAGGTTGTGTGGAGGAAAATGCCCTGTTGAGGTCAGAGGAGAATGGGCAGATTGGTTCCAGATGATAGAAAGGCAACAGTAAAGCTCTGTACACACGGCCGGGAATCCCGTCTATTTGAAAACCGCCTGTTTTCCCAACGGGATTCCTGGCAAGCTTGCCTTGCCAAGCCCTGTGTACAGACGGCCACTCAAAAGAACCGCCGTTCTTTTGAATAGCAAGAACGCGGTGACGTCATCGACTACGACGAGCCGGCGCTTGCCACATTCGATGCCGTTGCCGCCATCTTGCTACACCCTACACTACCCTTGTATGCTACCGCGCGGGTTTACCTCTGACAGGTAAGCATACAGACGACCGGTTTTCCCGGCAGGAAACACTACCGAGAATCCTGATGGGAAAATAGAAAGCAGGTTCTCTATTTTTCCCGCCGGGATTCCCGGCAGTTTTCCTGTCGAAAGCACACACACACGTTTTTCATGGCAAAAAGCTCTCCCAGCTGTTTTCTTGCCGAGAAAACTGGTCGTGTGTATGAGGGCTTAACTCAAAAAAAACCTCGTTACACCCAAGGTATGCAGAATACCTTCTCTGAACACACAACACATCAAACCTTGAAGCAGATGGTCTACAGCAGCAGAAGACCACACCTGGTGCCACTCCTGTCAGCTAAGAACGGGAAACTGAGGCTACAATTGGCACAGGATCACCAAAATTGGACAATAGAAGATTGGAGAAACGTTTCCTGGTCTGATGAGTCTGGATTTCAGCGGCGATATTCAGATGGTGGGGTCAGAATTTGGCGCATGGATCCATCCTGCCTTCTATCACCGGTTCAGGCTGTTGGTGGGGGTGTAATGGTGGGGGGGATATTTTCTTGGCACACTTTGGGCCCCTTAGTACCAATTGAGC
>CM055124.1:77622606-77869737 GCA_029206835.1 Rana muscosa
CTGGGAACTGTGTGTATCCCAGAGAGCAGCCGCCCATTCATACAGCGCCGCGCGAGACTCGCACATGCGTAGTAGGAAACGGGCAGTGAAGCCGCAAGACTTCACTGCCCGTTTTCCCTTACTGAGGATGGCGGCGCCGGGAGCTGCCAGGATCGAGGGATCAGCCTCAGGGGGGGGGGGGCTGACATCGCGGACGCCTAGGACAGGTAAGTGTCCTTATTAAAAGTCAGTACAGTGTTTGTAGCTACTGACTTAAAAAAAAAAAAAGAAACGCGGGTGGAATCCCCCTTTAAAGCGGAGCTCCGCCTAATTTATTTTAAAAGAGATCTTTAGTAAAAAAAAAAAAAAAAAAACCAGCATACATTACACATTGTCAGGCACACATTTAACCCCTTCCCAGTCAGTGTCATTAATACAGTGACAGTGTGTAGAATTATTAGTATTTACTGAATTAGTGTTACTGGTGATATCAATGGCAGTTAGTCAGTTCCCTCCAGTGTCAGTTAGTGTCATATTGCTCATCGCACTATCACAGTCCCATTATAAGTCGCTTATCACCACCATCAGTAGTGAATAAAATAAAAAAATCCCAGTATATATCCCATTGTTTCTAGACACTATACTTTTCATACAAACCAATCAATATACACTTGTTCGGATTTTTTTTTTATCAAAGACATGTAGCAGAATACATTTTAGCCTAAATTCATGAAGAAAGTTAAAAAAATTTATTGGATATGTTATATAGCAGAAAGTTAAAAAATATTGCTTTTTGCAAAAAAAAAAAAAAAAACAATCAGCCTTTTTTCAGTTATATAATAATAAAAAAAAAAAAAAAAAGCCCAGTGGTGATCAAATACCACCAAAATAAATCTCTATTTGTGTGAAAAAAAATATAAATCTTATTTGTGTACAGCGTTGCATGACCGCGCAATTGTCATTTTAAAGTAGCACAGTGCTGAATAGCAAAAAAAAAAGCCTGGTCGTGAAAGGGGGATCGAGGTGGTTAATAAAATAACTAAACATTAGGGCTGTTACTGATTAAAATTTTCCTGTTCGATTAATCGTTTTTTTAATCGATTAATCGACTAATTTCGATTAATTATAACGCACATACAGATGATCTCCTTGCAGGCCGATTCCCAGTTACCAACCACTAGAAAAATGGATAGCAGGATACAAAAAACACACAAAGGCAGCGCTCGATGGGAATAGCATTAAAACTTTTATAGTCTTCAAGTAGGTAACAAAATAAATATTGCACTGGAGATAAAATTGATGTGGCTACATAAACTGTAAAAATGGTGCGAGTAATACCAAACGGTAGCAAAAGCAGTCATAAAAACATGTAGCTAAGTATGATACTGGTATAAAAATGTGTACAACGATACCACTGCTGAATCCAGATGAGAAGGGGCTAACATCAGTCCGTCGGCATGTAGATGTCCCGTGAAAGGAACTATCACAACTCCCAGTGGCTGTAGAATCCCAGGTTGATAGAGGGAAGTGATAGAGGGAAGTGTAACAGCCCTTGCGTGTGACAGATAGTAAGGTCCCGCCGGCATGCAGATATGAAGGCACAGCAAAGGAGCCCTTCAGATGGACACGGCAAGCCCCGCCAGTGTCCGTGACGTCACCGGATCTCCGATGGAACTCCCTGAAGACCTGGAAGCCGGCGGAGAGGTGAGTACCGATCAAAAGAATTTTGATCGATCAAAAAAATTAATCGATTATTGGGGAATTAATAGTTAATTTCCACAGCCCTACTAAACATGACTTTTTATTTGTGCTCCTCAACAGCCACCCCAATCCATTCCACCCCAATCCTGGCATTGACTCAATGGCAGCAGCACACGTTCTGCACAGATGGATATTCCCTCGTTAATGAGAGTTTGGTCATCAGTAACATGGAACAGACAACAGATGCAGGATGTATGTTTCGTGCTCCGGCTGTGCCATACTTTTACAATTGTTCTAAGTTTAATGCTTTGGTCTTCCTCATCAATGTAACCTGCCTGAAAATGTTCACCATGGACCTGCAAACCCAGAGCTGGAATTTGGAATATGGCACAGCCTACAATGGAAAGGACCTTACATCAGTTCGTGGAGGTAAGAGATATGGGCCAAATCTGGGATTGGTTATGTACTATAAGAAAATGTATGAAAGTATATTCCGTACAACCACATAATACAGCCATTCATTGCGGTGGACTGTATATATCGTATAAATAGCACGCACATACACACAAAAAAAAAGGTTTGCTTTTAAAGCGGAGGTCCACCAAAATATATTTTTTAAAAGGTCAGCAGCTACAAATACTGCAGTTGCTGACTCTTAAAATAAGGACACTTACCTGTCCAGGGCGCCCGCGATGTCGGCACACGAAGCCGATCGATCCTTCGGCTGTCGGATGCTGCCGCCACCATCTTTGGTAAGGGAATCAGGAACTGAAGCCTTGCGACTTCACTTCCTGGTTCCCTACTGCGCATGCGCGATGCCACTGGTCCCTGCTGTCTTCTGGGACCTGTGTGTTTCCCAGAAGACAGCAGGGGGGGGGAAGTGGCATAGATACCCGCTGGTGGCTTGAGTATCTATGCCTGGAAGTGGGAGCAAAAGTACCTGTATTACACAGGTATCTGCTCCCTCCTCCCCCCTGAAAGGTGCCAAATGTGACACCGGAGGGGGGGAGGGTTCCGAAAAGCGGAAGTTCCATTTTTGGGTGGAACTCCGCTTTAAAGCGGAGTTTCACCCAAAAGTGGAACTTCCGCTTATCTGATTCCCCCCTCCCGGTGCCACATTTGGGGGGGAGGGGGGGAGAGGATACCTGTTTTAGTCTATAGCTTGATAGAAGACGACCAAACATCAATCCAACACCGAAAGAAATCAAGGAAAATATTTTATAGATTGGCCGCTCACCTCCCAGGAATGACCAAAAGGTCAAACAAGGCTCAACAGATAACAGATGGGGAATCCTGCTGGTACCTCTGCAAAGACACCCTCCAGAAAAGAGAAGTTCTTGGCGTACGCGCATGCGCACCAGCACGTCGGCATACGCGCATGCGCACTCGCGGGCTATTTAAACTAAGCTTCTGCATAGACTCTTTGCTGTTTGGTCTGCAGCTTTAGTGTGTTCTGACCTGTTACCTGTGTTGACCTCTTATCTTGATCTGGCTTGTTCTCACTAACGCTGTCTACTTGATTCCCCTAACCCCGGCTTGTTTTGGACTCCTCTTCTGCCTGCTACTCCTATTTATCTGCCTGAACATTACCAACCCAGCTTGCCTGACTCTGCACCTGCTCATCCAGCCTGTCACGGCTCTGCTCTGCAATTCGCATCCGGTTCCTGCTCCAGCTGTGATCCCAGCCTGCCACGGCCCTGGTCTGCCGAACCACCACCAGCCTGCCTGCTGCAAATCCGTCCAGGAACATCAAACCATACAGACTACAGGACTGATCTCAGGCACTCCTACGCCACCGTGCTTCTGTGGCTGCTGTCTCACCTTCAGTGACCCACAAGCCGGTGTGGTACGAGAGGCCCTGCTCTACACGACAGGCTCACGAACCAGGTACGTGACACTCCGGTACCAAGCCAAGACGTTACTCCGGATATGATCCTGGGATCAGAACATCATGCGCTCACCACTGAATATTCCCACAGGTCTACGCAGGCTCGCTCCAGTAAGGTTGCTTCTTGTATAGGCGTCACTCAGAGAGAACAAAGTCATCCATAGTGCAGTATTGCCAGTAAAAGTTTATTAAAAATCTGCTTACATCAAATAAGAAAAACATCCACAGTTTGCAAATAGGAGTAGTAACACACTCGCCTCCTCACCACGCTTCCGCTCTCGATAGTCACAAGGCTTCACCCGACACATTGCGTCACTGGTCACGTGACTTCCTCAGGGATCCTGTTTTTTTACAGGTACCTCGTCCCCACTTTCGAGAGTCGGGCCGCAGTTCAGGTATTCAGACAGCTGCAGGTGCTATGGCTGTCTGAATACATTATCCTGAAAGGTGTGTGATAGCTTTAGACTAATGTGAGTAGGGAATTTATTCAAATATAAGGGGAATAAAGAATGTTTTCCTTGCCAGAGTTTAGTTTGAGGGTCAAGGTAGGTACCAAGTTCTTGACCTAGGCTTCCACGTGGCGGCCCTTCCATTTAAGGGCGCACAGGCGCCACCCCCCTGTCCATCGCCACCTCCCCTATCCATGCGCCTGGCCCCTTTCAGGACACTGGCGCATGGATTCCAATGCAGAGGGGCTGTTTTTTTGAAGCACCGATTAGGCTCTAATAGGCTTCAATATAGGGTGGGCTCAGGTTGCAGAGAGTGCACTCCGATCCCACCCAGGTGTGTTACAACAGCGAATTAATATTTGCTGTTGTAACACTTATCCTCCTCCCGGGCCAATCAGGAAGTGGGTTTTCACACCAGTCACCCAATTGGCTGAAGGGACAGGCGATCCTATTGGACGTCTAGGAGGAGGGGAGGAGCTGTAAGCCGCCATGGAGGAGAGAACTCTGAGCCGAGCCGCTGCACCACGCTGCCTGCCACCCCCCACGATGGGGTAAGTGCCGGACTGACCGTTCGGGGGGGTGAGTGGTTGTTTGCTGCCCCCCCCCCAAAAAAAACAAAACACCAGCTGTTTGTTTGCGGAGTAATTGGTCCAAAGGGCCCAGAGTTCTTGTAATTTAGATACTGTAAGATGTGCTTTTGCATACATAAGTTCCAACTGGAAGTGCTGATTGAGCATGGCGTGTAGTTGCTGACTTGAAGGAAGAAGGTTGCTGTTCCAGTTGCGCGCTATTTAAAGCTGCGCTGCAATAAAGAGATGCATAATAATGGAGTGGTATGGGGGTAAGGGGCCAGGACTTAAGGTCTTTAATTTTTTGCTCAGACCGGAGCTCCTCTTTAATTCAGAATGTCCTTCTGGACCAGCTTGATACAAAGTATCTTAAAGAACGTCTAAAGGCTCCTTTATGATAGCCTAAATAAATCTCAAATTCAGCATCTATGTGATGTATAAGCCTCATAAAACAAACAAAAACTTCCTTTGCCTTTCCTGAGTGAGCCAAATCCTCCTTCATTTGTATCTCACACGCGCCCCTCCCAGACACTGCAGCTCACATTGGGTGGGTTTCAGCAACAAGAGGCAGTGCTGCAGAAAGCACGGGGTGGGACTAGGTGTGGCCAGTAGGGATGAGCCGAACACCCCAGTTCGGTTCGCAGCAGAACATGCGAACAGGTAAAAAATTAGTTTGAACACGTTAAAGTCTATGGGACACGAACATGAAAAATCGAAAGTGCTCATTTTAAAGGTTAATATGCAAGTTATTGTCATAAGTGTTTGGGGACCCGGGTCCTGCCCCAGGGGACATGTATCAATGCAAAAAAAAAGTTTTAAAAACTGATAATTTTTCGGGAGCAGTGATTTTAATAATGCTTAAAGTGAAACAATAAAAGTGAAATATTCATTTAAATTTCGTACCTGGGGGGTGTCTATAGTATGCCTGTAAAGTAGTGCATGTTTCCCGTGTTTAGAACAGTCCCTGCAGAAAATGTAATTTCTAAAGGAAAAAAAGTCATTTAAAACTACTCGCGGCTTTAATGAATTGTCGGGTCCCAGCAATACAGATAAAAGTCATTGAAAAAAACGGCAGGGGTTCCCCCCCCTAGTCCATTACCAGGGCCTTTGGGTGAAAAGAGGGGGGGGGACAAGAGAGCGCCTTCCCCCTCCTGAACCGTACAAGGCCACATGCCCTCAACATGGGGAGGATGTGCCCATGTTGATGGGGACAAGGGCCTCATCCCCACAACCCTTGCCCGGTGGTTGTGGGGGTCTGCGGGCAGGGGGCTTATCGGAATCTGGAAGTCCCCTTTAACAAAGGTGACCCCCAGATTCCGCCCCCCCCATGTGAATTGGTAATGGGGTACATTGTACCCCTACCATTTCACAAAAAAAATGTGTCAAAAATGTTAAAAACCACAGTACACAGCTTGGGACAAGTCCTTTATTAAAAAAAAAAAAAAAAATTCCAACGATGTAATCCTCTCTCGAGCGATACGGAGAAAAAAAAAAGCCGTCTCGATTCTGCCTTCATGGGAGGCACCCGCAGAATGACGCACTCTCGCCGTGACAGCTCTTTTATAGCTGAGGGCGGGGCCACCCGTCACTTGTGCGGGTGACCCCGCCCCCTCTGACTCAGCAGAGAAAGACCGGGGTAACCCAGTGACATGTACGGGTGACCCCGCCCCCTCTGACACAACGCGTCTCCCCCTCTTTTCCTGGGGCCTGCCAGGTTGCGTGCTCGGATAAGGGAACCCCACGGCATTTTTTTTTTTTTTTTGGTGCGGGGTTCCCCTTAAAATCCATACCAGACCTGAAGGGTCTGGTATGGATTTTGAGGGGGACCCCTATGCCATTTATTTTTAAATTGGCGCAGGGTTCCCCTTAATATCCATACCAGACCTGAAGGGCCTGGTAATGGAATTTGGGGGGACCCCCACGCATTTTTGCTTTTTTCCAATGACTTTTATCTGTATAGCCGGGACCCGACAATTCATTACAGCCGCTTTACAGTAGTTTTAAATTACATTTTTTTTCTTTTAGAAATTACATTTTGTGCAGGGACAAAACATGGGAAACATGCGCAACTTTTCAGGCATACTATAGACACACCCCCCCCCAGGTACAAAATTTAAAGGAATATTTCACTTTTATTGTTTCACTTTAAGCATTATTAAAATCACTGCTCTCGAAAAAACGGCCATTTTTAAAACTTTGTTTTGCATTGATACATGTCCGCTGGGGCAGGACCCGGGTCCCCAAACACTTTTTGACAATAAATTGCATATCAACCTTTAAAATTAGCATTTTTGGTTTCTCCAATAGACTTTTAAAGGGTGGTCCGCGGCTTTTGAATTTGCAGAGAACACCCCAAATTGTTCGCTATTCGGCGAACGGTGCGAACAGTCAATGTTCGAGTCAAACTCATGTTCGACCCCAACATAAAGCTCATCCCTAGTGGCCAGGTGCTGATTGGCAAGCTAAAGGCACGGGAATTAGCGATGACAATTCTGGTAGCCACGCCTTCTGTAACAACTGTAGTGGAAGCAGGCACCGCCTACATGAGATGGGCAACTTTGCTCTGAATTTAGAAGCAGTGCAGCATTGTTGCCACCCCATCACAGGAAGCTGCATTAAGTGGAATCCAATGGCAGGAACAACAGCCTCTGGGCTTTCATTCGCCTGATAGCTTTCACAGTTCACTGAACCACCCGCCCCCCTGGCGGTGCCCCCTTCAGTATTTCTCAGGGTCTCCTGTCCCTCTAGGGCAGGGGCCTCCAAACTGCGGCCCGAGATGTGGCCCTTTGCTAGCCTTTATCTGGCCCTTGGGGCAATATTCGTCCCACTAATACCAACAACGGAGAACTATTTCTTCCACCAATACCAATGATGGAATACTATTCCTGCTACTAATAGGGGCACTCCCCTGCAAAAGTAAGTGAAAGATTATAAATGTTACTAAAGCGCTACTATGTGTGAAATTTGTGTGTAGAATCAAACAAAATTAGGATACCCAAATGGTGACAGCTGCAACCAATCAAGGAAATCTGTGATCCTAAACGTGTAAGTGAATAAATATATTGGTGCGCTGGGACCAACCCTATTATGTGGCACAAATCAACAAATATATGTAATAATAAATAACAGATGCATCCAATAATAATATAAAGTGATACTGTGCTATTGTTGCAAAATTAAAGTGCAAACTAAATCTTCAATGGATGTTGCTCCGTACATAAATAAATAACAGCAATGGATTGGTATAAAGTGCAATGAGTAGCAATACGCAAAACCATCAAATGGGCAATAATGGCATAAATGGATACAAATCCAAAAAGAAAAAAGGGTTTTATGAAAGTCTACTTAAAGTGGTTGTAAACCCACTTTTTCAACTTGCACCTACAGGTAAGCCTAGATTAAGGCTTACCTGTAGGTGCAAGAAATATCTCCTTAACCCACACGGTTTAGGAGATATTTACTAAAAATGACAGGTGCCGCTGTCTACGGCGCATGCGCGCCGTAGACAACGGCGCATTCATGGGGTTAATCCCATTCACAAAATCGGCTACTTCCCAGCAATCGCTGGGCGTAGCCGAATGTGACGGCTCTCGCGCGCATGCGCAGAGTGACATCTCCGCCGCTCCGGCCAATCACAGCGCCGGAGCGGCGCTGTGATTGGCTGGTGCGGCGATACCCGGAAGTAACCTTCCGGCTATCGCCGCAGCGATGGATGCGGCTGAAGAGGGAGACCAGGACGGCTTCGGGGGCCCCGATCTAAGGTAAGTGATGCATAATGAGCTATTATGCTAGTCATATTAGCTCATTATGCCTTTCTCTTACAGGTAGTTATGAAAAAAAAATAAAAAAATATCGGGTTTACAACCACTTTAACCACTTGACCACTGGGCACTTAAACCCCCTTAATAACCAGACCAATTTTCAGCTTTCGGTGCTCTCACATTTTGAATGACAATTACTCAGTCATACAACACTGTACCCATATGAAATTTTTGTCCTTTTTTTCACACAAATAGAGCTTTCTTTTGGTGGTATTTAATCACTGTTGGGTTTTTTATTTTTTGCGCTATAAGAGAAAAAAGACTGAAAATTTTGTAAAAAAATGATTTTTTTTTCGTTTCTGTTATAAAATTTTGCAAATTACAATTTTTTCTTCATAAATTTTGGCCAAAATTTATACTGCTACATATCTGTTTCCCGTGTTTAGAACAGTCCCTGCAGAAAATGTAATTTCTAAAGGAAAAAAAGTCATTTAAAACTACTCGCGGCTTTAATGAATTGTCGGGTCCCAGCAATACAGATAAAAGTCATTGAAAAAAACGGCAGGGGTTCCCCCCCCCTAGTCCATTACCAGGGCCTTTGGGTGAAAAGAGGGGGGGGACAAGAGAGCGCCTTCCCCCTCCTGAACCGTACAAGGCCACATGCCCTCAACATGGGGAGGATGTGCCCATGTTGATGGGGACAAGGGCCTCATCCCCACAACCCTTGCCCGGTGGTTGTGGGGGTCTGCGGGCAGGGGGCTTATCGGAATCTGGAAGTCCCCTTTAACAAAGGTGACCCCCAGATTCCGCCCCCCCCATGTGAATTGGTAATGGGGTACATTGTACCCCTACCATTTCACAAAAAAAATTTGTCAAAAATGTTAAAAACCACAGTACACAGCTTGGGACAAGTCCTTTATTAAAAAAAAAAAAATAAATTCCAACGATGTAATCCTCTCTCGAGCGATACGGAGAAAAAAAAAAGCCGTCTCGATTCTGCCTTCATGGGAGGCACCCGCAGAATGACGCACTCTCGCTGTGACAGCTCTTTTATAGCTGAGGGCGGGGCCACCCGTCACTTGTGCGGGTGACCCCGCCCCCTCTGACTCAGCAGAGAAAGACCGGGGTAACCCAGTGACATGTACGGGTGACCCCGCCCCCTCTGACACAACGCGTCTCCCCCTCTTTTCCTGGGGCCTGCCAGGTTGCGTGCTCGGATAAGGGAACCCCACGGCATTTTTTTTTTTTTTTTTGGTGCGGGGTTCCCCTTAAAATCCATACCAGACCTGAAGGGTCTGGTATGGATTTTGAGGGGGACCCCTATGCCATTTATTTTTAAATTGGCGCAGGGTTCCCCTTAATATCCATACCAGACCTGAAGGGCCTGGTAATGGAATTTGGGGGGACCCCCACGCATTTTTGCTTTTTTCCAATGACTTTTATCTGTATAGCCGGGACCCGACAATTCATTACAGCCGCTTTACAGTAGTTTTAAATTACATTTTTTTTCTTTTAGAAATTACATTTTGTGCAGGGACAAAACATGGGAAACATGCGCAACTTTTCAGGCATACTATAGACACCCCCCCCAGGTACAAAATTTAAAGGAATATTTCACTTTTATTGTTTCACTTTAAGCATTATTAAAATCACTGCTCTCGAAAAAACGGCCATTTTTAAAACTTTGTTTTGCATTGATACATGTCCGCTGGGGCAGGACCCGGGTCCCCAAACACTTTTTGACAATAAATTGCATATCAACCTTTAAAATTAGCATTTTTGGTTTCTCCAATAGACTTTTAAAGGGTGGTCCGCGGCTTTTGAATTTGCAGAGAACACCCCAAATTGTTCGCTATTCGGCGAACGGGCGAACAGTCAATGTTCGAGTCAAACTCATGTTCGACCCCAACATAAAGCTCATCCCTAGTGGCCAGGTGCTGATTGGCAAGCTAAAGGCACGGGAATTAGCGATGACAATTCTGGTAGCCACGCCTTCTGTAACAACTGTAGTGGAAGCAGGCACCGCCTACATGAGATGGGCAACTTTGCTCTGAATTTAGAAGCAGTGCAGCATTGTTGCCACCCCATCACAGGAAGCTGCATTAAGTGGAATCCAATGGCAGGAACAACAGCCTCTGGGCTTTCATTCGCCTGATAGCTTTCACAGTTCACTGAACCACCCGCCCCCCTGGCGGTGCCCCCTTCAGTATTTCTCAGGGTCTCCTGTCCCTCTAGGGCAGGGGCCTCCAAACTGCGGCCCGAGATGTGGCCCTTTGCTAGCCTTTATCTGGCCCTTGGGGCAATATTCGTCCCACTAATACCAACAACGGAGAACTATTTCTTCCACCAATACCAATGATGGAATACTATTCCTGCTACTAATAGGGGCACTCCCCTGCAAAAGTAAGTGAAAGATTATAAATGTTACTAAAGCGCTACTATGTGTGAAATTTGTGTGTAGAATCAAACAAAATTAGGATACCCAAATGGTGACAGCTGCAACCAATCAAGGAAATCTGTGATCCTAAACGTGTAAGTGAATAAATATATTGGTGCGCTGGGACCAACCCTATTATGTGGCACAAATCAACAAATATATGTAATAATAAATAACAGATGCATCCAATAATAATATAAAGTGATACTGTGCTATTGTTGCAAAATTAAAGTGCAAACTAAATCTTCAATGGATGTTGCTCCGTACATAAATAAATAACAGCAATGGATTGGTATAAAGTGCAATGAGTAGCAATACGCAAAACCATCAAATGTGCAATAATGGCATAAATGGATACAAATCCAAAAAGAAAAAAGGGTTTTATGAAAGTCTACTTAAAGTGGTTGTAAACCCACTTTTTCAACTTGCACCTACAGGTAAGCCTAGATTAAGGCTTACCTGTAGGTGCAAGAAATATCTCCTTAACCCACACGGTTTAGGAGATATTTACTAAAAATGACAGGTGCCGCTGTCTACGGCGCATGCGCGCCGTAGACAACGGCGCATTCATGGGGTTAATCCCATTCACAAAATCGGCTACTTCCCAGCAATCGCTGGGCGTAGCCGAATGTGACGGCTCTCGCGCGCATGCGCAGAGTGACATCTCCGCCGCTCCGGCCAATCACAGCGCCGGAGCGGCGCTGTGATTGGCTGGTGCGGCGATACCCGGAAGTAACCTTCCGGCTATCGCCGCAGCGATGGATGCGGCTGAAGAGGGAGACCAGGACGGCTTCGGGGGCCCCGATCTAAGGTAAGTGATGCATAATGAGCTATTATGCTAGTCATATTAGCTCATTATGCCTTTCTCTTACAGGTAGTTATGAAAAAAAAATAAAAAAATATCGGGTTTACAACCACTTTAACCACTTGACCACTGGGCACTTAAACCCCCTTAATAACCAGACCAATTTTCAGCTTTCGGTGCTCTCACATTTTGAATGACAATTACTCAGTCATACAACACTGTACCCATATGAAATTTTTGTCCTTTTTTTCACACAAATAGAGCTTTCTTTTGGTGGTATTTAATCACTGTTGGGTTTTTTATTTTTTGCGCTATAAGAGAAAAAAGACTGAAAATTTTGTAAAAAAATGATTTTTTTTTCGTTTCTGTTATAAAATTTTGCAAATTACAATTTTTTCTTCATAAATTTTGGCCAAAATTTATACTGCTACATATCTGTTTCCCGTGTTTAGAACAGTCCCTGCAGAAAATGTAATTTCTAAAGGAAAAAAAGTCATTTAAAACTACTCGCGGCTTTAATGAATTGTCGGGTCCCAGCAATACAGATAAAAGTCATTGAAAAAAACGGCAGGGGTTCCCCCCCCTAGTCCATTACCAGGGCCTTTGGGTGAAAAGAGGGGGGGGACAAGAGAGCGCCTTCCCCCTCCTGAACCGTACAAGGCCACATGCCCTCAACATGGGGAGGATGTGCCCATGTTGATGGGGACAAGGGCCTCATCCCCACAACCCTTGCCCGGTGGTTGTGGGGGTCTGCGGGCAGGGGGCTTATCGGAATCTGGAAGTCCCCTTTAACAAAGGTGACCCCCAGATTCCGCCCCCCCCATGTGAATTGGTAATGGGGTACATTGTACCCCTACCATTTCACAAAAAAAATGTGTCAAAAATGTTAAAAACCACAGTACACAGCTTGGGACAAGTCCTTTATTAAAAAAAAAAAAAAAAATTCCAACGATGTAATCCTCTCTCGAGCGATACGGAGAAAAAAAAAAGCCGTCTCGATTCTGCCTTCATGGGAGGCACCCGCAGAATGACGCACTCTCGCCGTGACAGCTCTTTTATAGCTGAGG
This sequence comes from Rana muscosa, assembly GCA_029206835.1. NCBI lineage: Eukaryota > Metazoa > Chordata > Amphibia > Anura > Ranidae > Rana > Rana muscosa. The sequence continues at coordinate 77,635,263 of CM055124.1, forward strand.
GCGGGGCCACCCGTCACTTGTGCGGGTGACCCCGCCCCCTCTGACTCAGCAGAGAAAGACCGGGGTAACCCAGTGACATGTACGGGTGACCCCGCCCCCTCTGACACAACGCGTCTCCCCCTCTTTTCCTGGGGCCTGCCAGGTTGCGTGCTCGGATAAGGGAACCCCACGGCATTTTTTTTTTTTTTTTTTGGTGCGGGGTTCCCCTTAAAATCCATACCAGACCTGAAGGGTCTGGTATGGATTTTGAGGGGGACCCCTATGCCATTTATTTTTAAATTGGCGCAGGGTTCCCCTTAATATCCATACCAGACCTGAAGGGCCTGGTAATGGAATTTGGGGGGACCCCCACGCATTTTTGCTTTTTTCCAATGACTTTTATCTGTATAGCCGGGACCCGACAATTCATTACAGCCGCTTTACAGTAGTTTTAAATTACATTTTTTTTCTTTTAGAAATTACATTTTGTGCAGGGACAAAACATGGGAAACATGCGCAACTTTTCAGGCATACTATAGACACACCCCCCCCCAGGTACAAAATTTAAAGGAATATTTCACTTTTATTGTTTCACTTTAAGCATTATTAAAATCACTGCTCTCGAAAAAACGGCCATTTTTAAAACTTTGTTTTGCATTGATACATGTCCGCTGGGGCAGGACCCGGGTCCCCAAACACTTTTTGACAATAAATTGCATATCAACCTTTAAAATTAGCATTTTTGGTTTCTCCAATAGACTTTTAAAGGGTGGTCCGCGGCTTTTGAATTTGCAGAGAACACCCCAAATTGTTCGCTATTCGGCGAACGGGCGAACAGTCAATGTTCGAGTCAAACTCATGTTCGACCCCAACATAAAGCTCATCCCTAGTGGCCAGGTGCTGATTGGCAAGCTAAAGGCACGGGAATTAGCGATGACAATTCTGGTAGCCACGCCTTCTGTAACAACTGTAGTGGAAGCAGGCACCGCCTACATGAGATGGGCAACTTTGCTCTGAATTTAGAAGCAGTGCAGCATTGTTGCCACCCCATCACAGGAAGCTGCATTAAGTGGAATCCAATGGCAGGAACAACAGCCTCTGGGCTTTCATTCGCCTGATAGCTTTCACAGTTCACTGAACCACCCGCCCCCCTGGCGGTGCCCCCTTCAGTATTTCTCAGGGTCTCCTGTCCCTCTAGGGCAGGGGCCTCCAAACTGCGGCCCGAGATGTGGCCCTTTGCTAGCCTTTATCTGGCCCTTGGGGCAATATTCGTCCCACTAATACCAACAACGGAGAACTATTTCTTCCACCAATACCAATGATGGAATACTATTCCTGCTACTAATAGGGGCACTACTCCTCCTTTTATTGACAACCAATCCTGAGGCCATATTTATTCTCACTGATGCAGGGACATTTTAAGCCCCTGCTGGGCACAATACGACCCTCCTAAAGTCTGAAGGACAATAAGTTGGCCCTTTGTTTGAAAACTTTGGAGACCCCTGCTCTAGGGTAACAATGGAACTTTGAACATGCAGTCCTTGAGTACCTTTAGTGTTTTTGAAAAAAAAAATTTAGCGTTGGCTTTAATGTCTACCTATGTTGATTTCTCTAGAGCTGTTTACTTATGAACAAGTCATGGCCAAAGTTTATCAGTATGAAGGTGGTGATGGTCCTCAAGCTAGAGGTTACATACAATCAACGCCGACATCGCCTTTTACTAATGGAACAACCAACAAGCCGTTGGACAGGCCCACTTGGTCAAGAATCTTTGGCCCATTGGCTGCTTTTATTACAGTTACACTTTTCAGTCTGCTTTGGTGCTACTTTGTCAAAAGGTAGGTTAAAGTCAAACCAGATCCACAGCATAAATATATATACAGTATGTGTGTGGAGATATTTTCTATATGTGTATATACATGGCTTTTTTTTCTTAGAGAATAGGTGCCTTTTGGCGTTACCCCTTGTCTCCGCCCCCTACCCACCTCCGAGCACTGTCCCTTGGTTCCTCCCCCAACCCACCTTCCAGTACTGCCCCTTTTAGAGAATACAGAAATAAGTAACATTTGTGGTACTAAGTAATTTCTATGGCATTTGTTAATGATAACAAGAAAAGCAGTAAAATAGATCCCATGCAGCAAACAGACGCCCCTCCAGCAACCATAGAGCTCCACAGCAACAATGGACCACCCAAACAAAATACCCCCCAGCAACAATAGACCCCAGCAGCAACAACGGATTCTCGCCACAGACAGCATCAATAGACCCTCCAGCAACCAGCTACAATAGGCTGCTCCCTCGACAGTAGATCCCTCCCAGCAACTGACCCCCCAGCAACATAAGACCCACCCCCAGCAAAAATAGATCCCATTCAGAGACAATACGTTCCCCAGCAGCAACAATAGACCTCCCCTGCAAAAGTAAGTGAAAGATTATAAATGTTACTAAAGCGCTACTATGTGTGAAATTTGTGTGTAGAATCAAACAAAATTAGGATACCCAAATGGTGACAGCTGCAACCAATCAAGGAAATCTGTGATCCTAAACGTGTAAGTGAATAAATATATTGGTGCGCTGGGACCAACCCTATTATGTGGCACAAATCAACAAATATATGTAATAATAAATAACAGATGCATCCAATAATAATATAAAGTGATACTGTGCTATTGTTGCAAAATTAAAGTGCAAACTAAATCTTCAATGGATGTTGCTCCGTACATAAATAAATAACAGCAATGGATTGGTATAAAGTGCAATGAGTAGCAATACGCAAAACCATCAAATGGGCAATAATGGCATAAATGGATACAAATCCAAAAAGAAAAAAGGGTTTTATGAAAGTCTACTTAAAGTGGTTGTAAACCCACTTTTTCAACTTGCACCTACAGGTAAGCCTAGATTAAGGCTTACCTGTAGGTGCAAGAAATATCTCCTTAACCCACACGGTTTAGGAGATATTTACTAAAAATGACAGGTGCCGCTGTCTACGGCGCATGCGCGCCGTAGACAACGGCGCATTCATGGGGTTAATCCCATTCACAAAATCGGCTACTTCCCAGCAATCGCTGGGCGTAGCCGAATGTGACGGCTCTCGCGCGCATGCGCAGAGTGACATCTCCGCCGCTCCGGCCAATCACAGCGCCGGAGCGGCGCTGTGATTGGCTGGTGCGGCGATACCCGGAAGTAACCTTCCGGCTATCGCCGCAGCGATGGATGCGGCTGAAGAGGGAGACCAGGACGGCTTCGGGGGCCCCGATCTAAGGTAAGTGATGCATAATGAGCTATTATGCTAGTCATATTAGCTCATTATGCCTTTCTCTTACAGGTAGTTATGAAAAAAAAATAAAAAAATATCGGGTTTACAACCACTTTAACCACTTGACCACTGGGCACTTAAACCCCCTTAATAACCAGACCAATTTTCAGCTTTCGGTGCTCTCACATTTTGAATGACAATTACTCAGTCATACAACACTGTACCCATATGAAATTTTTGTCCTTTTTTTCACACAAATAGAGCTTTCTTTTGGTGGTATTTAATCACTGTTGGGTTTTTTATTTTTTGCGCTATAAGAGAAAAAAGACTGAAAATTTTGTAAAAAAATGATTTTTTTTTTGTTTCTGTTATAAAATTTTGCAAATTACAATTTTTTCTTCATAAATTTTGGCCAAAATTTATACTGCTACATATCTTTGGTAAAAATAAGTACAAATTGGTGTATATTATTTGGTCTTTGTGAAAGTTATAGAGTCCACAAGCTATGGTGCCAATATCTGAAAATTGATCACACCTGAAGTACTGACGGCCTATCTCAATTCTTGAGACCCTAACATGCCAGAAAAGTACAAATACCCCCCAAATGACCCCTTTTTGGAAAGAAGACATTCCAAGGTATTCAGAAAGAGGCATTGTGAGTTTTTTGAAGTTGTCATTTTTTCCCACAATTCTTTGCAAAATCAAGATTTTTTTTTTCTCTTTTTTTTTTTCCACAAAATTGTCATATTAGCAGGTTATTTCTCACACACAGCATATGCATTCCACAAATTACACCCCAAAACACATTCTGCTATTACTCCCGAGTATGGCGATACCACATGTGTGAGACTTTTACACAGCGTGGCCACATACAGAGGCCCAACATGCAGGGAGAACCTTCAGGCGTTCTGGAGCACCCAGGCCAATTCTGACATTTCTCTCCTACATGTAAAAATCATCATTTGTTTGCTAGAAAATTACATAGAACCCCAAAACATTATATATGTTTTTTTAGCAAAGACCTTAGAGAATATAATGGTGGTTGTTGCAACTTTTTATCTCGCACGATATTTGCGCAGCAATTTTTTAACGCGTTTTTTACGGAAAAAAATGTTTTGTGCTTAAAAAAAAAAAAACAGTAAAGTTAGCCCAATGTTTTTGCATAATGTGAAAGATGAAGTTACGCCGAGTAAATAGATACCTAACATGTCGCCCTTAAAAATTGCACACACTCGTGGAATGGCGCCAAACTTCGCTACTTAAAAAATCCCCATAGGCGACGCTTTAAATATTTTTACTGGTTACATGTTTTGAGTTACAGAGGAGGTCTAGGGCCAAAATGATTGCTCTCGCTCTAACGTTCGCAGAGATACCTCACATGTGTGGTTTGAAAACCGTTTTCATATGTGGGCGGGACTTACGTATGCGTTCGCTTCTGTATGCGAGCTCACGGGGACAGGGGCGCTTTAAAAAAAAAAAAAAAAATTATTCTTCATTTTACTTTATTTATTTTAGTTTGACATGTTTTTCCGCCCTAAACATTTTTTTGATCACTTTTATACCTATTACAAGGAACGTAAACATCCCTTGTAATAGGAATATGGCATGACAGGTCCTCTTTACAGTGAGATATGGGGGGGGGGGTGTCAATAAGACCCCACATCTCACCTCTAGGCTGGGAAGCCTGAAAAAAAAAAAAAAAAAAAAAACAACAATCCTGGCTTAGCGTAGCGGTGAGTCGGTAGAAGCACCGGAGGGGGGGGGGACATCCCCTCTCGCCTCCCGTAAGAATGATCAAGCGGCGGAACAGCCGCTATGATTGTTCTTATGGTGTAGGGAATCGCCGGCTGAAAAAGCTAATATCTGAATGATGCCTGTAGCTGCTCCCATCATTCAGATATCCCCGCACAAAGTCAAGGACGTCATATGACGGCCGGAGGGCGGGAAGTGGTTATTGCGGAGTATTGCCGGGCATTGCGGAGTATTGCCGGGCATTGCGGAGTATTGCCGGGCATTGCGGAGTATTGCCGGGCATTGCGGAGTATTGCAGGGCATTGGCAGGGTATTGCGGTGTATGGCACAGGGTATTGCGGTGTATGGCACAGGGTATTGCACGGGTATTGCACAGGGTATTGTGGAGGGTATTGCACAGGGTATTGTGGAGGGTATTGCAGAGTATTGTGGAGGGTATTGATGAGCCGAACACCCCCGGGTTCGGTTCGCACCAGAACCCGCGAACGGACCGAAAGTTCGTACGAACATTAGAACCCTATTAAATACAATGGATGCGAACGTTCGAATTCTAAAGTGCTAATTATAACAACTATTATGCATGTTATTGTCCTAAAAAGGGTTTGGGAACCCGGGTTCTGCACCAGGGGACATGTATCAATGCAAAAAGAAGTTTTAAAAACGGTCGTTTTTCGGGAGCAGTCATTTTAATGATGCATAAAGTGAAAAAAAAAAAGTCAAATATTCCTTTAAATATCGTACCTGGGGGGTGTCTAAAGTATGCCTGTGAAGTGCCACGTGTTTCCCGTGTTTAGAACTGTCCCTGCACAAAATGACACTTCTAAAGGAAAAAAAAGCCATTTAAAACTGCTTGCGGCTTTAATGTAATGTCTGGTCCCGGTAATATGGATGAAAATCTTTAAGAAAAATGGCATAGCTACCCCATGACCCCCCCCCCCCCTACCCCAGCCCATTACCAGCCCCTTTGGGTCTTGTATGGATATTAAGGGGAACCCCGCACATAAAATAAAAAAGGCCCTATATACTCTGAACAGCTGTATACAGGCGGTGCATACAAGACAGGGACTGTAGGTTTGTTCTTATGTAGAATCTGTTTGTAATTTTGAACAGGTACATTGTTTAAGTGTAGCTCCAGCCCAAAAATCTATTTTTAAACTTTTTGGAAAACATAGGTAAGGGTTATCACCCCTGTAACATTTGTTTTGCTGTCTGTGCCCCTGTTCAGAACATTTCACCTCACTTTCCGTCCCAATGACAACTGTTTTTGAAATGTGGTGTTTTTCTTGAAACAAGGATTGGTGATAAAGCATCAGTACAGAGGAGACACCTTTCTCCCATATTAATTCTTACAGGAGAGAATTTTCCTTCCAAGGGGTAGATTTCCTCTCACTTCCTGTTGTCTTCTTGCGTTTGCAAGTAGGAGTCGTTTGTAAGTTGGATGTTTGAAAGTAGGGACCTGCCGTATATACTCTGCAGAAATAGGCCCCTTAGTTGTTGGTGTTGGCACAACACTGTAAGCACTCACAGTTACTCTTGGTTGGTGCTGGAACGCCCTGCTGTCAACTATTATATTAGGAATTTTAATTACATATAATTGTTGAACAGTGGTAGTAAAAATTGGGCCTTTGATGGTGGTGCTGGTGCCACAACACTGTAAGCCCTGACAGTTACTCTTGGTGGGTGCAGCAATGGGCCCTGCTGTGAATTATTAGATCAAGAATTGTAATTGCATGCCCCTGTTGAACAGGGGCTGAAAAATTGGGCCTTTCGTGGTGGTGGTGGTGGTGTTGCCACAACACTGTAAGCCCTCAGAGTTACTCTTGGTGGGTGCAGGAATGGGCCCTGCTGTGAATTATTAGATCAAGAATTGTAATTACATGCCCCTTTTGAACAGGGGCTGAAAAATTGGGCCTTTCGTGGTGGTGGTGGTGGTGGCGTTGCCACAACACTGTAAGCCCTCAGAGTTACTCTTGGTGGGTGCAGCAATGGGCCCTGCTGTGAATTATTAGATCAAGAATTGTAATTGCATGCCCCTGTTGAACAGGGGCTGAAAAATTGGGCCTTAGGCACTGGTGGCACAACACTACAACCCCTCACAGATACTGTACTTGGAGCACAGCAATGAGCCCTATGGCAAATTATTGCTAAAAAAATTGTAATTACACGCCCCTGTAAAACGGGCTGAAAAATTGGGCCTTAGCCACTGGTGGCGGCACCCATAAACAAAAATGATCTTCCAAGCTATCATCATCAATCGTATCATTGAGGACTCGGAGGAGGAGGATAGCCAGTCAACATAACAGCACAGGCACTCAGCATCAGCATCAGTCTTGAAGGGATGTGACATGTTAAAATCAATTAGTCTGTTATATCAGCATCAGGTGTGTGGTAGCTGGTGGTGATCCAAGACTGGTTCATCTTGATGAAAGTCAGTCGATCAACCGAGTCGGTGGACAGGCGCACCCTGTGATCCGTGACAAATCCTCCAGCAGCACTGAATGTGCGTTCCGAAAGAACGCTGGATGCAGGACAGGCCAGTAGCTCAATTGCATACTGTGCAAGCTCTGGCCAGTGATCCATCCTCAAGACCCAGTAAGCCAGAGGATTTTCGGTGGGGAAGGTGTCCAAGTCTGACCTTGCCCCTAGACATTCCTGCACCATGTTTATCAGACGCTGGCGATGGTTGCTGGAACCGATCATACTTTGGGGCTGCGGACTAAAGAATTGTCTGAACGCATCGGTCAGACTGCCACCTTCCCCACCGCTCCTTCTTTGACTGCCCGAAGCCTCAGCAACTCGTTGTCCAGGACCAGGAGTTTGTAACCTCCCAGTCTCTGGGAACGCGTTGCACAGACCTTTCTGCAAGGCCTCCCGGAGTTGTCTCATCCTCTGCGACGATAACATAAGGTCCGCAACCTTACCCTTGTACCGTGGATCAAGGAGAGTGGCCAGCCAGTAATGGTCCCTCTCCTTGATCCGAAGAATACGAGGATCCTTCCGCAGACTTTGCAGGATCAGGGAGGCCATGCAGCGTAGGTTTGCTGAGGCATTCGCTCCGGAGTCCTCTGGGTCACTAAGGACGACATGATCCGCAGCCACCTCCTCCCAGCCACGTACAAGTCCACTGGTTTCTTGGGACTGTAAATCATCCCTAAAAGACTGCTGCTGATGATGCTGAGTGCCAGCCTCCACCTCCATGCTGACACAATCCTCCTCCTCCTCCTCCTCCTCCTCCTCCTCTTCCTGTGCGATGGGTGGGACAGAAGGAACACTGTCTGGGTAAAGGGGGCCTTGAGAGGCAAGGAAGTCCTCCTCTTCCTGCCTCTGTTCTGCCTCAAGTGCCCTGTCCATTATTCCACGCAGCGTGTGCTCCAACAGGTGGACAAGAGGTACAGTGTCACTGATGCATGCACTGTCACTGCTCACCATCCTCGTGGCCTCCTCAAATGGTGCCAGGACAGTGCATGCATCCCTGATCATGCCCCACTGGCGTGGAGAAAAAAAACCAAGCTCCCCTGACCCTGTCCTGGTGCCGTAGTCGCACAGGTACTCATTGATGGCCCTCTGCTGCGTGTGCAGCCGCTGCAGCATGGCCAACGTTGAGTTCCACCTGGTGGGCATGTCACATATAAGGCGGTTCTTGGGCAGGTTCAACTCCTTTTGCAGCTCAGCCAGGCGAGCACTGGCATTATAAGATCTGCGGAAATGCACACAGACTTTCCTGGCCTGCCTCAGGACATCCTGTAAGCCCGGGTACCTGCCCAAGAACCGCTGCACCACCAGGTTAAGGACGTGAGCCACACAGGGCACATGGGTCAGTTGTCCCTGTCGGAGGGCGGAGAGGAGGTTGGTGCCATTGTCGCAAACCACCATTCCTGGCTTAAGCTGGCGTGGCGTCAACCACCTCTCGGCCTGGCCCTGCAGAGCAGACAGGACCTCTGCCCCAGTGTGGCTTCTGTCCCCCAAACACACCAGCGCAAGCACGGCATGGCATCTTTTTGCCTGCGTACTTGCGTAGCCCCTTGAACGCCTACGGAGCACCGCTGGTTCCGAGGACAAACCACAGGAAGAGGCCATGGAGGAAGAAGAGGAGGGGGTGGAGGAGAGAGGTGTGTCACAACCAGTAGTAGCATTTTGGAGGCGTGGCGGTGGAACAACCTCCAACACTACTGCACCTTGTCCTGCATCCTTCCCAGCTGCCAAAAGAGTGACCCAATGGGCCGTGAAAGAAAGGTAACGTCCCTGTCCATGCCTGCTGGACCATGAGTCAGCGGTAATATGCACCTTACCGCTGACCGCCCTGTCCAGCGAGGCCAAGACATTGCCTTCCACATGCCGGTAGAGAGCCGGAATAGCCTTCCGTGAGAAAAAGTGGCGTTTGGGAACCTGCCACTGAGGAACCGCACATTGCACAAACTCACGGAAGGGGGCCGAGTCTACCAACTGAAAAGGCAGCAGTTGAAGCGCTAGCAATTTAGCCAAGCTAGCATTCAACCGCTGGGCATGTGGATGGCTGGGAGTGAACTTCTTTCGACGGTCCAGCAGCTGGGGCAGGGAAATTTGCCTGCTAGAATCGGACGTCGGTGTACTGCTAGCAGAGTGGCCGCAAGTACTTGGCTGTGACACACCTAATTCTACACCTTCATTCCTCTCAGTGCATGTTTCAGAGAGGACTGAAGTTATAGTGGGGTTGGAGATCCCAGCTGATGCGGTGCAAGGAGAGGTCCGCTTTGTTCTTTGGTGTGGGTCTTTGAGGTAGGCTCGCCAACGAGCTGCATGGCAGGTCAACATATGTCTGGTCAGGCATGTGGTACCCAAGCGGCTGATGTTTTGGCCACGCGATATACGCTTGAGACATATGTTGCAAACAGCAGCTGTGCGATCTGATGCACTAGCCTCAAAAAAGGCCCACACCAAAGAACTTTTTGAATGACGGGCAGAGGTAGCGCCCTGCACAGGCGGAGCTCTGCGGTGTGATTCCGTCGGTGTACTGCCCTTACGCTGGCCACCAAAGGGCATCCTGCCTCGTTGGAGATGTGCCTCCTCCTCATCCTCCTCCTCCTCCTCTCTCCTATTAGGCACCCACGTGGAGTCAGTGACCTCATCATCCCCTCCCTCCTCATCACTGGAGCCAATCTGGCAGTATGCTGCAGCTGCTGGAACATGACTGCCAGATTGGTGTCCTTCTTGAGCATCCCCTCTGTCTGCTCTCACGCTACTGCCTTCCTGTAGCTGGGTTTCATCATCAGACCCTTCGAAACGCTGGGCATCCTCCTGGAGCATGTACCCAACACTGTGCTCAAACAGTTCGGGGGACTCCTCAGGAGGAGGACATGGTGGGTCTAGGGAAGGAGTGACTGATGATGAGTCTGACATTGATACCAGGGAAGAGGACGCTTTGGCAGCTGCTTTGCCAGTACCCTGAGCCTGGGTGAGAGAGGATGAGGAGGAGGAGGAGGGCTTGGTCATCCACTCTACCAAGTCTTCGGCATGATGTGGCTCAACATGTCCAGCTGCCGAAAAGGACAAGCGTGTCCCATGGCCATGTGCTGATGACAATGCACCGCGTCCACGACCAGCACTGTTGCCCCCAGACACAGAGCCTGCTTGCCCTCTTTTATTGCCTCCTGACTGTCTGCCTCTCCTTGTTTGCCTTCCAGACATTCTAATAGATGGCCTGCAGGGAGATGGGAAAAAAGCAATAAGGGCTACCTTCAGGTGTCCTTCTCTGTCCCTTTACTTAAGGATTTCTAAATATGGTTGAGGATGATTGCTTTTGCACAGAATAGCACAACGACAATTTCCCTGACTGTCCAAAAAACAAGGATTTCAAAGATGGTTGATGAGGAATGCTTTAGCACACTATAGCACAAGGAGAATTTCCCTCACTGTCCTTCCCTGTCCCTAGAAACAAGGATTATCACAGTGAAAGAAACTGACACTCTCCCTACCTATAGTTTTCTGTCCCTAGAAAAAATGTTTTTTTAAAGCACACTATAGCACAAGGAGAATTTCCCTCACTGTCCTTCCCTGTCCCTAGAAACAAGGATTCGCACAGTAAAACACACTGACACTCTCCCTACCTATCCTTCTCTTTCCCTAAACTAAAGGAATCCAGGTTAAGCAAGAAAAAATAAATGTCACTGTCCCTGCCTATGCTTCTCTTTCCCTGCTCCGGAACACACTACACTAGGCCGCCGTGCTGGCGGCCTTTTATAGTGTGGGGCGTGTACTAAACACCCTCAGCAATAATTGGCCACAGGCATCCTGCCTGTGGCCAATCATTGCTCTCCTCGCTGCCGGCGCTGTGATTGGCCAAGCATGCGGGGTCACAGTGCATGCTTGGCCAATCACAGCGCCTGGATGACACTGCGATGGCGTAGTGCATTGTGGGCCGTTCGCGTCACTCGAATTTGGCGCGAATGGCCCAAATCGTTCGATCTTCGTCGAACGATCGAACAGCCGATGTTCGAGTCGAACGTATGTTCGACTCGAACACGAAGCTCATCCCTAGTGGAGGGTATTGCAGAGTATTGTGCAGGGTGTTGCAGAGTATTTTGCAGAGTATTGCGCAGGGTATTGCAGAGTATTGCGCAGGGTATTGCACCAGAGTATTGCAGAGTATTGCACCAGAGTATTGCAGAGTATTGCACCAGGGTATTGCAGAGTATTTTGCAGGGTATTGCGCAGGGTATTGCAGAGTATTTTGCAGGGTATTGCGCAGGGTATTGCAGGGTATTGCGCAGGGTATTGCAGAGTATTGCGCAGGGTATTGCAGAGTATTGCACCAGAGTATTGCACCAGAGTATTGCACCAGAGTATTGCACCAGAGTATTGCACCAGAGTATTGCGCAGAGTATTGCGCAGAGTATTGCACCAGGGTATTGCACCAGGGTATTGCACCAGGGTATTGCACCAGGGTATTGCACCAGGGTATTGCACCAGGGTATTGCAGAGTATTGCACCAGAGTATTTTGCAGAGTATTTTGCAGAGTATTGCACCAGGGTATTGCACCAGGGTATTGCACCAGAGTATTGCACCAGAGTATTGCACCAGAGTATTGCGCAGGGTATTGCAGAGTATTGCACCAGAGTATTGCACCAGAGTATTGCAGAGTATTGCACCAGGGTATTGCGCAGGGTATTGCAGAGTATTGCGCAGGGTAATGCAGAGTATTGCACCAGAGTATTGCACCAGAGTATTGCACCAGAGTATTGCAGAGTATTGCACCAGGGTATTGCAGAGTATTGCAGAGTATTGCACCAGGGTATTGCACCAGAGTATTGCACCAGAGTATTGCACCAGAGTATTGCACCAGAGTATTGCACCAGGGTATTGCAGAGTATTGCACCAGGGTATTGCAGAGTATTGCACCAGGGTATTGCAGAGTATTGCACCAGGGTATTGCAGAGTATTGCACCAGGGTATTGCAGAGTATTGCACCAGGGTATTGCAGGGTATTGCACCAGGGTATTTTGCAGAGTATTGGCAGGGTGTATTGCAGAGTATTGGCAGGGTATAGCACAGGGATGGCTGAGCAGGGATGGATGGATGGATGGATCTGTGACTGCAATTGTCACAGATCCAGCCCACAGTGCTGCTGCTGCCATCCGCTCCCTCCCCCTCCCCTCTCACACTGTACCGATCGGTACAGAGAGGGGAGGGAGGAACCGGCGTCATCAAATGACGCCGGTCTGTTTACAAGTGATTGCTCCGTCATTTGACGGAGCGATCACGTGGTAAACGGCCGCTATCAGCGGCGATTTACCGCGATTCGTGATCCGCCGGGTCCAGAGGAGTTTCCCGTGTGCGCGCCCCAGGGGGCGCGCGGGAGCGCGATTCTGGGAGGACGTTATATAACGTCCTCCCAGAGTTAAGCAACCACCTTGTCGACGTTATTTGTCGGCAGGTGGTTGTTAAGTGGTTAAGGAGCTGTATGTAATTCCGCCGACTTCCACCGGAGGCACTGATCTGTCGTGCAGAGATAATAATTAGAGTTGAGCGGACACCTGGATGTTCGGGTTCGACGGGTTCAGCCGAACTTCGGAAAAAAGTTTGGGTTCGGGACCGAACTTTAACCCGAACCCGAACCCGAACCCCATTGAAGTCAATGGGGACCCGGACTTCTAAGGACTAAAAAGGCTCTAAAAAAGTAATGGAAAGGGCTAGAGGGCTGCAAATGGCAGCAAAATGTTGTTAAGAGCATAGCAAGTGCTCTGCAAACAAATGTGGATAGGGAAATAACTTAAAATAACATAAAAAAAATAAAAAAATATGCTGGAGGCCCCCTTTTCAGCAGAAGAGGTACGGGAAGTCATTAAGAACCTCAGAAACTCAACGGCACGATGCCACACATATGGTGGGAATGCCCCAGAATACGCCCTTTCTGGAATAAATTATTAAATTTAATGGATAAGCTAGTGGGAAAATAAAATACTTTGAAATAAAAATGTAGCGGGGTGCTAAATTTAAGGGAAGTGTTTGAGTGGTAAATAGGCTCAAACACCCTAATTCTGTAGGATTCATGGACCATTTTGTCCTCGGGGGACAGTATTGGTGTGCAGTTCCCTGCGGCCTACAGGTGGCGCTGCCATGGTAGGCTAGGGTTGAACCGCCGATACAGTCCTGTGCCTTTTGTGTCCCCTCTTGGCAGTAGTACAACGGGGCGGGGAACCTGCTGTGCATGCCGGGAGAGCATATAAAAGGGGCAGACCTTTGGCCTGGGGGCTGATGTCCAGTGGGGTCCACGCCCAGGTGCCTTCGGCCTGGGTACATGTGTTCCTGTTCCATCTCGGGTACCTTTAGCCCGGGGTGAGGTACTATCCTGGAGTTCCTGCTGCCCTGGGTATGGAGGCCTAGGTGCGGGAGTAAAGCCTGGAGTCTAGAGCCTTCGTCTGGAGTCCGCTAAGGGTCGAGGAGTCTTAGGGTGCCGCCTCGTGTAGGGGACCATGTTCCAGACTGCTGCATGATTTGGGGCTCAGACTGCTTGGCTGATTTGCAAGGGGGTGAGGTGAAAGACTGATGGACATGGGTTTCAGGTGCCAACTCTGATCTTTCATCAGAAGAGTGGGTGGGAGACAATGTGAAGGAACCCGAGGCACTGTCAGCAACCCAATCTACTATCGCCTGTACTTGTCCTGGCCTAAACATTAGTTCAGCCTCATTAGGCGCGACAAAATACCGCCGCAGGCTCGGTCGCCTACTCGCACCTGAGGAAGGTGTTTCACTTGTGCGTGTATCTGGCACAGATCCACCACGTCCTCTCCCTGCAACAGGAGCTCCACCAGCAGCACCACGACCGGGGCCACCACGTCCCTTTGACCTTCTCCTCATATTTTCAAAATTTAGGATCTTGCCCTAAATGGGTGTTTTTGAAAGAGCAGAACACACCCACAGTACGTAACCGCTGAATCGCACAGCTACAGAACTGCAGAAAATGCTATTTAAAAAAAATGTTGTTTTTTAGTATAGCACAGTAGAAGAAAACTATTTAGAAATTGTTTATTTCACACACCTCCACATATGTATAACACACTGCAAAATATTTTTTGTGGCCCTAAATGGTATTTTTTGGAAGACCACAACACACCCACAGTACGTAACGTAACCGCTGAATCGCACAGCTACAGAACTGCAGAAAATGCTATTCAAAAAAAATGTTGTTTTTTTAGTATAGCACAGTAGAAGACAAATATATAGAAATGGTTTATTTCACACGCCTCCACATATGTATAACACACTGCAAAATATTTTTTGTGGCCCTAAATGGGTCTTTTTGCAAGCGTACATTAAAGTGCAAATTTTTTTTTTTTTTTTTTGCCCTAAACGGGTCTTTTTTTGCACGAGCAAAATAAAATGCAAATTTTTTATTTTTTTTGCCCTTAATGGGTCTTTTGGAAAAGAGCACAATAAAGTGCCTTTTTTTTTGTTGCCCTAAATGGATCTTTTTCCAAGAGCAGAATACACCCACAGTATGGAAACGGTGTATCTCTCAATGTAATATATGCAGTGCTGGTGCACTGAGCTTGCAGATAAAAGTTAGATTTTCTCTGACACTGGGCTCATGGCAGTGTAAAAAGACTGCACTGCAACACAAACAGGTAAACCTATGCAGATCGCTGAGTTATATCTCTGAATCTGGACTCCTATTCCTATATAATATATCTCTCTCCCTGAAAGCACCAACAGGAACCTGGCCCTACACTACACTGTCTCTCTATCTTTTCCCTCAGATTCCAGAATCAGGACTAACTCATATATTTTTCTATCTCTCCCTAAAAGCAGCAGCAGCAGACAAGATCCTCTCCCTATCTATTCTGAAGCAGAGTGACGTGTGTGCTGTGTGCCTCTAGCTTATATAGAAGCTGGGTCACATGTTGCACTGACCAATCACAGCCATGCCATTAGTAGGCATGGCTATGATGGCTTCTAAGGGCACACCAGCTAATCAAAAGGTGATTGGCTGGCCCCTGAAGCATTTCTAACTGCACCATTAGATTGCCGAACCCGAACCCGGACTTTCGCGCAAAGTCCGTGTTCGGGTACGGGAAAAGCTAAAGTTCGGTACGGACCCGAACTTTACAGTTCGGGTTCGCTCAACCCTAATAATAATGCTTGTAACTCCTCTGCTGCCTCTTCCAGCAAAGTCTTCTCTCTACTTCTTTCCGACTCGGAGAGAAGACGTTGCTGGAAGAGGCAGCAGAGGAGTTACAAGCATTATTATTTCTGCACAACGGATCAGTGCATTCGGTGGAAGTCGGCGGAATTACATACAGCACCTTAAGTAGACTTTCATAAAACCCTTTTTTCTTTTTGGATTTGTATCCATTTATGCCATTATTGCCCATTTGATGGTTTTGCGTATTGCTACTCATTGCATTTTATACCAATCCATTGCTGCTATTTATTTATGTACGGAGCAACATCCATTGAAGATTTCGTTTGCACTTTATTTTGCAATAATAGCACAGTATCACTTTATATTATTATTGGATGCATCTGTTATTTATTACATATATTTGTTGATTTGTGCCACATAATAGGGTTGGTCCCAGTGCACCAATATATTTATTCACTTCCCCTGCAACAATAACACCCCCCTGCACAAATAGATGCCCTCCAGCAACAATAGATCCCCCAGCAACCAGCATTAATGGACACTGTAGCACCACCCAGTACACCTTGCCATTATATAAATTCAGTGCTGGAGGTGCGGGAACTGCATTCCCCCGCGTTCCTGCTAAAAAAAAAAGCCCTGTGTATATAGAAGAAACTAGTCTGTAGTAGTTACAACCAATCAAAGGCATAGTCCACCTTTTGATAAAATTAGGTAAATTCACCAATTCTGCTAAAATAAAAAAAATTGCATTTACTACATTTTTGCATTGAAGCCTGCAACTGCATTCAGAGCATCATGGGTGTAAAGGCCAGGGCCTGGCAGTGATAAAGCCACAGATTTTTTTTCTCAGATAATAGGTGCAAGTACTCCGCCAGGTTCCGAGTCACCTCTTGTCTCTGCCCTCCACCCATCTCCCAGAACTGCCCCTTTTAGAGAACACAGAAGCAAGTATCAGTAATGATATCAAGAAAAGCAGTAACGTAGATACCCCTGCATCAAGCAACAATAGATCCCCCAGCAAAAAAATAACCCAGAGTAACAATAAATCCACCCGCAGCAACAATGCACCCCCACCAGAAAAAATTGATACCCCCAACAACAATAGACCCCACAGCCTTAATAGATCTCCCTGCAACAATTTACCCCTACAACAAAATCCCCTCTCCCCCAGTAACAATAGCTCCACCCAAGCAACAACACAGCCCCACCATAAAAAAAATGGATACCCCAGCAACAAAACATCAACAATTGACCACGGCGACAAACCCCCCCCCCCCCAGAAACAATACGTCCACCAGTGGCAGCCTGTCCATTAGGGGTGCACGGGCGATGCCCCTCCTATCCATGCATCTGGGCCCCTAATCTACATGCAGGGCGCCGGACACATGGATTCCAATGGGGGGGGCGTTTTTTTTTTAAGCACACGATTAGAGCCAGAGGCTCTAATAGGCTTCAAAAAAGGGTGGGCTCGGGGCGCAGAGCACTGTGCCCTTAACCCACCCAGTTGTGTGATAATAGCAAATGAATAATCGCTATTATCACACTGATTCTCCTCCCCACCAATCGGGAAGCGGGTCGTGAGACCCGTTTCCCAATTAGCTGAAAGGAGAAGCCCTCCTATTGGCCTATGAGGAGGGATGAGACATACGGCCACTGCGCCGTGATGCTAAGGAGACACATGGGAAGCCCAATTGACGGAGACGGGACACAGAGGAGGGGGGAAGCTGCCGCCGTCTCCACATGTCAGCGCAGGGTGAGTGAGCTGGCAACAGGAGGGGATGTGGGTATGGTGCGCGGTGTGGGCTGGAGCGACGGGGGGGGGGGGCAGATCCCTCCTAGCAACAATACCCCACCCCGCAAGAAAATACTACCCCCATCAACAATTGACCTCCCCAGCATCAATAGATCCCCCTAGCAACAATAGACCAACAATAGACCCCCCCCCCACAGGAAAATACTCTCCCCACCAGAAACAGTACACCCCCACCATAAAAAATAGATGCCCCCAGCAACAACCCCTCCTAGCATTAATAGATCCCCCTAGAAACAATTGACCCCTGGTAACAAAATCCCCCAGTAACAATAGGTCCACTCAAGCTACAATACAGCTGCACCAAAAAAAATAGGTCCCCAACAACAAAAGATTCCCCCTAGCAACAATAGACCCCCACCACAAGAAAATACTCCCCAGTTACAAGAGATCCACCCAAGCAACAACAGACCCTGCCCAGCAAAAATGGATTCTACCAGCAATGATAGACCCCCTAGCAACAATAGATCCCACCAGCATCCAGCACCAATAGACCCCTCCCTCAACAGTAGACCCCTCCCAGCAACAATAGTTCCCCCCCAGAAACAATAGTTCCCCCCAGCATCATTAGACGCTCCAGCACACCACACCACCCCTTGCCATTACATACATTGAGTGCTGGAGGTGCCAGAACTGCCTTCCTGCTAAAAAAAGCCCTGGATAAAGTATAACAAGGGCAAAATCTTTCTTTTTATTTAAAAAATAGGGATTAGAACCCCTTATCAGGTTTTTATTGTTGTCTGTGACCCCATTAGGAAGATTTTTCTTGTTTATTTGTCATGTTTACCTTTATCACTAAAAAGTGAAATTAAAAAAAAATCACAAATTTTGGGTTGTCCCAGAACAGGAACAGAAAGGAAATCTTCCAATGGAGACAAACGTTCTGGTGACAACAAAGGATTCTCCTCACTTAGAAGGCAGTGCCGGGACAAGGTCATCCGGTGCCGAGGGCAAAGATGGATTTTTTTTTTTCATATATATATATACTAGTATTGGAGGCGATCATTGCAATCGAAACGTTCTAATCGGAGCCCCAATCAAAGGGAAGTAGGCAGGAGGTGGGGCGATGTGTGGGTATGTCCCGGTGCCTGTAGCTGCCACCTGCGGTGGGTTGGCCAGTGGTTAATTAGCAATGTTATTTGTAATATGCAGCAGGAAAGTGGGTTAACCCACTGGTGCCACTAATGTACCCACACATCACTGCCTGTTTGGGGCACATGCTCCTCCCGCCTATGCCCCTTTGATTGTACACAGCGGAGTCTGTCATCAGATCCCAGCCAATGATTCATGGCTGGGACCTGCTGATCGGCTGTGTCCAATCACAGCCCAGAGCTCTGTGTCAACACAGGGCTCTGGAGAGTCTGGACACCCACTGCCACCCCCCCTTGAAAGTTAATCATGTCATCTGCAGATGGCAATCTGCTTACTTGGTTAATGAACTGCTTGGTTCCTCCTCGATCTCACTCGCAGGTCGCAGCACCGGCGGGCCGCACTGGCAGCACTCTGTGCTCCTTCCACGTCCCGCCACACCGGCCACGCTACATAAATAGCCTGAAATATGTGCCGAGTGCACTCCTGCACCCGGCACAAGCCTAAAGCCCTGTACACACGATCGGTTTTACCGATGAAAACAGTCCGATGGACTGTTTTCATCGGACAAACCGATCGTGTATGGGCCCCATCGGACTTTTTTCCATCGGTGTTAAAAAATAGAACATGTTTTAAATTTATCCGATGGAAAAAAAAAACGATAGCAAATTACTATCGTCTGTGTGGAACTCCATCGGATAAAAAACCCACGCATGCTCAGAATAAAGTCGACGCATGCTCAGAAGCATAGAACTTCATTTTTCTTGGCTCGTCTGAGTGTTTTACATCACGGCGTTTGGGACGATCGGTTTTTTGACTGATGGTCTGTAGGCAAGACTGATGGAAGTCAGCTTCATCGGATTTCCGATGGAAAAATCCATCGGTTTAAAATCCATAGGAAATCCGATTGTGTGTACAGGGCTTAAGACCAGCCCCAACCTTCACAAGTAATCTCCGCCCAACATGGGCTTTCTTGTCCCGGCCAGCGTGACCTCACTGAGAGGCCGGCCGGGACAAGGAAGCTCCTGTTGGGCAGGGATTACTTGTGAAGGGCGAGGCTGGTCTTAGGCTTGTGTCGGGTGCAGGAGTGCACTCGGCACATATTTCAGGCTATTTATTTAGCATGGCCGGTGTGTACAGCACACTTCTCCAGCGCCCCCCTTCCTCCCGTGTCGCCCAGGGCATCTTCCCATTCTGCCCCCCTCTTGTCCTGGCCCTGTTAGAAGGGATTTCTTCTCCCTTCCTGTTGGCTATGGGACAGGAAGTGAGGAGAAATCTGCCCTAAAGGGACACAGAAGGCATAAAAAACTGACAAGAGTTAAAGCCTTCTCTTACTCTATCCAAAATGAAAAAAAAGGTTTTGCTTTTAGTTCTACTTGAATTCATATTATTGTAGACATTTTAAAAGAGCTTATATTGTGCTTTTGGTTAGAACAGAGATTGTCTTTAATATAAATAGTTCTTTATTACTTTCTATGTTTCAGATGTAAGAACAAACCAAAAATTCAGTCCCCAACAGCTAATGGCATTGAACTACAAGGCACGAATAAAGATGGAGATGATACCAACCAAGGCCTGCTCTCTAATGGAACATCGGAACCCCAACACGAGAACCAGATGGCCGAGACCTAATTCCTAATACGGGACACAGAGAACAATCTTTTCAAAAGTTTTCAGACTCTTCGTATATCGAACAAAAGACCTCCGTCTTCTAGAACCGTACATTTGAGAAGGCCTGGATGACAAATCCAAGGGAAGACGGCACTGGTTTCCAGGCATTGGTAAGTATCTGATTTTTAAAAGTCAGCAGCTACAAATACTGTCCAAATGTTGTATAAAATACTCTAGCTGCTGACTAAATCAGATACTAATGCCTGGAAACCAGTGCTGTCTTCCCAAAAACCGGTTCTTCTTACCGCTTTGGGTTCCTCATTCCGCCATCTTGGATATGGGAGCTGGATGTGGCTTCCTGAGGGACCACAGTCAGCTCCCCATTGCGCACGCATAAGCTCATGCTGTGTTTTTGAATGGTCCTGCAGCCTCCTGGGACATGTGACGTCTTCCAGAAGGCTGCAGGAGAACAGGGAAAGGGATGAGGATTGCGGAAGTGGTAGTGGGTACCACTAAAAATCGATGTCCCTCCCCCCCAACCCCCCTCCAAAAAATTTTTTTTTTTTGTTCTGTTTGTGGCTACGTTAATGCCTGTCTATGGGTGACTTACACATGCATTGTTTTTCTTTTCTATAAGATACTTCTTGACATTGATCAGAACTTTATTAATAATTGGGAAGAGAATCTTAACGGAACTTTTCAGAAGACACTCAAAAAAAATAATAATCAAACACTATTGTGAAGGCGTGGCCAAACAACCTTAGCGGTATGCAGGTACTTTAAAAGTATGCTATGCTTTTCCCCTTGCAGTTCCCTTCCAGTGCTCTGTGCTGGCAGAGCTGAGTAACAGCCACACCCCTCCACACAAGTGTCTATAGACAGGCTTGTATTACATAGATACAGAAGGGGTGTTTGTGTCTGACCTAGTCTGTTACTGAGAACTGGTCAATGGGTTTTAAAGTGATATTAAAGTCAATTATTTATTTTTAAATAGCAAACATATTATACTTACCTGCTCTGTGTAATGGTTTTACACATAGCAGCCCCAATCTTCCTCTTCTTTGGTCCACCACCAGTACTCCTGGCCCCTCCCTGCCGAGTGCCCCCAGAGCAAGCAGTTTGCTATGGGGGAGCACCCAAGTAGGCTCACTCCCAAGCCACCACTCTGCATGTCCATTCACACACAGACCAGCGGTTCGGCTCCACCCCCTTTATCTCCTCATTGGCTCACTGGCTGCGATTGACAGCAGCGGGAGCCAATGGCTTTTGCTGGCGCCTCAACCAATGAGGATACAGAGTCTCCAGAGAGCCGAGGCTCCTGTGCACATTGCTGAATCGCGATGGGGCTCAGTTAAGTATTAGGGGGGCTGCTGCACACAGAAGTTTTTTTTACCTTCATGCATAGAATGCATGATGGTAAAAAAAACTTGAGCCTTTATAACCACTTTAGGAAGTCCTTAAAATGGAAGTATACCCTCTATTCATATTCAGCCAAGGAAGCTGCCATCTTGGCCTCTGTTTGATCTTCAACTGCCATAATGCTGCACATGCAATCAGTTATGACCCCAGCCATTGGATGGTTTGACAGTTTGGTTTAGAGCACAACCAATGTGACAGTTACATTCCCGGAAACATGTGGTTTACTTCCACTTTAACCACTTAAGCCCTGGACCAATACGCAGCATAAAGACCAGGCCCCTTTTTGCGATTCGGCACTGTGTCGCTTTAACTGACAATTGCGCGGTCGTGCAATGTGGCTCCCAAACAAAATTGACGTCCTTTTTTTCCCACAAATAGAGCTTTGTTTTGGTGGTATTTGATCGCCTCTGCGAATTTTATTTTTTGCGCTATAAACAAAAATAGAGCGACAATTTTGAAAAAAATGCAATATTTTTTACTTTTTGCTATAATAAATATCCCCAAAAAATATATAACATTTTTTTTCCCCTCAGTTTAGGTCGATACGTATTCTTCTACATATTTTTGGTAAAAAAAATGACTGCAGGGTCGCAAGCACGCCGCCGGAGGCGCGCGCGCGCTACCACACGGCAGGCAGTTAAAGGGGACGTACAGGTACGTGATTGTGCCTGTAAGTGCCATTCTGCCGACGTATATATGCCGTGAGCGGTCCTTAAGTGGTTAAAAAGGAACTAAACCCTTGGGAAGCTGTGCCCTAAAAAGACAGGCAGAGGCAAAAGGACCACTCAGTATTATTGCCTGTTATCTCCATACAGCTTGATTTTCCTGTTGCTGACTTATTATGCTTTGTTCTGCACTGTGGAGGCGGCCATCTTGGTAGAAGCAGGGCTTAGCTTCCTCATGCCAGATCCTCCAGCAAGGAGAACAGTGAGCAGCAAAAAGGTGATATCATTGAATCTCACTTCAAACCCCTTGAGATTAAAGCCACACGACCAAGTTTCTCGGCAAGAACCAGCAAGAAACTTGCTGGCAGAGCTTTCTTGCCGAGTAAATCGGTCGTGTGTACGCGGCTATCATGTTTCTCGTCAAGAAAACCGACAAGAATCTCGACGAGAAAAATAGAGAACCTGCTCTCTATTTTCTCATCGAGATTCTTGTCAGCATGTTTCTCGACGAGAAAAGTGTGTGTGTGTACACTTACCTGTCCTCCGGGAAGCCCGCGCATGCTCGAAATGACTTTGACGCATGCGCGGTAGCTTCCTAGGCATAGGTAGTGTAACGACAGGGGTTAACGTTGTTTAAGTATATTCCATTCCCCAACACACATCAGCTACCAGACACTCCACAGTTAGGCGACCGCTTCCCATAGGAATAATTCTTCCAGAACAAACTAGACAACGCTCCGTGTTCAAGTTCCAAAAACAGGGAATGACTTTATTACAAGCACATGGTAACACATTTCTCTTTAAAACCCTTCCCTCCCATCCTTGGGGAACAGGGCGGGTTAAACTGTCCAATGACAATGGTCATACAGGTCAGGTGTGTTCAAACTTCTCTTTCAGTAAACAGTCTTAGCAGGAGGGGTGATTCTCCCCCCCCCCCCCCCACAGAGAGACACTTAAACATCCCATAATAGGCAGCCAGACGGGCTACCAGCTCCAATCCACATCACCACAAACAATGAACAGGTATTTTAGAAGCTGGGATTCATTAGCATTACACTAGGCAGACAGGTGATTGAAGCTGAACACCTCAGTATCTCCCAATTAACCTGTTGAGTTCAGAATCAGTAAATAGTCCTTTACAGACATCCTTGGGAATATGGTGGACAAATATCACAGACCCATTTCAGGTAGTCCAAGATATATTTCCTCAGTCACCCTATGCCCAAAGGGACTCCCGTTAAATGGCTCCCTCCATGTGGGACACTCCGGCAGACCCGGCTTGATCCTTCTTGGGTCAACTTGGGGAAGCTGAAGCAAGGGTATCTCATACTTTCTAAGAGATTCTGGGTTCCCTGGGCCCTCCCGTTACAGGTAGGGTGTAGCAAGATGGCGGCGACGGCATCGAATGTGACGAGCGCACGCTCATCGTAGTCGATGACGTCACCGCGTTCGCTCCATTCAAAGAACCGCGGGTTCTTTGAATCGAGCGTGTGTACACTCGGCCGGGACAAGTTTCTTGTCCAAGAATCTCGTCAAGAAAAACGACAAGTTTTTTCCTGACGAGATTCTCGGCCGTGTGTACGAGGCTTAACACTCAGAGGCACTACAGGCTCCCACTGCAGATATACAGCTAGGCGACTCCAAAACAGGAGTGCCTGGGCACACCTACATACCCGGAAGTACACTGCATTTTGTTAGAAGGAATTCTAGCTAAAATGTATATTTTTTTGTGGTACTGATTAAAAGAAATTCACATTTCTAGATCTTCCCTATCATATAGGATATCTTGAGGGTGAGTTTGCCCTGCATGGGGAATGTCCATGTTTTCTTGCAGCCAGTGTTGATGGGCTGAAAATCTAGTTAACTTGTAATATCAGCCTGAGATCCTTCTGCAATCATTCAGACTTCATTGCCGGTGCATTCTACCTACAGTTGGCTTTTTCTGACCTGCTTTTGCATTCCCATAGACTTGTATGGGGAGAGAAGCAGCTCTGGTGCAAACAAAAGCTCCTGGATGCAGACCCTTTAGCATGGATGGGCTGCAGTTCCCATTAGGACAATAAGGCCCCGTTCATATTTGGGCGATCAGGAATCACAGACAGAATTGGTGTGATTCTGCCCGTGATTCCAAATCTCAGCAAAACGCATAACGCACGTTTGAGTGCCATTTATCCTGAATGGCACCCAAACTTGGTGCAATCTTGACGCAATTGTTGCACGATAAAAATGGTAACGCAAAATTTGGTCCCTGAGCTTCTTCGGCATGACGAACGCACATAGGGCAGCCCATTCAAGCCCTATATGCAACACACGGAAACACATTTGAATCGCTCTTTTAAAATCACAATCGGGAACCCTCATTCCCACTACACAATATATAAATGGGGCCTTATGAGGTCTGATGAACCCCCAAAGTGCGTGGAGCGCCTGGGGAAGTTGTATTGAACACAGTGACACACCCATTTCTCTTCGTAAGTCGGCGACAAAACTGATTACATTTACATTTTGTGTCTGTGATTCTCAAATATTCATTTCAAATCCACTTATCCCACTATACAATTAGTAATGGACATATGGAAAAAAATCTGCCTCTCTGTAGAAAACACCATAGATCTTACTGAGATCCCCACCCCTCTGTCTTCGATTCAAACCCACATTACAGATCTAAAAACTATATCTTGGGGGGAAAAAAAAGGAATTACCTTAGTTACAGACCTTTTAGACAATGGAAAGATCATCCCATTCAACACATTAGCCCAACGATATTCACTTCCTCTATCAGATCACTACATGCAACACTGTATCCTGGCCTAGGCCAACAAGGCCCAGGCCTAGGGCAACACTTTGCAGGGGGGCAGCACGGAAAGAGTCCCCGCCGGCTTGAGCTACACTGTTAGTGGTAGCGCCAGTCTTATGGGGGCAAACTGGGCTGAGAGGCAAATTAGTGTAGCGCCCCCATAAAGCGTCTGCACTGCTTCCGGTATGCGGGCAGCTGGCATTCCGCAACTGTGGGAGGCACTGCTTCTAATTTTGACTGTCCTATCATCCTGGACCACAAACCTTCCTCACTGTGCTGTATGTTTTCTGCTGCACCATTGGCATGGAAATATCTTCTTAGTCCTCTCCATAAAATTATCAGAAATTTGTGCTTAAAGTAAAACTATAGGCAACACTTTTTATTTCCCCATTTTGGATAGAGTAAGGGAGGGTTATACCCCCGGTCAGTTTATTTTTTTACCATCCCTGTCCCATTGCAGAGATTTCCCTTCACTTCCTGCCCCATAGCCCAACAGGAATTTAGAGGAAATCTATGAAAATTAGGGGAATTCATTGCCTCCCCCCCCAGGCCCTCAGAACTAGTGTCCCCACTCAAAATTTTCAGGGCGGGTCTTAAACAGAAAGGGGTGTAGCCTTGACAGAAAGGGGTGGGTCATATTTAAATTAGGGGGTGCACGAGTTTAGTCAGGCCTAGGGCAGCACAAAACCTAAATACACTACTGACTACATGTATATATGAGAATTGCATCATTTTTTTACGAGCACACCCTCTGATACCGACCAAAATCCCACATGAAGCTTGGTCATATTGGAACGACACAACTAAAACAACAAAAGGGATTTCTTTATTTTATAATCTGCTACAAACACAAAAAATCTTTCACTAAACTATCAGCACTTCAAAAATGGGAACTAGACCTCTCTTTTCAGAGGAACAATGGAAAAAGGCAATTACATTTAATCACTGCTACACAAAATCCACAACATATTGGAAAACCGCTCAAAAACTACTCCTCAGATGGTATTACACCCCCTATATTACTGCAAAATTCTCTTGAAATTGCTCCAATGAATGTTGGCACGGATGTGGCAAAGTGGGCAAACTACTACATATGCTATGGTATTGCCCCAATCTTAGGAGTTTTTGGAGAGCTGTATTCCGATTGATATCCAAAACTACAGGCTTCATTGAATCAGGGAATGGGGAATTGGCCATATTAAGTATTCATGTGGAGCAATATCCTTCCCTTATGCTGCGTACACACGACCGTTTTTAATGTCATTGAAAAAAACTGCATTTTTCTCGACGTGATTCTTCTCAAGCCTGCCTTGCCTACACACTATCGTGGAAAAAAATGCTCGAGTAAAGCGCGGTGACGTACAACGTGTACGACGGCACTATAAAGGGGAAGTTCCATTCGGATGGCGCCACCCTTTGGGATGCTTTTGCTGATCCTCGTGTTAGTAAAGTTTGTTGAGAGACGATTCGCGCTTTTCAGCCTCGTGCTTTTCAGTCCGTTACAGTGTGACGAATGTGCTATCTCCATTACGAACACTAGTTTTACCAGAACGAGCGCTCCCATCTCATACTTGATTCTGAGCATGCGCATTTTTTTTCACGTCGTTAAAGCCTACACGCGGCCGTTTTTCATGACGAGAAAAACAACGACGTGAAAAACGACGAGAAAAATTGGAGCATGTTCCAAATTTTTCATGCCCATTTTTCACGTCGTGAAAAATGCTCTGGAGCCCACACACGATCATTTTTAATGACAATTTTAAAAAATTGCATTTTTCTCGTCATTAAAAACGGTCATGTGTACACGGCATTAGACCAATGGTAATTCAAATTCTGATGGCAGCCAGACTGACAATCACTAGTAAGTGAAATTTTACCACTTCACCGAATATCAGTGAAGTTATTAAAAAAATAGATGAAGCATTTAAACATGAACAGATTATGGCTAATGTAGATGGAAATCTACCTTGTTTCTACAAGCAATGGACCCTTGGATCCTTATTAGACAGATTAAATGAAAAAATTGTAACCTAAAATTGCTTGCACTTTTTATACCTTTTTTGTTTGTCTCTTTATTTAAATTTTTGTTTTTCTTTGCGCGTCCGATATTGAGCCAGTCCATATTCTTTGTGTTATTGTTTCTTTGTGCTCTACTACTGTTAAAGTGGAGGTCCACCCTGAAATTTTTTTTAACACTAAAATTCATAAAAAAAACAAAAAAAAAAAAACAAATAGAATAAAAAATTATACTCACCTGAAATGCCTGTTGCTATGCGGAAGTCCCCTAATCTGCCTCTAATGTGCCTCTTCCTTATCCTCAGATTGAGAACTTCCGTTTCCTCTTCTTGTGAATGGGGTGCGCTGCCTTCTGGGAACTGTGTGTATCCCAGGAGGCAAGCCGCCCATTCACAAAGCGCAGTGTGAGTGGCGCATGCGCAGTAGGAAATGGGCAGTGAAGCTGTAAGGCTTCACTGCCTGTTTCCCTTAGTCAGGATGGAGGAGCCGGGACCTGCCAGCAGCGATCGATCGCCGTCGGGGGACCGACATCACGGGCGAGTAGGACAGGTAAGTGTCCTTATTAAAAGTCAGCAGCTACACTGTTAGTAGCTGCTGACTTTTAAAAATAAATAAAAAATCTGGGCGGACCTCCGCTTTAAGTACACATCTCTCAGTCCTAGTTATTTACATAACAGTTCATCACGTGATGAGACTACTCAACCACGGGTGTTTATGCATAAGTTGTATTTTACGGTTTTATGCTGTTCTGAAGATATGAGCCAAGACATTTATTTGAATGTAATACTCATAATTAAATGCCTTACATGGTATATAACTGTGCATTGTATGTTGAAAAAAAAAATCAATAAAGAATATTTAAAAAAAAAAATTATGTCTGTGCTAGGCAGCCCTGTAAAGTGAATAATTTGACAAAAAAAACAAAACGCCAGGTTTAAACACATTTAACAAAAGTCTAAATCACCATAAAACCCCACTAACAACATTGCAAAGTAGAAGCAATGCAATATGTCTTAATCTCCATTAGCCAGATCCCTCATATGTCTCTCAATGCAGCCCTGTCCTAAATGGCCAGATCATAAATAGTCTGGAAGAACAGCTAAGTAATACACACCCTGACTGAGTCTGTTTTTTTTTAACTACAAAAAGCAAAACTCTATCCATATTCCAAAGTTTGGTCCTGGATGGGAGATGCATGTTGTTTGGGTTATGGTTCCTTTAAGGCAGTGTTTCTCAACTCCTGTCCTCAGGACCCACTAACAGACCAGATTTTAAGTTTTACTTTGGGGAGATGCAGACTAAAATACTGCAATCACTGAGCAGCAAATGATATCACCTGTAATGTATTTCAATTTTCTTGCAAACCTGGCCTGTTAGTGGGTCCCGAGTTGAGAACCACTGCTTTAAGGGGAAGACTTGAATGTAGTTTGGAATACTCAGGGGTTCTCACCCATGCAGGGTGAGGGGTTTTGGTTGTAAAGGGGTAAATTGATTTGCGGTTTGCCCAGGAAGTCCTTGTTAAGTCCTTATATGGGATATGGAATTTGGAGGTTCGGAGAGACTTTGGGTTAGAAAGAGCCTCCAATCCTAAGTACTGAGATTTGGTTCTGAATGGGTTAACCCACCTGCAGGGAAGGCCTAAAAAGGGTCAGGAAGGAGTCAGAACCTGTCTGTGAGGCGGAGTGTGAGACTGGTATACTGGCTGTGAGCCTCAGTGTTCTTTTCCTTATGCTACAATTATGGACTGTTTGTATTTACTTTTGCTTAAGAAAGCTATTTTGTTTGCTTGATTTTTCAAAACAAAGACTGTTTTATTTTTACAAGCGGCTGGCTGGTGATCCTGGGCTCCCTATATTACAACACCTAGGCCCCATTCACTTAGCAATTTGGACTCGTGAGCAAAATTGTTGCAATTCTGCCCATGATTCCAAATCGCATGGCAATCTGTGCAAAATGCACAATGCGTGTGTGGGTGTCGTTTATTGTAAATGGCACCCCAAACGCGGTGCCGTTTTGCGGCGATTGTTACATAGTTACATATACAGTAGTTGGTAAGGTTAAATAAAGACACCAGTCCATGCACAAATCATGCTGCATTTGCGGCTAAATGTGACTTTAAACATCGTGTGAAGCCTGTCACCCCAAACAGGAGCAGGAGCTTTATTTGGGGTGACAAACGTGCATGGGGCAGCCCATTAAAATGAATGAGCTGCCCTATGCATGACATGCAGAATCCTGTGACAATCGCTCACACAAAATCATGGATGGGAACACGAGTTCCCAATGTGTGAAATGTGAATGGGGCCTTAGGTTACATGGTCCAGCAGGATAATAAAACACATTAGACCTCCTGAGTGAAACATGCATATTATCCTCATATTCAGTCTCTAACAAATCATAATTTCATTCTGTTCTATAATATGTTGGTTGTCAGATAGTAAAAACATGTCAGATTATTATTATTAGCATTATAAGTATATCTTCTGAAGCATTAAAAAATACTTTGGCACACCCATCATCAAATTCCTCACCCGTTTGATCGGATGTCATTAGATCTGTGAGACCCTCTGATTGGACAAAAAAATGGTGTTGCATTTGGCAACTACTGTAAAGCTCTCGTTAACCATTGAAACTATGAAGGAATGCTTAGAATGATTTATGAGAGTTGGTGGCTCCGATCAGATTGGACTTACTCTGCAAACTTGCACAGAAACAATGACCGGGTGAACCTTGCTTAAGTATTATCCAATCCCTTTTGTTTTACTGTTGTATTTTGCCTGTTTTTTTTTTTTTTTATGTATTTCCTGTAAAAAAAATCCTGCACTGTTTCTCTATTCTTTGCATTAAAAAAAAATATTTAAAAATTGTTAAGCTAAATCTCTGAATGCTCTAATTTGAAATTGAAATAACTTTCGCCTCTGTGGGGAGCTACCATATTATAAACTCTGTTACATTCCTGTCTGAGAGTGGCAGCGAGTGATTTAGGCATCAATCTTAAGGGTCAGAATTGCAACAACATATGCTGTTATTGATGTGTTTCCCTTAAATCACAAGGTGGCGGCTGCTGTACTTACGTATATGGTAGCAGAGCCTGATATGATGAGAAAGGCCTCTCTTACACCTCCTACTTGGGGGCCCTGGTAGTGTGGACAGAAAGCACAGGAGTGCAGAGTGGCATTAATGCTGTAAGACTTGCTGGCAGAGCAGGTGTCTATGGCAGGTAGGGGTACTCGCCAGTGGTCTTTAGTGAAGCAGGCAGGCTTGGTGGTAGCTGATGAGCAGTAAACTGAAACAGGCCGATACTGGCAATAGAAGACAGATGAGGCATATACTGGTAGCATACAGTGGATAAGCAGACACAGCTGGAAGGCAGACAGATCTTGGTGACGTCAGGAGAAATAGCAGAGTCTGGCAGGCTGGGTCATACACTGGCAAGACCGATGCGGTACAGTGGCACAGGCAAAAGCGTGGTCAGGTTACAAGCCGGGTCAGGAGCCGATCAGAGGAGCAGTAGCAAATGGAGTAGGTCAGTACAGGCAGATTTCAGGGAATAGTCATGATGAGTCGGGACAGTAACCAAAGTCAGGATACAGGAACACAGGGTCTCAGGTCACATGGAAGGCTGAAGACAAAGCAGCACTAAACCTGAGCACTGGCTCAGTTTAAATGGCAGATTTGGCGCCAACATCTGTCACGGGTGCGTGTGAGCATGCCAGCGCACACGTGCATTCATGCACACATGGGCATGTCGGATTTCTATGTCCACGACAAGGAATGTGGATTAGCCTGTGAAGATGCACATAAGTCCACCCAGAGGAGCCATCTTGTCTACTGGCATGCCCTTCCTGAACACATGTTTTTAAAGCATATAAAAAATAAATTAGTGTGGTCTGAAGCACCATGAGTATTGAGCCTGCATCCCTAAATATATATACACAATAAAAAGATACATTGGTCATGGGGCTTTATATGAGGCAAATCACTCCAAAACCATAATAGTACACATGCATGATAGCCGATTTCATATTAATGTAGCACACAGACCCCCTTTTACCTGCCTTGTTCGGCTCCTTGCAGGAAAAAGGGGGCACATCATGCCGCAAGCCCGTATCCTCCTGTAATAAGAGGTTGAGCGGTGTTGTTTGTTGGGTCTTTCACAGCCAAAGCCAGAGAATGTCTCTCACCTCTGTGAATAACAGAGACAAGTCCTTGTTTCCCCCAGTAAAGTGAATGTCCATACAAGCTGAAAACTCCAACTCAGAGTTTATTTTCTCTTAGCAATAACACAGTCTCTGACAGGAAAAGGTTGGAGCAAGAAACAGGACAGCACAAGGTGTGGAGGAGGTCCAGGCACAAACGTTACAGGTCTTTGCTCAGATTCTCAAGCAAACTTAGCTAGGCGCACAGTCTCTGTCACAGACTGTGGGGTTGGTCTCTGCCACAGACCTGGTGAAGCTTATCCCCTTCTTTAGCTATGGCCCCTTTTTAGGAGAAGACATCCCTCCGGAGAGTTACCAGGACCCTACTGTCACCATGACACTGCACTGGTTCTTCGGAAGAGTTCCTTCCCCGGCCTCCTCATCCTAGATATGGGTCCCCTCGCAAGGCGGCACCCTGAGAGTCCTCAATCCTTGGTGGGCCCCAGCCGCTGTCCCTGGGCCTACATACCCAGGGCAGACAGGAACGGCATGGTAGTACCTCACCCTGGGCTAAAGGTGCCCAGGATGGAACAGGAACACACTCCCTGGGGTAGGACCCCCGGGGATACAAGAACAGCAACGCCCTGCCCTCGGGCTTAAGGTGCCCGGGGCAGGCAGAAACAAGACCAACCCTGAACAGGCAGCGTCTGCCCCTTTTATATCCTCTCCCAGCATGCACATCAGGTAAACCCCTCCCCACTGCACGGATGCTGAGAGGGGACACACAAGGCACAGCACTGTATCAGCGGTTCAACCCTGACCTACTATGGCAGTGCCACCTGTAGGCCACAGGGAACTGTACACCGATACTCTCCCTGTGGATTAAAGTAGTTGCAAGAACCCTGACAATTAGGGTGTTTGAGTAGAACTACCACTCAAACACTTCCCCTAAATTTAGCACCCCGCTACATAAACAATTTATAGATACAATAAAATCCAACAAAAACATAATGAGCTGATCCATAATAAAGTAACATAATAAACAAGATAAATTCACCAAAAAAAACGTGGTATTCGTATACGTGATGTTTTTTGCAGATAGAGATACCTGATTACATAATGACTCCTCTTGGTATTCGTATACATAATGTTTTTTAGCAGATGGAAATGCATGATTACATAGTACATAGCAATTACATAGAAATCCAGAAAGAGAAAAGGGAATATTGTGCGTAAATAGCCCTATTACCTACAGGTCAGCTTAAAAACAGGCACCAGAAGTCCCGTGAACAGTGGCGGCCGCTCATACGGGGCGCCGCCCCCCTAATTCATGCGGGACACCGGGCGCATGGATTTCAATGTTTTTATTTTTTTATTTTTTAGAAGCACTTGATTAGAGCACAAGGAGACGAGAATGTTAAAACAATAAAGTGAGCAAAGTGTACACAAAATAGAACTGGTGAATCAAAGTAAAAATGGGGGACAAATGCAGTGTGAAACTGACCCAGATGGTCAAAAAACGTAAATGCAAAATCAAAAACAAAGCAAAGCGTTAAAGCATTAACGAAGTAGACAACCTGCCCCAGTGATAATCACTCTCATTCTGTTGGCACTTAAATTGTTGTAAGTCTATAAAGCAACGCTAATAAATGAAAATCAGTGTTGTCAAAACATAGAAAAAACATATAAAATTAAACATGACTCAATAAACATGATATCAAACTTATAAAGTAAAAAGGTGATTGAAAAACATCACTAAATAAACCAAAAGTCCATTAAAGCCCATAGAGAAAGGCGCTAGGTAAAAAATATAAATATATGTGCACCACAAAAAGATCATAAGAAGAGGGAGGACAGGTTATCAACAAATCACTTCATCCACAAGTGTCCCCAAATCCATTAATTCACAATGCTTCCTCCACCAGTTGACACCAAGTGCTCAGGCGTCTTACCGGATCATATGGGCCATCATATAGTATTATCAAATGCGCATGTTAAGGCTCTTTATGCAGAGGGAACTCCAGGATGCCAGTGGTAAAGCTGGTCAAATTATTGATGACAAATAAAAATAAAGAGCATGTGCACCCGTCGTTTTTCCTGACGAGATTCTTGGCAAGAATCTTGTGCCAGCCGAGTGTACACACGTAGAATTCAAAAGAACCGCCGTTCTTTTGAATGGCACGAACGCGGTGACGTCATCGACTACGACGAGCGCGTCACATTCAATGCTGTCGCCGCCATCTTGCTACACCCTACCTATGTCTAGGAAGCTACCGCGCATGCGTCAAAGTCATTTCGAGTATGCGCGGGTTTCCACGGCGACAGGTAAGTATACACACGCTCGGGTTTCTCGTCGGGAAACAGGCCGACAAGAATCCCGATGAGAAAATAGAGAGCAGGTTCTCTATTTTTCTCGTCGAGATTCTGGGCAGTTTTCTTGACGAGAAACCTGAAAGCCTCGTACACACGGCCGGTTTCCTCGGCAAGAAAGCTCTCCCAGCAGTTTTCTTGTCGTTTCTTGACGAGAAAACCAGCCGTGTGTACGAGGCCTAAGACTTTTGCCTATGGCAATATAATATAACAAGCAAATTTCTCTCCCATTAGCAGCAGGCTGTACGACTGCACCAAACTTATCCACAGGTCAGCAAGCATGCGTGATGATGTAGGTACACCCTACACGTTTCGTCAGCAAGATGACATTGTCAGGGGACTGGCTTAGATTGTTGTCCCAATGCTGGAAAATCTCTAAACATGGTGCAGTTGGGAGTGCAACCGTCACTATGATCACATCAAATGACTGGGTGTGAGTTGTACCATGTAAGATCTGCTCATCATTGCATGCAAAGACTTTCTTACTCGTATAAGCAAGTGCTGATCCCTCCCTTCCCTCTTCTGTAAAGGGGTGTATGTTTAGATACACAGTGTAAATAGAGTTTTACTTTTCTTTTGTTTTTGTGCATAAATGGATTTGCTATTCTCAAAGAGTTTTAATACCAAACATTGAAAGTCCAATATTTAAAAAAAAATTGATGTGCGCCAAGACTGATGTGGCACCATCCATTGTTCTCAGACACTGACAAATAAAATATTAGGTACACCATGAAAAAGATACCCAAAACTACAGGTGCCCAAAAGGTGGCCAAAGTACAGATGCCAAAAAATGCACCACGAGGAACGTCCTGATTGAAAAATAAACTCAATATATGCCAGACGTGGACTGGACATATTACATCACCAAACAGTCATCACAGCTCCCCGAAATGGATAAACAATTGCTAAATGACAATTCCCACCTATGGTAGCTCCATGGAATAGAATCAGCAGCTCCATGACCAAGTCACAACAATAACACACAGTGGGCGTCTAAGAGGTCACCCCACATTTTATTGGGTTCTATTAACACATTGTCACAAGTTGTTCTTCAAGAAAAAATTACAAAAATTTGGATTTTTCCAGATGTTCCTCAACGTGTTACCCCTCGTATAGTCTAATAGAGCCATATATATGGGCCCTGTATTCTAAGTTAGAATTGGTCCCAAAGTTATGACAACACTAGATTCAGACCGAGTTTCATGAATTTGTGTTTCTCAATCCGAATTTCTGTTATTTTTGGTATTTTGGATTCCCAAAAGGCTTCTGGGAGAAAGGATTTAAAGGCTTCTCCAAAGACTACCTGTGCCTTATATTAAGGTGACCAGATTTTTTAAATGAAATCCGGGGACATATATATATATTTTTTTACTAGTAATGGCGGCAATCAGCGACTTTCAGTCCATCGCCGCCCGCCTCACAGCCTGTCAAGTCTTGCTGTCCGGGCCCCGGCTACTACTGGGTGGGGAGGAAGATCACTCCGCCAGGGAAGTCAAGAAGATAACCAGGCAGGTGGCTGGTCGGGACTTGAGCCAAGGCAGAAGAACATGCGAGTGGAGCTGAATGAGCATGCGCCCCAAACTGAATAAATATTCCCTCCGCTCCGACCAGCACATGATCATCAGAAAGGGGCACAGATAATGGAAAAATTCTGTAATTCTGATTTTTTTTATTTATTTTATTCTGCACTGTCTTTGAAATTGCCCCAGCCCCTGTTCAAATCCAATCTGGGGACAAAAACGGGGACAGACTTTGTCCGGGGACAGTGTCCTCAATCCTGGGACTGTCCCCGGAAACTGGGGATGTCTGGTCACCCTACCTTATATCTGCTTCTGTTGGTCCCTGAGCACCCTTAGTGTGACTGCCAGTCCCACCAGGTCCCATCCTCCCATCTTAGTATCCCTGGTAGAATATTTAAATGAAGTGTCTCAGGCTGTTTCTTGGCCATATGATCTCCTCTGGGAGACCCGCCAGGAGCTTTACAAATTATTCTTCACAATTTGACATCATCTGCTCCACTTTCTTTTTTTTTAGCCTTGGTTCAGATTTCCATTGACCTCAGTGGTATCTTAGGTTTGGAAATTCCGCATTCCACCTTCCGTCTCATTACGTTCTACTGATAATATACTGTATAGGCTGGAACAATCACAACATACAATCTTGTCATGTCTCTAACACACAGACAAAAGTATGGTTTGTATGCATACAAATATGAATATTACATCTATGTCGTTACCGTTAGAGCCGGTTCACACTGGGGCGTCACGACTTTGGGGGCGACTCTGCAAGGCGATCTCAAGACGACTTGAGAGGTGATTTGCAAAATGACTTCTGTATTGAAGTCAATGCAAGTCGCCCCGAGTCGCCCCCAAAGTAGTACAGGAACCTTTTTATAAGTCGGAGCGACTTGAGTCGCTCCTATTAGAACGGTTCCATTGTACAGAGCGGAGCGCGACTTGTCAGGCGGCTGAGTCGCCTGACGAGTCGCCCCTGTGTGAACCGGGTCTTAGGGTAACATGGAATTACTTAGAAGGGTGCAAACTAATTGGCCCTTATCAATATTAAAAATGCTGAGACTGGATCTAGTCACTGGCTTGCCTCAGGGGTAACAAAAGCAATTGAACTCTATCTGTAAAGTGGACCTGTCATCAAATATATATATATTCATATTATGTGTCAATGTAACACT
Source organism: Rana muscosa (assembly GCA_029206835.1). Lineage (NCBI taxonomy): Eukaryota > Metazoa > Chordata > Amphibia > Anura > Ranidae > Rana > Rana muscosa. The sequence goes on from CM055124.1 coordinate 77,671,477, forward strand.
TTCAGTACTCCCCCTAATGCCCTGTACACATGATCGGTTTTTCCGATGAAAAAACGATCGTGTGTGGGCCCCATCTGACTTTTTTCCATCAGTGTAAAAAAATAGAACATGTTTTAAATGTTTCTGATGGAAAAAAAAAACGATAGAAAATTCTGATCGTCTGTTTGGAACTCCATCGGAGAAAAACCCACGCATGCTCAGAATCAAGTCGACGCATGCTCAGAAGCATTGAACTTAATTTTTCTCGGCTCGTCTGAGTGTTTTGCGTCACCGCATTTTGGACGGTCGGAATTTTGTCTGATGGTGTGTATGCAAGACTGATGGAAGTCAGCTTCATCGTAATTCCGATGGAAAATTCCATCGGATTTTATTCAATCGCAAATCTGATCGTTTGTACAGGGCATAACAATCCTCATCTGTTATTCTCTCCAGAAAGACTGCATCATCTTTGTTCAGGCATAATCCAGGGTCACCATCTACTTTCCTGGACTGATATGCCAGTTTAGGGATGACACAAATATGTAAATGATGGCGCCTGTGCAGCTCCTGACTGTGACTGTGTTGCAATGAACAGTCTGATTACTGGGGGAGAGGCATAGGCGTGCGCAAAGGGTGTGCCAGGTGTGCCTGGGCACACCCTAATCACCCTGTGCTGCGCAGATTGCCCCTGCTGCTTGGCTGCAGAGAAAGGGACTGGGGAATTTCTGTCCTCAGTCCCTTTTTTTTCTGTAAAGTGAGACATCAGGGGTCTGTTTAGACTCCTGATATTTAACAAAAGCCCCCCAAATGGGGCTCAGAAAACATTGTAAAAATAAAAATATTAATAAAAAAAGTATTGTAAAAAAATATTAAAAAAATAATAATAAAAAGTATAAAAAAGAAATAAAAAAAAATACTGACACCAACCTCTGCCCTACAGACACTGTCCAATGCCCTACTGCCCTATACTGTATGTTTGAGCTTTTGGGGTGTATACCCTAATGCAATAGGCTGCGCACACCTATTGGGAGAGGAGACTGAGGAAATGTTTCCCTCTGCTTGCACATGAGTGATGAAATCATATTTTCCTTGGTTTATAGCAGTGGTCTTCAAACTGCAGCCCAGGGGCTGGATGTGGCCCTTGGCTTGCCTTTATCTGGCCCCTGGGGCACTATTCCACCAATTGACACCATCAATATGACACTATTGTTCCTATTGACAACAAAAATGAGGCACTAAGCCTTCTATTTAAACCAATGATGGGAGGTTGTTTATGCCCATTAATGCCAGGGCATTTTCTACTCCCACTGGTCACAGTCTGGTGCCCCTAAAGTTTGAAGGACAATAAACTAGCCCTTTGCTTAGAAAGTTTGGAGACCCCTGGTCTACCTGGCAAAATGGAAGATCAAAGAGTGTGGCACCATTTTTTTTCTAAGAAATTAACTTGCAAAACCCCCAATAGAAAGAAAGGACAAGGATGACATGGAAATATATAATAAATCTAATATCACTGTAAAATATAAACTTAGCCTGCTTTAAAAGTTAGCTCTGGTGAGAAACTCTGCATTCACATTTATTCACAATTATTACATGTCTGGGGAATAATTGGTGACCCCAACAAGTCTGATACAGGAGTCCATTATGAAGGCAGAACATCTGGTACTGCAGGCTGACTTGTGCAACTAGTTAGATACCTGGCTGGCCTCAGTGCTGGGCCTGGCTGTCTGCTCTGAGTTCTGGCCAGTGAAAGTAGTATTTAAGGTAGTATCAAGAGGTCAGTAAAGGTCAGTAGTATGTAGCGCAGAGTACAGAGGTCAGTAGGAGATAGGGCAGTGTACAGAGGTCAGTAGGAGATAGGGCAGTGTACAGAGGTCAGTAATATGTAGGGCAGTGTACAGAGGTCAGTAGTATGTAGGGCAGTGTACAGAGGTCAGTATTATGTAGGGCAGTGTACAGAGGTCAGTATTATGTAGGGCAGTGTACAGAGGTCAGTAGTATGTAGGGCAGTGCACAGGGGTCAGTAGTATGTAGGGCAGTGTACATAGGTCAGTAGTATGTAGGGCAGTGTACAGAGGTCAGTAGTATGTAGGGCAGTGTACAGGGGTCAGTAGTATGTAGGGCAGTGTACAGAGGTCAGTGGAATTTTGGGCAGTGTACAGAGGTCAGTAGTATTTTGGGCAGTGTACAGGGGTCAGTAGTGTGTAGGGCAGTGTACAGGGGTCAGTAGTAGGTAGGGCAGTGTACAGGGGACAGTAGTATGTAGGGCAGTGTACAGAGGTCAGTAGTATGTAGGGCAGTGTACAGGGGTCAGTAGTATGTATGGCAGTGTACAGAGGTCAGTGGAATTTTGGGCAGTGTACAGAGGTCAGTAGTATTTTGGGCAGTGTACAGGGGTCAGTAGTATGTAGGGCAGTGTACAGGGGTCAGTAGTAGGTAGGGCAGTGTACAGGGGACAGTAGTATGTAGGGCAGTGTACAGAGGTCAGTAGTATGTAAGGCAGTGTACAGAGATCAGTAGTATGTAGGGCAGTGTACAGAGGTCAGTAGTATGTAGGGCAGTGTACAGGGGTCAGTAGTATGTAGGGCAGTGTAGAGAGGTCAGTAGTATGTAGGGCAGTGTACAGAGATCAGTAGTATGTAGGGCAGTGTACAGAGGTCAGTAGTATTTTGGGCAGTGTACAGAGGTCAGTAGTATTTTGGGCAGTGTACAGGAGTCAGTAGTATGTAGGGCAGTGTACAGGGGTCAGTAGTATGTAGGGCAGTGTACAGGGGTCAGTAGTATGTAGGGCAGTGTACAGAGGTCAGTAGTATGTAGGGCAGTGTACAGAGGTCAGTAGTATGTAGGGCAGTGCACAGGGGTCAGTAGTATGTAGGGCAGTGTACATAGGTCAGTAGTATGTAGGGCAGTGTACAGAGGTCAGTAGTATGTAGGGCAGTGTACAGGAGTCAGTAGTATGTAGGGCAGTGTACAGGGGTCAGTAGTATGTAGGGCAGTGTACAGGGGTCAGTAGTATGTAGGGCAGTGTACAGAGGTCAGTAGTATGTAGGGCAGTGTACAGAGGTCAGTAGTATGTAGGGCAGTGCACAGGGGTCAGTAGTATGTAGGGCAGTGTACATAGGTCAGTAGTATGTAGGGCAGTGTACAGAGGTCAGTAGTATGTAGGGCAGTGTACAGGGGTCAGTAGTATGTATGGCAGTGTACATAGGTCAGTAGTATGTAGGGCAGTGTACAGAGGTCAGTAGTATGTAGGGCAGTGCACAGGGGTCAGTAGTATGTAGGGCAGTGTACATAGGTCAGTATTATGTAGGGCAGTGTACAGAGGTCAGTAGTATGTAGGGCAGTGTACAGGGGTCAGTAGTATGTATGGCAGTGTACATAGGTCAGTAGTATGTAGGGCAGTGTACAGAGGTCAGTAGTATGTAGGGCAGTGTACAGGGGTCAGTAGTATGTAGGGCAGTGTACAGGGGTCAGTAGTAGGTAGGGCAGTGTACAGGGGACAGTAGTATGTAGGGCAGTGTACAGAGGTCAGTAGTATGTAAGGCAGTGTACAGAGATCAGTAGTATGTAGGGCAGTGTACAGAGGTCAGTAGTATGTAGGGCAGTGTACAGGGGTCAGTAGTATGTAGGGCAGTGTAGAGAGGTCAGTAGTATGTAGGGCAGTGTACAGAGATCAGTAGTATGTAGGGCAGTGTACAGAGGTCAGTAGTATTTTGGGCAGTGTACAGAGGTCAGTAGTATTTTGGGCAGTGTACAGGGGTCAGTAGTATGTAGGGCAGTGTACAGGGGTCAGTAGTATGTAGGGCAGTGTACAGGGGTCAGTAGTATGTAGGGCAGTGTACAGAGGTCAGTAGTATGTAGGGCAGTGTACAGAGGTCAGTAGTATGTAGGGCAGTGTACAGAGGTCAGTAGTATGTAGGGCAGTGTACAGAGGTCAGTTTTATTTTGGGCAGTGTACAGAGGTCAGTATTATTTTGGGCAGTGTACAGAGGTCAGTAGTATTTTGGGCAGTGTACAGGGGTCAGTAGTATGTAGGGCAGTGTACAGGGGTCAGTAGTATGTAGGGCAGTGTACAGGGGTCAGTAGTATGTAGGGCAGTGTACAGAGGTCAGTAGTATGTAGGGCAGCGTACAGAGGTCAGTAGTATGTAGGGCAGTGTACAGAGGTCGGTAGTATGTAGGGCAGTGTACAGAGGTCAGTAGTATGTAGGGCAGTGTACAGAGGTCAGTAGTATGTAGGGCAGTGTACAGAGGTCAGTAGTATGTAGGGCAGTGTACAGAGGTCAGTAGTATGTAGGGAAGTGTACAGGGGTCAGTAGTATGTAGGGCAGTGTACAGAGGTCAGTAGTAGATAGGGCAGTGTACAGGGGTCAGTAGTATGTAGGGCAGTGTACAGAGGTCGGTAGTATGTAGGGCAGTGTACAGGGGTCAGTAGTATGTAGGGCAGTGTACAGAGGTCAGTAGTATGTAGGGCAGTGTACAGGGGTCAGTAGTATGTAGGGCAGTGTACAGGGGTCAGTAGTATGTAGGGCAGTGTACAGAGGTCAGTAGTAGATAGGGCAGTGTACAGGGGTCAGTAGTATGTAGGGCAGTGTACAGAGGTCAGTAGTATGTAGGGCAGTGTACAGAGGTCAGTATTATTTTGGGCAGTGTACAGAGGTCAGTAGTATTTTGGGCAGTGTACAGGGGTCAGTAGTATGTAGGGCAGTGTACAGGGGTCAGTAGTATGTAGGGCAGTGTACAGAGGTCAGTAGTATGTAGGGCAGTGTACAGATGTCAGTAGTATGTAGGGTAGTGTACAGAGGTCAGTAGTATGTAGGGCAGTGTACAGAAGTCAGTAGTATGTAGGGCAGCGTACAGAGGTCAGTAGTATGTAGGGCAGTGTACAGAGGTCGGTAGTATGTAGGGCAGTGTACAGAGGTCAGTAGTATGTAGGGCAGTGTACAGAGGTCAGTAGTATGTAGGGCAGTGTACAGAGGTCAGTAGTATGTAGGGCAGTGTACAGAGGTCAGTAGTATGTAGGGCAGTGTACAGGGGTCAGTAGTAGATAGGGCAGTGTACAGGGGTCAGTAGTATGTAGGGCAGTGTACAGAGGTCGGTAGTATGTAGGGCAGTGTACAGGGGTCAGTAGTATGTAGGGCAGTGTACAGAGGTCAGTAGTATGTAGGGCAGTGTACAGAGGTCAGTAGTATGTAGGGCAGTGTACAGGGGTCAGTAGTATGTAGGGCAGTGTACAGAGGTCAGTAGTAGATAGGGCAGTGTACAGGGGTCAGTTGTATGTAGGGCAGTGTACAGAGGTCAGTAGTGTGTAGGGCAGTGTACAGAGGTCAGTAGTAGATAGGACAGTGTACAGGGGTCAGTAGTATGTAGGGCAGTGTACAGGGGTCAGTAGTAGATAGGGCAGTGTACAGGGGTCAGTAGTATGTAGGGCAGTGTACAGAGGTCAGTAGTGTGTAGGGCAGTGTACAGAGGTCAGTAGTAGATAGGACAGTGTACAGGGGTCAGTAGTATGTAGGGCAGTGTACAGAGGTCAGTAGTAGATAAGGCAGTGTACAGGGGTCAGTAGTATGTAGGACAGTGTACAGAGGTCGGTAGTATGTAGGGCAGTGTACAGGGGTCAGTAGTATGTAGGGCAGTGTACAGAGGTCAGTAGTATGTAGGGCAGTGTACAGAGGTCAGTAGTATGTAGGGCAGTGTACAGGGGTCAGTAGTATGTAGGGCAGTGTACAGAGGTCAGTAGTAGATAGGGCAGTGTACAGGGGTCAGTAGTATGTAGGGCAGTGTACAGAGGTCAGTAGTAGATAGGACAGTGTACAGGGGTCAGTAGTATGTAGGGCAGTGTACAGAGGTCAGTAGTATGTAGGGCAGTGTACAGAGGTCAGTAGTATGTAGGGCAGTGTACAGGGGTCAGTAGTATGTAGGGCAGTGTACAGGGGTCAGTAGTATGTAGGGCAGTGTACAGAGGTCAGTAGTAGATAGGGCAGTGTACAGGGGTCAGTTGTATGTAGGGCAGTGTACAGAGGTCAGTAGTGTGTAGGGCAGTGTACAGAGGTCAGTAGTAGATAGGACAGTGTACAGGGGTCAGTAGTATGTAGGGCAGTGTACAGGGGTCAGTAGTATGTAGGGCAGTGTACAGAGGTCAGTAGTAGATAGGGCAGTGTACAGGGGTCAGTAGTATGTAGGGCAGTGTACAGAGGTCGGTAGTATGTAGGGCAGTGTACAGGGGTCAGTAGTATGTAGGGCAGTGTACAGAGGTCAGTAGTATGTAGGGCAGTGTACAGGAGTCAGTAGTATGTAGGGCAGTGTACAGAGGTCAGTAGTAGATAGGACAGTGTACAGGGGTCAGTAGTATGTAGGGCAGTGTACAGGGGTCAGTAGTATGTAGGGCAGTGTACAGAGGTCAGTAGTAGATAAGGCAGTGTGCAGGGGTCAGTAGTATGTAGGACAGTGTACAGAGGTCGGTAGTATGTAGGGCAGTGTACAGGGGTCAGTAGTATGTAGGGCAGTGTACAGAGGTCAGTAGTATGTAGGGCAGTGTACAGAGGTCAGTAGTATGTAGGGCAGTGTACAGGGGTCAGTAGTATGTAGGGCAGTGTACAGGGGTCAGTAGTATGTAGGGCAGTGTACAGAGGTCAGTAGTAGATAGGGCAGTGTACAGGGGTCAGTAGTATGTAGGGCAGTGTACAGAGGTCAGTAGTAGATAGGGCAGTAAAATCCGAAATAATAACTAACTAACTGATAATTAAAATTAAATTATAGGTATTGGAATTTCCTTTCAAATTTGGCTGTTAGTGAATGTAACGGATATGAATTTATCCAAAGTTTCGAATGATACAAAATAACGAATTCCGCATCTAAGCAAATGGAATGGAATGAATTAATAATAATAAATAATAATAATAATACCTTAATATTATTCTCATTTATTCTTATTAATTCATTACATTTGTTTAGATGTGGCATTCGTAACTTTGGATAAATCTGTATTTGTTACGTTTACTAACAGCCAAATTTGAAAGGAAATTCCAATACCTAGTTAGTAATAGTTATTATTAGTTAGTTAGTTGTTATTTCGGATTTTTCGAATTTTTGGGTTTTCAAATTTTCAGATTTTTGTTCTTATTTTCAGATTTTCATTCTTTTGAATTTCCAGATCTTCAAATTTCCGAATTTCAAATTTTTGAATTCCAGAATTTTTGAATTTCGGATTTTCACATTTTTAAAAATGTCGCTTTTGGAAAAATTTGTTAAACGGGTTTCCGTTAATGGATCAGCATGACAGCCAGGTAACTGGTATTTTCAGGACAGACAATTTCCCTCTGCACAACTGTTTTCTTTAAAGCGGAGTCCCATGCAAAAGTGGAAGCTCCACCTATCAGCCTCCAGAACTTTTCGGGGGGGAGGGGGGGGTGAGTACCTGTTTTTGACAGGTACCTGCTCCCACTTCTGGGTGATCTCACCGCGGCCATTCAGAGTTCAGCCCCCTCCCCTCTTCCTTTCCCTGCCACCGGGCCATTTAGAAAGCGAGGCACGCTTTGCGCATGCACGCATAGGTGTTGTAGGTCTATTGCATTAGGGTGTGCACCGCAAACCTCAAACACACACTACTGATCACTCACTATGTTCATTCAGAAAGGGAAGGGGAGGGTCAATTACATATTTACCGGCCCCTTCCTCCACTTATCCTAAAACATCCTTGCAGCAAGAGTTGGCGGGAGAGGAGGGAAGCTGGTAGCACTGCAGGGGGAAGGAGGGAGCCAGGGAAGTAGGGGGAATCTGTGCTGTAAAGGGTGATTAGGGCGTGCCTGGGCACACCTGGCACACTCTGTGCGCACGCCTATGGCAGTAGGGAACCAGCTGTGAAGCCGAAAGGCCGGGTTCCCTTACTACGAATGACGGCAGCAGCACCCGAGAGCTGATGGAAACATCGTCTGCGGGTGCGACTTCGCTGGATTCCAGGACAGGTAAGTGTTCTAATATTAAAAGTCAGCAGCTACAGTATGCAGGGCCACCATCAGGGGGGTACAGGCAGTACACCTGTAAGGGGCCCGGATGGCCCCCCCTTTTTTTTATAATTTTTTTTTGTAAGGGGCCCAAAAGGTCCCCAGGGGCCCAGAGTTCCCCAGGGCCCCAAATGTCAACCCCCCTTTTTTTTTTATAATTTTTTTTTATTAATTTATGTTATTAATTAATTTTATTTATTTATGTTATTTATTTGTATTTTATTTATTTTTTATTTATTTTTTGTAAGGGGCCCAGAGGTACCCAGAGGCCCGGAGGTCCCCAGGGCCCCGGATGGCAACCTCCCTTTTTTTTTTTTTTTTTTATAAAAAAATATTATTATTTTTTTTTTAGAATTTTTTTTTTTTTTTTTTTGTAAGGGGCCCAGAGGTCCCCAGAGGCCCGGAGGTCCCCAGGGCCCCGGATGGCAATGGCAACCTCCCTTTTTTTAATAATTTTTATTTTTTTATTTTTTTTATAATTTTTTTGTAAGGAGCCCAGAGGGCTCTGGATGGCAATTTTTTTTGTGTCCATCAGCACCCAAAGCCCCCCCCGACCTCAACAATTCACGGCGGCAGCCCTACCGCTTCTCAATTGGCACCCCCCCCCCGGTTCTCTTCTGCTCCAGGGGGCCCATGCCTGTGAAGCTGTGTAAGGGGCCCCAAAATTCCTGATGGCGGCCCTGACAGTATGTGTAGCTGCTGACTTTTATTTTTTTTGCTGGGGGGGACACAGCTTTATGGCTCACTTCCTCAAGGGACTAAGCTACAGATAGAGGACACTGTAGGAGTAAAAAAAAACGTCAGACAGAAAGTGAAACAAAGTTGTGGCCTGTATTTTGTTTGTTCTCTTGGTAAGACAGCATTTTAGTTTGTTCCAGATCTCTACTTGTAGCGGGGTCAGAATATACATACAAGTGGCAGGTTGGAGCAGACAGACTCGGGAACTGTTATTAGGCTACACTGGGATCCACTGGATCACTTGGAAATCAAGGTAATAAATGAATTGCTGAATCTGCACCTCTTCACCTGCATGCTGCCTGCTGTGTATTATTCACTTCCTTTATTATTATCAGATGGTCATTTTGTTTCTTTTTGTATGAAATATATTTAGGTTTGGGATTGTTTTGTTACTTTGTTGCTTGTTTAGAAGAAATGACAACATTTACTTGTAACATTGTTCCTCTATCTCCTAATTCACCTCTATACACTGCATTCTTCCTTTAGATCACAGGTGTCAAACACAAGGCCCGCGGGCTGAATCCGGCCCTCCAGGCCATTTCATGTGGCCCTTGCACCTCTCCTGCAACTGCAGGAGAGCTACAGCCCTCCTCTGGTCCTTCTCCGGACCCCTACTTTCTGCTTTCAAGCAATGCATCCAGCTTCTTCCCAGCAGCAGCATAAGTAAAGAGGGGTGCACTGTGATGTATGGGAGAGTGGGGGACTCAACTTCTGATGGTGAGGTGGCTCTTGACATCTAATGTAAGGGGAGGGGATGTGCTGGACATCTAATCTTACAGATACAACCGGCCCCTTTGAGGTCAATCATAATGCTGATGCGGCCCACAATAAAATTGAGTTTGACACCCTTGCTCTAGTCCAAGGGCCTTCAAAATATGACCCACGGCTAAATCTGACCCATTACAAGATTTTATCTGGCCAGGAGCCGAAGTGCACAGACTTGAGGATCCAGATCAATTGGTCTCCACTGATGCAGACTCTGATTTAACTGGGGTTTTGATGGGAACATTTATGCAAGGGGGGACTCTGATGGGGATCATGATGTAAGAGGGGCTCTAATGGGGACATTGATGTAAGAGGAAACTCTATGGAAGACCATAATGTAAGGGGGGACTCTGATGGGGATCATGATGTAAGAGGGGCTCTAATGGGGACATTGATGTAAGAGGAAACTCTATGGAAGACCATAATGTAAGGGGGGACTCTGATGTAAGGAGGGCACCTAAAGTGGACTCTGATGTAAGTAGAGCTCTGATGGGAACCCGATTTAAGGGATGTGGACTCTGATGTACAGTAAGTGGAGCTCTGATGGGGACCCCGATATAAAGGAGAACTCTGATGAGGACTCTGATGTAAGGAGAGAGTCTGATGGGGGCACTTATATATGAGGTAACTCTATTGGAGAATATGATGTAAGGTGGGACCCTGATGGGGACTCTGATGTAAGGAGAGAGTCTGATGGGGGCACTTATATATGAGGTAACTCTATTGGAGAATATGATGTAAGGTGGGACTCTGATGGGGACTCTGATGTAAGTGGAGCTGTGAAATATCGAGGAAAACCGTCCCTATTTTGTCATAGTGTGTACGGGGTATAAGGGGCATTTTGCTGTTTTTATATTTGAATCATATTATGCTGATGCCATAAAAGTTTCAAGCAAAACATATTTATTAATTTATTATTGATTGATCTATAAGACAATTTTTTTTCGGCCTGTGATTATTTGTAAAATATACGCTGTGGCCCCTCATACTGAGAAGTTTGGTGACCCCTGAGCTAGCACATACATGGATCAAAATTTGGCTGGTCCCTGCTGAATCAGCTGAATTTCGATCCACGTATGGTCGAAGGATCAGGGTGGAAAGTTTTTTCCAAACAAATGAATTTTTAACCACTTAAAGCGGAGTTCCGACTTAATTTTTTTTTTTAAAAGTCAGCAGCTACAAATACTGCAGCTGCTGACTTTTAATAATCGGACACTTACCTGTCCCAGAGTCCAGTGATGTGGGGGGAATGAAGCCCCGCTCCTCTCCCCCTCCTCTCCGCGGCGTCGGCATCACTACTGTGGGCGCCCGACTGTGGCTTCACAGCTGGGCACGCACGGCGCATGCACGAGCCGCGCTGCGCACTGTGACTGGCGGCGGCAATCATCTGGGACCTGTAGGTGTCCCAGATGATTGCCGAGAGGGAGGGGGGAGAGGTGAACTTCCTTCCGGCACCGCGGTGCCCCGAGAGGAAGTGGGAGCTGAAACCCTCTAAAAAGAGGGTTTCCGTTCCCCCCCCCAAAAAATGACATGCCAAATGTCAGGGGGTCACCTTCCCTTAAAGCGGAAGTTCTATTTTTGGGTGGAACTCCGCTTTAAGGACCGAGCCTCTTTCTGAGATTTGTTGTTTACAAGTTAAAAACAGTTATTTTTTTGCTCGAAAATTACTTAGAAACCCCAAACATTATACATTTTTTTCTAACACCCTAGAGAATAAATTGGTGGTCATTCTAATACTTTTTGTCACACCGTATTTGCGCAGCGGTCTTACAAGCGCACTTTTTTTTAAAAAAAATTACTTTTTTGAATTAAAAAATAAAAAAGTTAGCCCAATTTTTGTGAAAGATGATGTTATGCCGAGTAAATTGATACCCAACATGTCACGCTTAAAAGTTGCGCCCGCTTGTGGAATGGCGGCAAACTTTTACCCTTAAAAATCTCCATAGGCGACGTTTAAAAAATTCCACAGGTTGCATGTTTTGAGTTACAGAGGATTTCTGGGGCTAGAATTATTGCTCTCGCTCTAACGATCGTGGCGATACCTCTCATGTATGGTTTGAACACCGTTTTCATATGCGGGCGCTGCTCACATATGTGTTCGCTTCTGCACGTGAGCTTGGCAGGACGGGGCGCGTTTAAAAAAAAAAAAAATCGTATTTATTTTATTTTTTATTTACACTGTTCTTTAAAAAAAAAAAATGTGTCACTTTTATTCCTATTACAAGGGATGTAAAACTCCCTTGCGCCGCTGAGGGACCCTAGAAGAGGACGATCGGAGTCAATCTGTGCAAAACCAACTGCACAGTGGAGGTAAGTATGACATGTTTGTTATTTTAAGAAAAAAAAACAAGGGTTTACAACCCCTTTAAAATAAGGAAGTTAAATACCGGTAAATAAATCGATTTTACTTTTACTAAAAAAAAGTCTCTTTAAGGCGGTTGGGCAGAAGTGACGTCAGACGTCGCTCTGGTCCTCGAGTCCTCTTGCCCTCACTCGACTTCCTGCCCATCAATCCAGAAGGTCGGATAATTTTTTCACCGGATTATCTCTCCTGCTACCCATAAAAGTGATCCTGTGGTGAATCTGCCATCGGGACCACTTTTATCTGAAAGAGGATCGCCCACTGTGTAAAAATATACCGGGGTTATGGCAGCTAGCTCGGGCGCCGCCCCCTCTCTCCAGCCACCCCTCTATGACCAATGGATAGATAGCATAGACATAGCATGTCTTTTCGGGCGCCGGGTGCCTGAATTACAGCGCCGGGAGGGGGGGGGGTGTGTTTTGAAGCACCTGATTAGAGCTTAGAGCCATAGGCTTCAGAATAGGTGAACTGCAAGTGCCATGCTTGGCACACTAGCAGCATTTGATAGGCACAGTGGCAGCATTTGATGGGCACACTGATGAAGACATAACTGCATCCAAAAAAGCTTAAAGTGTTTCGTGGATCAGCTCCACTTCCTCAGGAGCAGATGCAAAGCATAAAAATTGTCTAGAGTACAACCTTGCAGAACTGCAGGCTAGGGGCTGCTAGAAATGTCTGTCCCAGGAGCTGGGGTAATGGAAAACTGCAGGGAACCGGGCGCACACATAAAAATACCCCAAAGAATGAGAATTTCCATATTGTGATCTGTGATGGTGCGAAGTAGTAAATCCAAATTCTTGTTATCCAACAGAACCATGATCCAATATGTAGTATAGCGTGTGCCCAGGGTGTGCTACTGCACGCTAATCGCTCGGTTCTCAGAGCTCCATCAGCAGAGAGCTGGAGACTGTCAGCCACCACTCTGCTTTGCCCCCTTCTCGCTCACTGTTGTGCTGTGTTGGGCTGTGAAGGGGGCAGGAGTGGCTGGCTCAGGCTCTCAGCAGCTCTCTGAGAGGCTGAGCCAGGTACCGGTCCAGGTGTGTGGGCAGTTTCCGACCATATTGTCGTGATCATTACCCAGCCTGGACCGGCTCTGTGACATCGAGCTTCAGCCAGCTGTCTGCTGAAAACGGGTCACAGGAGTGCAGAACGAACTGCACTACTGTGATCTGCAGGGGAAGTACAGCCAAATTAACTTTGGCTGTACTTCTCCTTTAACCACTTCAGCCCCGGACCGTTTGGCTGCCAAATGACCAGAGCACTTTTTGCGATTCGGCACTGTGTCGCTTTAACTGACAATTGTGCGGTCGTGTGACGTGGCTCACATGTCCCTTTTTTCTCACAAATAGAGCTTTCTTTTGGTGGTATTTGATCACCTCTGCTGTTTTTATTTTTTGCGCTATAAACGAACATAGAGCAACAATTTTGAAAAAAAGGCAATATTTTTAAGTTTTTGCTATAATAAATATCCACAAAAAATCTATAAAAAAACTAATTTTTTCCTCAGTTTATGTCAATACTTATTCTTCTACATATTTTTGGGGAAAAAAACCGCAATAAGCGTTTATTGATTGGTTTGCGCAAAAGTTATAGCGTCTACAAAATAGGGGATAGTTTTATGGCATTTTTAATAATATTTTTTTTTTTTTACTAGTAATGGCGGCGATCATCGGTTTTTATCGTGACTGCGACATTATGGCGGACACAACGGACACTTTTGGCGCTATTTTGGGACCATTCACATCTATACAGCGATCAGTGCTATAAAAATGCACTGGTTACTGTGTAAATGTGACTAACAGTGAAAGGATTAACCACTAGGGGGCAAGGAAGGGGTTAAGTGTGTCCTAGGGAGTGATTCTAACAGTTAGGGGGCGTGACTACGAGTGACACGTCACTGATCGCTGCTCCCGATGAGAGGGAACAGACATAAGTGACATGTCACTAGGCAGAACGGGGAGATGCTGTGTTTACACTGATATCTCCCTGTTCTTCAGCTCTGTGACCCGATCGCGGGACACCAGCAGACATCGAGTCCGAGGGTCCCGCGGGCACGGTCACGGAGCTTGCGGCAGGCACACGCACGGCGGCAAATTCAAACTGACGTAAATATACGTTGATTTGCCTGTCCGTGCCATTCTGCCGACGTATATAGTCGTGAGCCGGTCCTTCAGCGGTTAAAAATAATAAACATATCGTACTTACCTGCTCTATCGTTTTGCACAGAGCAACCCTGATCCTCCTCTTCTCGGGTCTCCCGCCGGTGCTTCTGGCCCCTCCTCCTTGCCAAGTGCCCCCAGAGCAAGCAGCTCTGTCTATGGAACACACACGGCGTGGCTCAGTCCTGTCCACCGCTCCCTCCTCACAATCCAATGGCTCCCGCTGCTGTAAGCCAATGAGAAGAGAGAGAACCGAGAGAGCAGCTGTTCTTGTGTACATCACTGGATCAGGCTCAGGTAAGTATTGAGGGGGGTTGCGGGGGGAGCTGCACATGTGTGGTACAATTGGCAATTACATACACATGCCCACCTGGTGCACATCTTTGCATTTGTGAGTGTGTGCGGAGCAATTGGGTCACTTTAAAAAAAATTCTATTACACTTTATTTAGATTTTTTTTTCCGCTTGCTTTTTTTCCTTGTAGCTTTATTGCTATCAAAAAGGGGGGGGGGGTAACAAGCTGCCCTGTGCTTGATTAGATGCTTCCCTAGCTGTAGCAGCTGAGCAGAGCAGAGCTGAGAACTTCCGGCATCATTGACAGCAGAGAACATGGAATCAATGTTCCTAAATCTCCTGTTTTCCATCCTGCAATCATTTGACTTGGTCCCAGGAAGAGCCAAAAGGGGGCCTCACACCACCCAACCTAAGGCCCCTTTCACACTGAGGCGCTTTGCAGGCGCTATTGTGCTAAAAAAAGCGCCTGCAATGCGCCCCAAAAAAGCCGCTCCATTCTATCCAGTGTGAAAGCCCGAGGGCTTACACACTGGAGCCTTGCGCTTGCAGGAGGCTAAAAAAACTCCTGCAAGCCGCATCTTTGAGGCGCGATAGGAGCAGTAAAAATACCGCTCCTATAGTGCCCCTGCTCATTAAAATCAATGGGGTAGCGCCTCCAAAACACCCGCAAAATGCCGCAAACAGGCGTTATTGCGGGTGTTTTTAAACCTTTTTCGGCCGCTAGCGGGGGTTAAAATCCCCCCGCTAGCGCCCACAAATCACGGCAAAAACACCGGTATAGCGGCGCTAAAAATAGCGCCGCTATACCGCCAGCGCATCCAGCGCTTCAGTGTGAAAGTAGCCTAAGTGATAGCTGCCTGGATCACTTTTTCATGACAGCCAGGAGTTGGCTGAAAAAAACAAATCCAAGCTTAGGGCTTCAGAATTTTTTTAGACCTTCACTCTCTGGATGCGCGTAACACGGCCAAAGAGGCAAAGCGGTTAACAGCTTTTTGAATTGTATCACTTTAGGAATCCGGTGATTTTTTGGCAGTGAGTGGTTGTGGATTTACACTTTATTGGGTTTCATTATTTTAAAACACAAACAGAGATTTTCATGTTAGCCAATTTCACACCTTGGTTGAGTAAACAACTTAGGACTCTGATATCTTATATTAATATTCGCAACACACATATCAAATCTTTGTGTTACAATTATCATTTAAAAAAGGATGTTTTTTTAGAGATAGCGGTGAGGTGCGGTTTGACTTGGAAGCCGCAAACTACAAATACTGTAAATATGAAATCTAGTTATGATGACCTTCAAAGCAGCAGTTTTTTTCTTTATATAAAATACATTGTAGAATTACCTCTGTGTAGTATTGAGTTGGAGGTTGGAGCTCTTCTGTCCAACAGATTCCATATTGTGTATTTCATATTGTGTCATTGACCTCACAAGGATCCTGCTGGAATCTATTGGTTAAAGTGGACCGCTCAGCCACCAGTCCAAATTTAATGGATGGATGTGTCCTTTTAGGAATCTTGCAAAAGCATTATGCCTCACCTTGGGTCTACCATCATCCTCTTTTGAACTTGATTACCTCTGACCAGGTTACATTTTTCCAGTCGTAGTCATGTACCTGTATGCAGTGCCTGAGATGGTGAGGGTGGCCTCTTGCACAATTCCCATCTGAGCTCCCCTAGACAGGGTCTGCAAGGGCAATGGAAAGACACAAGTGCCAGGGTGCCAACACTGTGGGCTGGAACTTGAGAGCACTGATATCTACTGAGCAGGAGTACAAGTGGTTGTTGCAAGTTCAGTTCAAGGCAAAATCGGGTCCAAAGCCTGGTCTAGTAGTAGTAGCAGTAGCATTATGCCCCACCTTGGGTCTACCATAATGTTCTTTGAACATGGCTACCACTGACCAGGTTACATTTTTCCAGTCGTTGTCATGTACCTATATGCAAAAGTTCCCATCTGAGAACCCCCTGGACCAGGGGCGGATCAAAGGGGGGGTGGGGCAACAGGGAAATTGCCCCCCCTCGAAAATATTACAGACTTCAAGGCTTTCTCCCTCCGCCACCTCACCAGATTTAAGTGCCCATAAGTTTACATAATCTCGCCAAATTTATGATTTCTTGGCCATTTTTCAGAGAATATGAATGATAACACAAACACTTTTCTTTCACTCATGGTTAGTGATTGGCTGAAGCCATTTATTATCAATCAACTGTGTTTACTCTTTTTATATCATAATGACAACAGAAACTACCCAAATGACCCTGATCAAAAGTTTACATACCCTGGTGATTTTGGCCCGATAACATGCACACAAGTTGACACAAAGGGGTTTGAATGGCTATTAAAGGTAACCATCCTCACCTGTGATCTGTTTGCTTGTAATTAGTGTGTGTGTATAAAAGGGCAATGAGTTTCTGGACTCCTGACAGACCCTTGCATCTTTCATCCAGTGCTGCACTGACGTTTCTGGATTCTGAGTCATGGGTAAAGCAAAAGAATTGTCAAAGGATCTGCGGGAAAAGGTAGTTGAACTGTATAAAACAGGAAAGGGATATAAAAAGATATCCAAGGAATTGAGAATGCCAATCAGCAGTGTTCAAACTCTAATCAAGAAGTGGAAAATGAGGGGTTTTGTTGAAACCAAACCACGGTCAGGTAGACTAACTAAAATTTCAGCCACAACTGCCAGGAAAATTGTTCGGGATGCAAAGAAAACCCCACAAATAACTTCAGGTGAAATACAGGACTCTCTGAAAACATGTGATGTGGCTGTTTCAAGATGCACGATAAGGAGGCACTTGAAGAAAGATGGGCTGCATGGTCGAGTCGCCAGAAGAAAGCCATTACTACGCAAATGCCACAAAGTATCCCGCTTACAATACGCCAAACAGCACAGAGACAAGACTCGAACCTTCTGGCACAAAGTCATTTGGAGTGATAAGACCAAAATTTAGCTTTTTGGCCACAACCATAAACACTACATTTGTAGAGGAGACAACAAGGTCTATGATGAGAGGTACACCATTCCTACTGTGAAACACGGAGGTGGATCGCTAATGTTTTGGGGATGTGTGAGCTACAAAGGCACAGGAAATTTGGTCAAAATTGATGGCAAGATGAATGCAGTATGTTATCAAAAAATACGGGAGGAACGTTTGCATTCATCAGCCAGGAAGCTGCGCATGGGACGTACTTGGACATTCCAACATGACAATGATCCAAAACACAAGGCCAAGTCCACCTGTCATTGGCTACAGCAGAATAAAGTGAAGGTTCTGGAGTGGTCATCTCAGTCTCCTGACCTCAATATCATCGAGCCCCTCTGGGGAGATCTCAAACGTGCCGTTCATGCGAGACAGCCCAAGAATTTACAGGAACTGAAGGCTTTTTGCCAAGAGGAATGGGCAGCTTTACCACCTGAGAAGATAAAGAGCCTCGTCCACAAATACCACAAAAGACTTCCAGCTGTCATTGATGTTAAAGGGGGCAATACACGGTATTAAGAACTGGGGTATGTAAACTTTTGATCAGGGTCATTTGGGTAGTTTCTGTTGTCATTATGATTTAAAAAGAGTAAAATACAGTTGATTGATAATAAATGGCTTCAGCCAATCACTAACCATGAGTGAAAGAAAAGTTTTTGTGTTATCATTCATATTCTCTGAAAAATGGCCAAGAAATCATAAATTCTGCCAGGGTATGTAAACTTATGAGCACAACTGTATATATAGTGTTTGAGGGTAATTTTCTAGCACAAAATACTGATTTAAACTTTTAAACAAGTTCCAGAAAAGGCCTGGTCTTCAACAGCAAAAGAATGTTGAAAAACTTCAGCAAGAAAAAGGGAATTAAAAGGGGAAAGTCCACAACGTATAAACAGGATATGAATAATATTTCCTCTCCTACGCATTTGCTGATGATAACATGCAGATCTTAGAAAACATGATAATGAATTCATCTAAATAATAGAAGGATCATCTCCAGGAAAGCTTTGAAACCTGTATGAAAAATTATATTATATTTTAAATATAAAAATATAGTACAAATACAGTGTTTATACGACTGAGGAGGTGAGAAAGAAAATGATAATTTCCCAATTCATTGTTTTTTTTTTTTGTGATTTTTCTTTAAATAGACCAAAAACGATCACAGTTTGCTGATTTAAAGAAGACGGCATTGCTTGAAATGGACTGTGAAAACAGCACCAGGTATGGGCTTTGAAACCCAACTGAACCTTCAATTAATCCTTCCTGTCACTTTGCACATTCAGAAAAAAATTAAAATACTGTATATACTCGAGTATAAGCCAAGATTTTCAGCCCTTTTTTTGGGCTGAAAGTCCCCCCCTTGGCTTATACTCGAGTCAGCGAAATTTTGCATTGTAAATAGTACCTGGAAAAAAGTTGAGGCTGCGGCGTCCATCATTCAAATCCCGCGGTCTCTTCCTGGTCTGTGATTGGCGGAACACCGAACACAGTGTCTGCTGGGAAACTGAGGATGAGAGAACGTTCGTGATAGGCGGAGAGTGTCTGCTGAGAATCGCCTATCACGGAAGGGACCAGGAAGAGACCGCGGGATTTAAACGATGGAAGCCGCAGCCTCAACTTTTTTTCAGGTACTATTTACAATGTAAAATTTAAACAGTGAGGATAGGAATCAGTGAGGATAGGAACAGTGAGCTTGGGAACAGTGAGGATAGGAACAGTAAGGATGGGAACAGTGAGGATGGGAACAGTGAGGATGGGAACAGTGAGGATAGGGAACAGTGAGGATAGGAACAGTGAGGATGGGAACAGTGAGGATAGGAAACAGTGAGGATAGGGAACAGTGAGGATAGGAACAGTGAGCTTGGGAACAGTGAGGATAGGAATCAGTGAGGATAGGAACAGTGAGCATGGGAACAGTGAGGATGGGAACAGTGAGGATAGGAACAGTGAGGATAGGAACAGTGAGGATAGGAACAGTGAGGATGGGAACAGTGAGGATAGGAACAGTGAGGATGGCAACAGTGAGGATGGGAACAGTGAGGATAGGAACAGTAAGGATGGGAACAGTGAGGAAGGGAACAGTGAGGATGGGAACAGTGAGGATAGGGAACAGTAAGGATGGGAACAGTGAGGATAGGGAACAGTGAGGATGGGAACAGTGAGGATGGGAACAGTGAGGATGGGAACAGTGAGGATAGGGAACAGTGAGGATAGGAACAGTGAGGATGGGAACAGTGAGGATAGGAACAGTGAGGATAGGAACAGTGAGGATGGGAACAGTGAGGATGGGAACAGTGAGGATAGGAACAGTGAGGATGGGAACAGTGAGGATGGGAACAGTAAGGATGGGAACAGTAAGGATGGGAACAGTGAGGATGGGAACAGTAAGAATGGGAACAGTGAGGCATTGTTGACCCTCGGCTTATACTCGAGTCAGTAAGTTTTCCCAGTTTTTTTGTGGCAACATTAGGTACCTCGGCTTATACTCGGGTCGGCTTATACTCAAGTATATACTGTAATAGGAGCCCCACACTCGTGCATACAGTCCGTAGGGCCCCTTTTACACAGACGGACTCCATCCTGATCAGCAGGGGATCCGCTCACAGATCCCCTACTCCATTATCCATTTACACCGGAATATTATATACATATGCTAAAGTGCGCTCTGTCAGCTCGATAAAGAGAATGGGCAATTAAATGGCTCTCTATAGAAGGGAGTCCATGTATGAAAGCTCAAATGCAGCATAAGGTGTGTTGGTGGTCACAGATAGGCTCACTGTGGATGGCTGCCGGCTCATAACAAGCTAGAAGGGGCTCTGTATACAGTAAAACACAAAAGAGAGCAGCGGCATCTAAGTGCAGCAATGTTAAAACATTTTTAATATAGGACAGACAGCTTGGAACTCACAAGATCGTAGAGATCACAGCGCATGTAGGAAGGTATAAGAAGTTCATCCACTCCTGGGGGAAGGCGGTAGGCTCGCAGGAGGAGGGGCAGCTGATGTTCTGGTGGCTCCTATTGCTTCCTGGTTCTTAGAATCTGCTCAGGGATGGCTGGACACGTCACTTCCGGATGGAGAGGGAGTGGGAGTTGCCTGATGAAGGAGCACGCATGCTCCGAAAGTGACGTGTCCAGCCGTCCCTGAGCAGATTCTGAGAACCAGGAAGCGCTAGGAGCCACCAGCACAGCCGGAAACATCAGCTGCCTCTCCACCTACGAGCCTACCGCCTTCCCTCAGGAGTGGATGAACTTCTTATACCTTCCTACATGCGCTGTGATCTCTACAACCTTGTGAGTTCCAAATTGTCTGTCCTATATTAAAAATGTTTTAACATTGCTGCACTTAGATGGCGCTGCTTTCTTTTGTGATTTACACCGGACTGCCCTCTGATAAGATCCATCTAAACAGAAAAGGACAGATCCCTTCCAATTTTATTTTGACGGACCGGATGGGACCCAGAGGTAGACATGGACCCCCCAATCAGGTCTGCCTGAAAAACTGACAGACTTAATCGGACCACCCATGGGAAAGGGGCCTAAAAGATTTTAGTCTGCAACCAAATCCAATGAGTTTCGGGGGCTCAACACTCCCTTTTTTTCAGGGCTTGTAGGGCAATAACCATAGGGTGATGGATACCGTCCTGGACTGTAAGTTTAATATGTCCAGATCAAGCAGGTGCTTGGACAAAGATAGCCCATTCAGGGCACCCCCCTCTACCAACTAAAACTTACCTTCACTGCCCTTCCGCATTGCTCCATTTATCCATCAGAGCCTTCAGAAATTCCCATTACTTGTTATGTGGAGCATGTAACCTTCTCTATTTCCGACCAGAATGCAGAGTTTGGGCCTAAGAGGTTAATTGCTAGTGCCAAATATTGTCACCTAAAGAGGGTAGAATGTCATTAACCCATTGTAAGCTCTGGCATACACCAATGTGGAATATACATAGGAGCATGGGGAATGTGAGTATCAGAGAAGGGGCGAGGGGGTGCCCTATCAAGATACTCTAAATTTCAACTCTGGAAAGACTGAAAAAAATCCTCCTTGCAGTGGGCCTGCACCCACACCCTCAGGGGTTAACTGCTCTTTTAAAGGGGTTGTAAAGCTTCGTGTTTTTTTCACCAACACCTTGCACTCTCGGGCCCCCCCAGCCCCCCCGTTTTACTTACCTGAGCCACGAAGCTCCGTGGGTGTGATCCCGCAATGGTTTCCCCCAGCTTGAGGTGGCTCTTCATTGGAGATTGATAGCAGCGCAGCCATTGGCTCCCGCTGCTGTCACTCAAATCAATGACGCAGCGCGCCGGGGGCGGGGCCGAGTGATACAGTCGGCGGCTATGGCTGCCGACTGTATCACGGGAGCACCCCCGCAAGCTAACCCCCTTGGGAGAGTGCTTCCCAGAAAGGGGGTTAGCTGTTGCGGGGAGGAGCCGAGACAGCCACCGAGGGACCCCAGAAGACGAGGATCGGGGCCACTCTGTGCAAAACTAACTGCACAGTAGAGGTAAGTATGGTATGTTTGTTATTTAAAAAATAAATAAAAATATCTTTACAACCCCTTTAAGTTTAGAGGGTAGCTGACCTAGAACTAAAAGAACAGTAAACCCATGCAGTGCAGGCACAGCCACACTCCAAGGGGGAAGTTTCTGATTTCCCGGAGTTGGGCTAACTATATTTTTCTGAGCTAAATAATGAGATAATGATGGATAGTGTATGATAATAACAATAGATTGCTTCTATATTCCAGCCTTTCTCAAACAATTGAGAAACTTGAGGAAACCCCAAAGGATATGAAGACCTTTACTTTTAAGAACACTGGGGAGGAGGGAGACATCAACCATGTGGGAGAAGAGGCAGTAATATTCGAAGACTCAGATGTGGGTGAACCTGATGAAGGCAACAGCAATGAAGGGAATGGAGGACCTCACATAGACAACATCGCTGATGAGATCGGAGAACCTGCAAAGGAACTGGTAGATGTTGTAGCTGGAGAGCCAACTATTGGGACGGATGCTGAAAAGGACGATGAGTTTGGTGCCTTTGTGGGTGAACCAGTGGAGGAGGAGTGCAGCAATTCCATGCAAGCACTTAAAAAGGAGAACTCAATTGAAAGTTTGGAAGTCACTGACAATGCAGATCTCTCCGTAAATGGTGAAGAGATTCTGAAAGCCAGTGATAAACCAGTGGAGGAGGACCGCAGCAATTCAATGCAAGAATTCGAAAAGGAGACCTCAACTGAATGTTTGAAAGTCACTGACAATGAAAACTGCTCAAAAAATGAAGAAAAGATCCTGAAAGGCTGTGGTGAACCAGTAGAGGGGGACAACGGCCAATCCATGCAAGGAGTTGAGGAGGATATCTCAAATGAATGTTTGAAAATCACTGACAATAAATGTTCCTCAGTAAATGAAGAAGAGTTCCTGAAAGTCTGTGGTGAACCAGTGAAGGAGGACAGCAGCAATTCCATGCAAGAAGTTAAGGAGGAAATCTCAGCCGAACCTTTAAAAGTCGTTGCCAACGAAGAGTGCTCAGTAAATGACGAAGAAGTCCCAAAAGCCCATGAAGGCAATATCCAATGTGTTTTGGCAGATAATGATACCATTTCCAAGATCAATACAAAATCGGAAGTCCCCAAGACTTGCATAAGTGATATAAAAGCTTTGTCCAACATGAAATCCAGTAGTGCTTTAAAAAAGGGGAAAGAAAAGATTTTGGAGTCCAGAAGGAAGAAGAGTTCTTCAAATGGTGAGTTATTCATCCCGCATGCCAACAATACATTAGTAGTGTGTTTTATGCAAGGCCTTTGTTTTAACAGTAGAACATCTGTGAGAGAGACCCCTTTGAAGCCTTCTAAAGGCCCATACACACGATCTGACTTTTCGACAACAACGGTCCGACGGACGTGTTTTATCGGACAATCCGACCGTCTGTACGCTCCATCGGACAATTGTTTTTCGGTTTTTCAACGGACAAATGTTCGCTGTGCATGCTCTCAAACTTTCCGGCAACAAATTTCCGATGGAGCATCATCCGATCGTGTGTACACAAGTCCATCGGACTAAAGTCCAAAGTACAAACACGCATGCTCGGAACCAATGCTAAAGATCAGACAACAATAGCAGAAGTTGCCCAAAGGGTGGCGGTAAAGAGCTGAAAAACCACGTGATTTGGTGAATGTTGGCTGAAAAAGTTCTGCTGTGTGTATGCAGAACAAGTTCACGGCCAAAGCCCCTTTGGACAAAATTCCACGGAAAAGTCTGATGGAAGTCCGATCGTGTGTACGAGGCTTAAGACTATTACGGGGAAATTTTATTGCTGAAGTATCAGTAACCTTGAAAATTATTAAACCCAGCAATCCCCACTTAAAGCGGAGCTCCACCCTAAAGTGGAACTTCCGCTCATCGGAATCTTCCCCCCCTCCGGTGTCACAATTGACACCTTTCAGGGGGGAGGGGGGTGGAGATACCTGTCTAAGACAGGTATTTGCACCCACTTCCGGGAGTCCTCTCTGCGGGAAATCTGCGGGAAGCACGTTACTTCCTGCAGAATACCCGTTGTGTTCTGGGAGACACTCGGCTCCCAGAACACACAGGGACCAGTAAGAACAGCGCAGCGCAACTCGCGCATGCGCCGTAGGGAACCGGGCAGTGAAGCCGCAAGGCTTCACTTCCTGGTTCCCTCACCGAGGATGGCGGTGGGGGCAGCAGAGTGACGAGCGATTGCTAGTTCTCTGCTGCGGACGTCACTTGACTCTAGGACAGGTAAGTGTCCTAATATTAAAAGTCAGGAGCTGCTGTATTTGTAGCTGCTGGCTTTTAATATTTTTTTTTCGGCGGAGCTCCACTTTAAAGCAAGTAGATATGTTTTGGGTAGAGCTGGCTTTTAAAGTGAACCTATGCTTCGTCCCTTAGAACCGAGCAACATTTTTACATGAATGGCTGGCCTTCCCTCTGTTCAACCAAGAAAGAAAATTTAGATACCAGTACTTCTGGTTATCAGGGAAACTGGGAGCCTCTCTCCTTTCTACTTTCAATATGTTTATTCAGGTTTTAACAGGATAAAGATAACATACAGTAACAATCAAAACATTGGCCTACAAGGCCTACATTCACTGATACATATCCTAATAAAACAGCAGGAGTGATACAATACCATTAGGTTGCCAGAAAAAGCGCAGGTTAAATCGCAAGCCATGTGCTTTAGGCTAGAATGTTCCCTAGGACATCGGAAACAGTTCCTTCCGATCCGAGGTTGAGTCCCCCCTCCTGGGGGGTTGTCCCAAGGATTCCTATCATATGCTACTGCTGTCCCATGCTGAGAAATTCCCAAGGGATCACTAGGGGGGATCCTCCAACCGCACCAGGGGATGTCCTGCCCGCCACCCCAATGGGAGCAAACTGTGGCCAAGATCAACCTCCCCTGGGTACCCTGCCCTTCCCCCCTGCTCTAATGCCGCGTACACACGATCGGAATTTCTGACAACAAATGTTTGATGTGAGCTTTTGGTCGGATATTCCAACCGTGTGTAGGCTCCGTCGGACATTTGCTGTCGGAATTTCCAACAACAAATATTTGAGAGCTGGTTCTCAATTTTTCCGACAACAAAAGTTCTTGTCGGAAATTCCGATCGTCTGTATGCAATTCCGACGCACATAAATTCTATGCATGCTCGGAATCAATTTGACGCATGCTCGGAATCATTGTACTTAATTTTTTGCAGCTTGTCGTAGTGTTGTACGTTACCGCGTTCTTGACGTTCGGAATTTCCGAGCAACATTTGTGTGACCGTGTGTATGCAAGACAAGTTTGAGCAAACATCCGTCGGAAAAAAATCCACGGTTTTGTTGTTGGAATGTCCGATCGTGTGTATGCGGCAGAAGACTGCGAAAAGCTAGCTATGGGACCCACCTGATCCGCCACAGTATCAGGCTTCTTGGATAGGAGATACGGTAAGATGATTTTGGGAACATTGTTGCTAATATCACCTCGATATCACAGTCTGTTCATAACCTGCTCTGCTTCACCAATAAGGGGAGCTGTTTCCCCTTCTCGTCCATGAAGGAGAGTGGGAGCAGAGTGTCCCTGACAGAGAGTAGAGGGGGGGGGGAGAAAGAGAGAGGGGTAGGGATCCAGGTTCAGCCATTCACAATGCCCGGGCAGAGGGAAATATTGCAGTGCGATGCCCAGGGTTCCCAAATAGCTTTAAATTTACCTACTCTGTCCTGAAGTTTCGCAACTATGTGTTCCTGCACCATTATCCATGATATTTTTCGCTTGGCCCCCCTGAAAGAGACAGTGGGAGTTTTCCATGTCCTTGCCAGTGTTATTTTCGCTCCTAGGAGGATATAGAACGTTAGGGCTTGCAGATGTTTAGGAATTAAGGGGATTCTGCCATTTAAGAGGGCAATGGTGGGGTCTGGATAGATCGTGGTGCCCGTTATCTTCCTCAGAGTGTGAAATACCTTTTTCCAGTAGGACCTAACTCAGGGACAAGTCCACCAAACGTGGAACATTGTGCCCTCCAGATCGCACCCCCTGAAGCAAAGGGGGGACACCTCTGGGTAGATCATCGCCAATCTGGAGGGGGCGTAGTACCACCTGGTCAAAACTTTTACAATTGCTTCTATCAATGAAATATTATGGATACCTTTATATGAGCGTTGGAAAGCCCGGGACCACTTCGCTGGTTCCCATGAATGCCCCCTGTCCGTTTCCCAGGCCCGGGCGTATGATGGGATGCCCTCTTTGGCCCCCAGGGAGGAGTAGATCAGTGAAATACCTCCTCTCTGATCCATAATATTAGAGCACCATCTTTCGTAAGGGGTGATCTTAGGAGGGTCATTCTTATCTGTCCAGATAGAATTAAGGAAATTGAGGATTTGGGTGAATCTGAACATTTCCGAATTGGGCATTCCCAACTGTGTCTTGCAGTGTTGCAGGCTTAGGGGCTCTGACGGTGAGAGGAAGTGGCCAATGCAAAACATGCCTTTGTTGGTCCACCAATGGAACGCTTGGATGTTCAGATCCGGGGGGAACATTGGGTTGTGGAAAATGTGGGACAGGGGGCACAAGGGGGAGGTCAGTGAGTGTTGTTTGTGAAGTGTGTGCCTCTCTCCTTTCTAACCCGTGACAGCTCTTGCACTTGAAAATTAGCTGTCCAGACAGCCAGTCCTGTCATTTTGAGTAGCCGGGAAGTAATTCCTTGACCCTTTGTAAGAACCAACTGGAGCAACAGGGAGCTTAGTCTGAGCTTTTTCTGCTTTTTTCAAGGCCCAAAAAACATGGTGGCAAATGGTAATAAGTATAAGCAGCTGAGGGGAGAGGTGGAGGGGGAGTGATGTTTAAGTGAACCATTTTCTTAATGTTAGGGTGACAAAAGTTTTACCAGAAGGTTACCAGGAAAGTTCTTAACCTTCCTTACTATAATTAAAAGATATGGCTGGAGATACATTTTAAAATAAAAATAGTTAACGATTTATAAAACACGTTTGTTTATTGCTGTTAATTGAAATGTGTTGATTTATAATTTAACAGAGGAAAAGTCCAAAGTCGAAGATGTAAAATCTCCAGAGGGGCATATGCTGAACATACATGGCAATGATGGCAGCAGGGATGGAGGTGGAATCGAAGGTCTTAGAGCCTTGAGTGGGAATAATAATTTAACAGAGGAAAAGTCCAAATCTGAAAATATTCCAGCAGGGTATATGCCGAACATATATGGCAATGACGTTGGCACTGGTGGAGTTGAGGCCAAATGTCTTAGAACCTTGAGTGTGAAAAAAAAATGTTTTACTTTTCCATTTGGTAAGTGATATTTTATATATGACATAGGTCCCAGCATTTTCTAGCGTTCTTCGTAAAACACATGTGTTTATTGCTGTTCATTGATATGCTTTGATATATAATTTAACAGAAGAAGGGTCCAAAGAGGAAAATATAATACCTCTGGAGAGGTATATGCCAAACAAACACGGCAATGACAATGACGGCAGCAGTGATGGAGGTGGTGCCAAATGTCATCAAACATCGAGTCTTTATGCTTGGTTATTTCCGTTTAGTAAGTTTTACGTTTTATATAAGACAGAGGTTCCAGCATTTGCCAATGCCCTTGGCCTCCACTTTGCAAAAAAAAATGAATTCCATTTTTTTTATTTTTTTATTTTAATGTAATAACCTATCATTCTTTTTAGGATCTCTCTCGAAAATAGAGTTACTACTGCTGGTAACATTATCGGTGTTAGGAAAGTCAGCAACAGGTATGTAAATAGGCTGAGCTCGCAAGAATTAAATGGTATTAATCTAGGACTACTGGGGGTACAAAGGCAGACATCAGGGTGGCTAAAATTACTGCTACCCCCCCCCCTTCCACCAGCCCCCAGGCTGGCATCCTGTTGACAGACTGCTGGATTGTGAGCAAAATGAGATGAAGCTCAAAACTTGGGGAAGACCATTGGTGCTACCTATTGGTGATATCGAGTACTGAATTTCATTTACAATATGGCGGGCCTTTAGAGAGCCTCTATCGCTTGAGTAGGAAAAATTACAGAGTATCTTAAAAGCTCAAAAAAGTTGACGTTCCACTTTAAACTGTAATTTTCCAACTGCCATGTTTCTGTGCAGCTGCCAAATGTGGATTGGGAGCCCTTGAGTAATATAAACACTTTAATCAACGGGGCCCAGATTGTTTAAAATAATATGTAGCGGGGTCTCTAAATTTAGGTAGGACACTCAGGTGTGTAAGTATGGGAATAATGGACCATTTGTGTTCGTGGAGGATTGGACGGTGTAATAATCTCCTTGGCCTCTGGGTGGCGGGGTACCTGGAGGCTCAAGGTAGATTGGCCATCACAGAGTGCTACCCTTTTTGTCCCTTTCCGGAGATGGTACGGCGAGGGCGGGGAACCTGCCGTGGTGTCGATGGGAGGAGATAAAAGGGGGAGACGCCCTAACCACGAGGTCTTCAGGAGGATCTTCTTCACGCGCCCAGGCACCTTAGGCCTGGGTGCGGGCGGTTCCGGATTCCGGCCCAGGCGCCCTAGGCCTGACCGGAATGGAGTTGGAGTCCATCCCAGGCACCTTCAGCCTGGGGTGAGGTACTAAACCAGGAGGCCTGAGGCCCAGTGACTTCGACTGGGTCCCGCAGGGGTGGAGAAGTCCGAGGGTCCCTGAAGTGGATGGGGCCCATGTCTGAGGTGAGGAGGCCGAGGAGGTTACCCATTCAGAGAGTCTGGAGCAGCAACAACCCAGTGACGGATGGGCCTCTGGTAACTCCCTTGGAGGGACATCTTCCCCTGACGGGGGCCGCAGCGCAGCAAAGGTACTCCTATCTATGTTCTCTTGAGTCGCTGGTAGAGACTCTGAAGTTCTAAGTCCTTTCTAGCTAAGGCTACAGTAACCGCTGGCGAGATCGCAGTGGTTTAGCTGACAACCAGGATAGTGCCTCGACCTGCTCATTCCCCGTAACAAATTGTTACCAAGTCGCAACCAGTTGGCTACTGAAGCACTGTTTATTGTGAGATATGCAATAAAACAAGAGTTGGACTGTGATCGGTGTGTGGAACTCTGGTTAATGGGAGCAGAGGGAAGTGTTGGCACAGCGGGACTTGATTCTAGACAAAAGCACATAGGCCCAAGGAAATATCTGGTACTGGCCTTCACCTCACCCACAGCTATGGGGAGGACATGGGCCATAGCGCATCTCACCCTGTCGTATGACATACCCCTAGACAAAGGAGATGGGGTGAGGCCGCTACACGTGGGGGCTCGTCCGGGATGATATGTGTTTTGACTTTGGAAGAAAGAATGGCTGTCTGGACTTTGCTGCCCGGAGGAGTTCTGAGCAGGTCGGCCATGTGATTGGCCAAAGTGCATCCCTGCTCAAAGTCGTGGAATAACCCTAAGACGGGAAAGGCCCATGCGGAGGAGCGAGAAGAGGGAGAAGTCCAGCCGTGTGACGTACTACATGTGGGGGCTTTTATTGCACTGCGCCATGAGGCACCCGGTGACTACACAGTTCGTGGGCGGAGCTTGATGGAAGCCCGCGAAAGCGTGCAAGTCGTGGGAGGAGTCTGGCCATGTGGAGGAACTCACGTGGAGACTTCGGCGCGTGGTCAGTGCGTGATGGAGCAGCAGACAGTCGGGATGGCCTCAAGCTCCCCGTGGATTCCGGTTCCCTACCCCACGAAGATGACTACGTTCGCTGCTCCCCTTACAGACACAGGGATAAGACTCAGGGCCCAAGGACAGTTGGCTTTGTACTCATGCAGAGACACGGAGGCCCTCGGCGTGATCTGTCCCGGATGCTCGGGACTGGTGGTCCACCTGAAGCCATTCGGGCGTTGCGAGGCATGCAAAGAGTTCTTGTTCGAGGTGGAGCCATCCACAGTAAGGCCCCGGGCCCTTCGCCTCAACAGCCTCACAGGTACCGCTACTCCGGAAGCGGAGATCCAGGCCTTTGCGGAGGTTCCCGTACGCACTGACCAGGGTGATGTGACTGCCCAATCAGAGACTGAGAGAGAAAAATCCGAGGATGCTGCTTCGGTCACCACAGATTCTCTTCTCCCACCTCCGAAGAGGAAAGTCGGCTTGGTGCAGGCCTCCTGTGGTCGTGGAAGAGCTTCACCCCGTCGCTTGCCTGGCCTGGATGGATCCGGTTGGAAGAGTCCTGGACATCCCAGTTCTACGAAAGGTCAAGGTGAGCCAGGGGCTGGGACTGTGGTGGTGGTTGGAGGTGTCGGGGGTCCACAGCCGGTGGAGCCCGCAAGGGAGGGTAGTACCACGTCTACCAGAGACTAACTTCCCGCCGAGATGTATGACACTTCCGACCTAGAGTCACTGTCGGATTGTGGAGATGACGGTGAGATTGATGAACTGTTTCACCAGAAGGGCTGGGACAAACGCCCGTTATCTATGTTACGTGCACCGCAGGATTCCCCTATGTCAATAGGAGACAGCACGCCCCGAGTACAAGCCCCGGAGTCCACGAGGAAGTCTAGTCCTCAAATTACCTTTCCACAATCTACAACATCGCCCGTCTTGGTGGCGGGGATGCAACGCGCATCACTACGAGCACCGAGAGAAAAGCCATCAGAGGTAGTGAAAGTACCTCGGCACCCGGAGGCCATCGTTCAACCCGGAGAAGGTGAGCGGAATGCCATGCCTCCTTTGGCCAGATTGCAACGACTTTTCTCACAGAGAGTCGCCCGTGAGTATGGGTGGGAATATCCCTACTTGCCTCGGGACTTACTTTTTGAAGTTGAGGTCATACGCCAGAGATGGTATGACGAATTTGTTTGGGAGAAACTCAAAGTACCCCATGCACGAAGATATTTGTCCTGTTCGCCACCCGTGTCGAAAAAGTTTAGGGACTGCAGAGCAGACTGGATGTGGGGCCGCCATATCCACGCAGACAAGGTGCGCATCTGCAGGAAAGATGGAGAGGATGCTTACTATTCGATTGAGGTTTTTGATAAACATCTGAAGCCCTTGTTCTTGCCTGACCCGAAGTTCTATTTGTGAGAAGAGACTCACTTGTTTGTTTTTCTTTCCTACAACCTTCTAGAAGTGTTCCTGCCGGAGCATCCGAACTGTGCCCTAGTTTTTTATTTGGGCTTTTGTTTTCTACTCTTTGGAGGAATGAGAGCAGTTTTTGTTTGTTCTCTCTTCCTCACAGTTCAAAGACTGACTTTGGGGGTAGGATCAGTGTAGGGACGCAGGAAGAATGAAGATTGCACCAAGTGTCATTACCGCGGCACTGTCACCAGGTGGCAGTGTTGTGCAGCGGCTGTTTTTTATTTTTTACACGCACATCACTTTACTCATTGGAGCGAGTGGGTCTATTGGCTGATGGACCCATTCATTCCAAATTAACACAAAAATGTCAGGATGTGGCTTTTCTTGTGTGTTGTTTTTTTTCTTTCCCTTCTGCAGGATATTCGTCTGTCAAGACTACTGAGTATGGGGTGGTTCTTAGACAGTGAAGGGAGGGATTGTATATGTGTACATGATAGATGGTTTTAGGGAAAAGTTTTATTGTTTTATGTTCCCTTTCCCCTTTGAGCAGGTCTTGGTATGGTTGAGGTTCAAAAATTTTAGGGATAGCCTCTGGGGCCAGGCTTATGTCATCACTCCATGGGAGACATGGGTTTGCACCAGACACTGGGGACCAGCATCAAATCACAGGGGGGAGTATGTAGCGGGGTCTCTAAATTTAGGTAGGACACTCAGGTGTGTAAGTATGGGAATAATGGACCATTTGTGTTCGTGGAGGATTGGACGGTGTAATAATCTCCCTGGCCTCTGGGTGGCGGGGTACCTGGAGGCTCAAGGTAGATTGGCCATCACAGAGTGCTACCCTTTTTGTCCCTTTCCGGAGATGGTACGGCGAGGGCGGGGAACCTGCCGTGGTGTCGATGGGAGGAGATAAAAGGGGGAGACGCCCTAACCACGAGGTCTTCAGGAGGATCTTCTTCACGCGCCCAGGCACCTTAGGCCTGGGTGCGGGCGGTTCCGGATTCTGGCCCAGGCGCCCTAGGCCTGACCGGAATGGAGTTGGAGTCCATCCCAGGCACCTTCAGCCTGGGGTGAGGTACTAAACCAGGAGGCCTGGGGCCCAGTGACTTTGACTGGGTCCCGCAAGGGTGGAGAAGTCCGAGGGTCCCTGAAGTGGATGGGGCCCATGTCTGAGGTGAGGAGGCCGGGGAGGTTACCCATTTGGAGAGTCTGGAGCAGCATCAACCCAGTGACGGATGGGCCTCTGGTAACTCCCTTGGAGGGACATCTTCCCCTGACAGGGGCCGCAGCGCAGCGAAGGTACTCCTATCTATGTTCTCTTGAGTCGCTGGTAGAGACTCTCAAGTTCTAAGTCCTTTCTAGCTAAGGCTATAGTAACCGCTGGCGAGATCGCAGTGGTTTAGCTAATAACCAGGATAGTGCCTCGACCTGCTCATTCCCTGTAACAAATTATTACCAAGTCGCAACCAGTTGGCTACTGAAGCACTGTTTATTGTGAGATATGCAATAAAACAAGAGTTGGACTGTGATTGGTGTGTGGAACTCTGGTTAATGGGAGCAGAGGGAAGTGTTGACACAGCGGGACTTGATTCTAGACAAAAGCACACAGGCCCGAGGAAATATCTGGTACTGGCCTTCACCTTACCCACAGTTATGGGGAGGACATGGCCCGTAGCGCATCTCACCCTGTCGTATGACATACCCCTAGACAAAGGAGATCTGGTGAGGCCGCTACAAATATTAATCATGGTGAAAATTATAATAGTAGAAAAAAATCACTGTGTTTCATATATCATAAAAAAGAACGTGGACTCTGGCTTTAATACCCATTTTTATTCCAGAGATGTCCCCTGCAGTACTTTGTCTTTGGGGGTTGTAAGACGCCAAGTAGCACTTGGCTGGAAAGACTGAAAATCATACTGCGAATGCATTATAGCCCCGCCCTCGGGTTGCCACCCGTACAGGATTCACCCGGACAGTTCGGGTTTGGAATCATGTGTCCGGGTTTTAGACTGCCTGAAACCCGGACACATCATTTAGACTGCACTATGGCTTCCAGGCAGGGTTGCTGGCTGCAGTTTTCTGAGCTGAGAGTGTCTCTTGCACTCTTTTACACTACCCAAAGCCAGCACCAACAACCCCCCCCCAACACCGCTACCCCTCTGTGTCTGCCCACACACCAATCCCCGGCGCTGTGTCTCAGAAAAGGAAAGTTGGGGCCGGAAATTTGAAGTCCAGCAGCCTCAGATACATCTGCATGAGAGGTGCTGACTGCCAAGGGGTGAGTGAGCTTACCATCCATCCCTGTCTGTGACTGAAGTCTCCCCCTTCTTTCTATTGCCTCTGAGTAAGTACACTAAGGTAAATCAGGGTTCTCAGAGCACCCCTTACATCAGAGTTCCCCTTTACACCAGAAGCCCCAGTGGTTTTCCCTTACATCAGAGTCTTCTCCGTACATCAGAATTCTCAGTGTTCCCTCTTAACTCAGGGTTCTCATAGCATCCCTTATGTTAGAGTCCCCAGAGTTCTCCCTTATATCAGAGTCTGCAGAGTCCCCCCTTACAATAAAAGGGAACTCTGCGAGTTCAGATGTAAAAGGGGAACTCTATGGACTCTGATGTAAAGGGGAACTCTTGTTATTAAGTCCATATGAATAGAAATGTTATTTAATAGCAAAATATATGTATAGTTTATACTATAAAAAAAATTGCTGTGCGCCGCTAAAGTGTTTGTCTTGAAGAAAAGGTGGCAACCCTACCCCGCCCCCTGAGGTGGGGGTCACTATGGTGCCCTTCATTTACTATGTAATGGTACAGAAAAACCTACTTCTTTTTCTGACCACAAGATGTCCTCAGTCTTTTGCCCAGTGGCTTAAACCTTATTACGGTCGGACTCTGAATGATTAGTGCTATGGCCCCACCCTTGAGGGGACATCGCTTATAGTGAATTGATGCAGAAATTGGCACTGATTATATCATTCCGGTGCCACTGCATCATTAAGGACCACCCAGCCCAGAGAAGTGGCAAAGAGTAAGAAGACCCTCATTTGTCAGGCCTGATGACCTGAAAAAAGTAAAATTTTCTAAAAAGCATTGTACGTAATACAGCCAACTGGAGGCTGCTAACGCAAGGGGGAGCAAAGGACCTGGAGTTGGGCTTTAAAACAGCAACTGGAAAACTGATTTGTTTTTTTTGTTTTTGTTTTTTTGCAGGTGCAATGATTCCCTCCTACCAGTGTTGCACATTTGAGACTAAAGACTCTAAAATATCATTCTTTGTGTCCAACTTTTCCATAAAATTTGGTGCAGAGGTGATTTGTACCCACAATCCTTCTGCAAATCTTTCAGCTTGCGCAAGGGAGGGAGCAATTATTTTTCTTCTAAACAAGCAAATTGTGAAGTTTTGCAACAAAGAAAAAAACTTTGAGGCATTAATTATGGAGCTTGGAAAGAACAAGTCTACTATCCGCTCTTCAAATCCTGGTATGTAAAACACTGTGGGGCAAGTATAATGGGTGAAAGCTCATGAATGCAGAGAAAGGAAATGTCTATAAGTTTTGGGGTTGGCCCTTTTGGATGGCCAAGAAGTTGGAGGGGCTTTAAAACTAGGCGGTGGTGGTGGTGGGGGGGGGGGGTTCAGAGGAAGCGATAGCCAGCAGTGAGCAAAGGTATAAGGGTACTAATGGAGGCATTAGTGCTAAAATAACCATAATACCTAACCCCTGGGGGAAAGAGTTGACAAATCATAACCGCAGCCTCAGAAAACCTAAGGAGAAAATTAATATGCGCCTGTACAAAACTGAGAGTACACAAATGCCAGGAGCCTAGCTAACATAATGGAGGAACTGGAGCTGCTATTACACAAGGAGGATTTAGACTTTGTGGGAATAACAGAAACTTGGTTTGACAGCTCACACGACTGGCTGGCAACTATCCAGGGATATTAATTGTATCAGAGGGATGGGGAGGGTAGAAGAGGGGGTGGGGCAGTGGCAGCTGGTGCTCAAAATTTTTAGGGGGGTGCAAACAAACTGAAAAATTCTGGAAAACAAAAACATCAATTGCAGCCACTGTGCCCATCAAACGCAGCCACTGTGCCCATCAAACGCAGCCACTGTGCCCATCAAACGCAGCCACTGTGCCCATCAAACACAGCCACTGTGCTCATCAAACGCTGCCACTGTGCCCATCAAACACTGCCACTGTGCCCCAAGTGCTGCCACTGTGCCCCAAATGTTGCCACTGTGCCCCAAATGTTGCCACTGTGCCCCATGTGCTGCCACTGTGCCCCATGTGCTGCCCCTGTGCCCCAAATGCTGCCACTGTGCCCCAAATATTGCCACTGTGCCCCATGTGCTGCCACTGTGCCCCCGTCATCTGCCTGGCACTTACCTTGTCTCGGGTGGGCAGCGGGTGACGGCGGCGAGTGGTGTCCAGTGTCCGTGTCCTCCATCTTCCCCGACCCCGATTGCTTCTCCCGTCCGCTCCTCCTCTCGTCCTGTGCTGTGATTGGACGCCTGATAGGTGTCCAATCACAGCGCCTGTCACTTCAGCCAATCAGGTGATGGGTAACACAGTGCACTTTATTGGCTGAGAGGCGGTTCAATTTTAGGAAAGCAGATTCCTTCGCTTTCCTAACATACAGCTGAGTGAGAAGCGAACGCACAGCGTTGCGCCCGCTTCTCACTTTTTTGGACACCTATTAGAGCCTATGGTTCTAATCAGGTGCATCCAAAAAACACCCCCACCGCTGTAATTCAGGTGCCCGGTGACCAAAAAGGGGCCGAGCACCTGAATAGGGGGTGTCAGCACCTACCATAGATAGATTCATGCAATGCATGAATCTATCTATGGTAATTTGAAAGTGACAGGAGAGCGGGGGCGGCCGCCCCTGGGCCCTTTATGGATGCCCCACCGCTGGGGTGGGGTGTGCCTATATATCAAGAATGATTTACAGGTGGAAGAGAGGAATGTCATCGTAAATGGGGCAAGGGGGAGGTGGAATCTCCGTGGGTGGAACTTCAAAGGGAAGAAGCAAGTGGTAAATTAATAGTAGGGGTATGCTACCGGCCCCCCAACCTGAAGGATGAGGAGGAGTTGAACCTCCTATCACAGTTAGAAATGGCAGTGAGACAGGGCAATGTCATCATAATGGGGAACTTCAACTATCCCGATATTGACTGGGCAGAGGAGACGGCTCACTCATTAAAGGGAGGTCATTTCATTTCTTAAATGTCGTACAGGACAACTTTATGTCCCAATTGGTGGATTCCCTGAATAGAAAGAATGCATTGCTAGATCTATTGATTACAAACGACTCAGATCTGATGTGGAAATACAGGACAACCTGGGATCTAGTGATCACAGAATGATTACATTAAGCATAATTCATAGGAAAGGGAGGCACGAGGGGAGTACAAGAACTACTACAACAACTAAATTTCAAATGAGCCAACTTTTCCAAACTGCGCTCAATACTACAAGACATTAAAGTGGTTGTAAACCCTTTACAACCACTTTTTACTACAGGTAAGCCTATAATAAGGCTTACCTGTAGCTACCCCGGATATCTCCTAAACCTGCACGGTTTAGGAGATATCCCCTGTATCTGCATGTGACAACGTCATCGGCAAATGCACACTAAAGCAATTGCACATACGTGCCGTTGCTTCAGTTAGTGTGCCGTTGCCGACGGCTCCTGCACACATGCGCGGGAGTGACATCAGCGCCGGAGCCGGCGATACCCAGAAGTAACTCCGGGAGCGATGTCGCCGGATGGAGCAGTGTACAAGGACTGCTGCAGGGGCTTCAATCCAAGGTAAGTAATTCATAATGAGATACTAGCTCATTATGCCTTTGTCTTGCAGGTTTTTTTTCTTTTTAGTTAGTGGGTTTACAACCACTTTAAATGGGACCAAATCCTAGAAACATTGAACATAGAGAATAAATGGGAATGCTTTAGGAACATATTAAATAAAAGTATCACTGAGTGCATTCTAATGGGCAATAAATATAGAAGAGCAAAGGTTAAACCTGGGTGGCTAAACCATAATGTAAGTAGTTATATGTAGCAACCGGCCCTTTTTCTCCACTGTCCTTGGCTCGCTCACATGAGAAAAAGGCGCACCATAGCCACCATGCCCGTACCCCCTGGTTTGCAGAGGTTAAGCACACTTGTTTTAACTTACGGGTCTTGCAGCAAGGTTCCCCTCAAAGCTGGTTTCTGTCCCTAGGATGTAAGGACAAAGTCTCTATACCCCAAGTAACTCCAAGGTCCACACCAGTAGCCACTCCAACGTACGAGTTTATTTTTCCTTATGCATGAACATCCACAAAGTTGAGAAGAGAGAAAGGTGTTAGGAATACAGATCAATTCAGGCACTCCTGGCTTCTTCGCCACTCGATCCCGAGTGGGTATAGCTCACCCAGGTTGTCACCCAAGGGCACTAGCAGCCGGCATGTAGCTCTATCAAATTCCCTAATGGATACGTTCAGGAGATCCTCTGCCACAGAATCTATAGTGTCCCAAACCTCCTAATGGTCCCGTTGTTTAGATCCCTTTTTCAGATGGATGACATCCCTCCGAAGAGTTACTGGGCCCCTTCCTTCACTGAGATCTCTCACCAGTCCTTCGGAACGGTCCTGCCCCAGCCTCCTCTTCTAGAAACCAGTCCCCTCGCAAGGTGGCACCCTGGTATTCCTCCTCCCGAAGTGGGCTCCAGCTAAAGGTGCTGGGCCCAGGGCTGAAGTTGCAGTCCCAGGACTAAAGGTGCCTGGGACTGAAGGGCATGTGGCCCCATAGCCTGGAGGGCCATGCACTTGAACTTGGACCATCGGTTCTCCCTCTGGGCATGGGCCCCCGGAATTGCTCCCTCTCTCCGGGCATGGGCCCCAGGAATTGTTCCCTCTCTCCGGGCATGGGCCCGGGAATTGCTTCCTCTCCAATGGTGTCCGCCCCTTTTGTACCCTCTCCCGGCATGCACAGCAGGAAGACCACGCCCACTGCATGGCTGCCGAGAGAGGACACCAAATCACCACTCCATCACCTGTGGTTCAACCCCGAGCACAAATGACAGCGCCAGCCATACTACTTAGGGGAACTGCACACCAGGTGAAACAGCAGCAAAGCAGAGTCCATTAAATTGAAAGATTTGAGCCAACTACCACTCAAATCACCCCTAAATTTAGAATAGCAGCCCCTAAATTTAGGACCCCCGCTACAAATATTAAAGAGAAAAAAATGTCCCTTAAAAAATATAAAGCTGAGGGGTCATTGTCAGCATTCCAAAACTACAAGGAATGCAATAAGTGTAAGAGCGCAATCAGGGCCGCTAAAAAAGACTATGAGAGACACATAGTGGAGGAGAGCAAAAAAAAATCCCAAGGCATTTCTTATATATATTAACAGCTAAAAAATAGAGTTCAGAACACATTGGCCCCATAAAGGTCGATGAAGGGAAGTTGGTTACAGATGACAAGGAGAAGGCAACTGTACTGAATGCTTTCTTGTCCTCCATTTTTACAAAGGAAAGGGAGAGGTATAACAACCACAACTGTATTGTTAGTAACACGTCAGAATGCACCCTTGTGGCTAACAGAAGCTGAGGTCCAGAAAACACTAGAAAACCTTAACACAAATAAATCACCAGGACCAGATGGCTTACACCCGGGAGTCCTCAAAGAACTCAGTCAGGTTATAGCCAGACCACTATTCCTAATCTTTATGGACAGCATACTGACAGGAATGGTACCAGCTTATTGGAGAAAAGCCCATGAGGTACCAATATTCAAAAAAGGGCAGAGATATATTCCTGGAAACTGCAGGCCAGTCAGTCTAACATTGATAGAATGTAAACTATTGGAGGGGATAATAAGGGACTATATCCAAGAACTTGCTGAGGAAAACAGTATCATTAGTAGTAATCAGCAAGTAATCAGCATGAACAATTACCTGTTCTACTGTCCAGCGAAGCGGCCGAACGGAGCTTCGCTCCTCTCCCCCCTCTCCGCCGGCGCCTCCATTCTAACTGTGGGCACCCGGCTGTAACAGCTTTCGGCTTCGCGGCCGGGCACTCACTGCATATGCGCGAGCAGCGCTGCGTAATCTGAGTGGACAGGCGATCGCCTGGGACCTGTCACGTGTCCCAGGTGATCGCCTACAGATAGGGGCCGCCAAAAGGCGATATGACGAGTCACCTAAGCGGCCCCTGGGCGGAAGGAGGAAGTGGGATAGGAAGTCCCACTCATACTGGAGCCCCCACTCCCCCCCCCAAAAAAAAATTACATGCCAGATGTGGCATGTAAGGGGGCGAGGAGTGGTTTAAGCGGAAGTTCCACTTTTGGGTGGAACACCGCTTTAAGGGTCGTTCTTGCCAAATCATTCTGTTAACAGTCTATGAGGAAGTGAACTGCTGTCTACATAAGGGAAGGCCTGTTGACGTGGTGTATCTGGATTTTGCAAAAGCATTTGATACAGTCCCACAAAAATGCTTAAAATCTACAAACTGAGGTCTGCAGGCATGGACCATAGGGTTTGTTCGTGGATAGAAAACTGGGGCGTGTCCAAAGGGTGGTGATAAATAGCCTGTACTGGTCTGGAGGGGTAAGTGGAGTACCCCAAGGCTCTGTCCTAGGACCAATTCAGTTTAAATGGGTTGTATAGGAAAAAGTTTTTTCACCTTAATGCATCCTATGCATTAAGGTGAAAAACACATCCGACAATACCGCCCCCCCCCCAAACCCCGTTTTACTTACCTGACCCCTCGAAAGTCCCGCGCTCGCCCCCGTCATCCTCCTCGTTCCTGAGCCTGGCCGTTGATTGGCTACAGTGGATGGATTGAAAGCAGCGCAGCCATTGGCTGGCGCTGCTGTCAATCACATCCAATGACGCGGCGCGCCGGGGGGCGGGGCCGAGTGATACAGTCGGCGGCAGTAGTGTATTTAGGTTTTGTGCTGCCCTAGGCCTGACTAAACTTGCGCACCCCCTAATTTAAATATGACCCACCACTTCCTGTCAAAGCCACACCCCTTCCTTTTTAAGACCCGCCCTGTCATCTTCATGGGAGGAAGACAGAGGGACGCCGCATGAGAAGGACAGAGGGAAGCCGTGGGAAGAGGACAGAGGGACGCCGTGGGAAGAGGACAGAGGAACGCCGTGGGAAGAGGACAGAGGGGACGCCATGGGAAGAGGACAGAGGGACGCCGTGGGAGAAGGACGCCGTAGGAAGAGGACAGAGGGATGCCGTGGGAAGAGGACAGAGACGGATGTTGTGGCGGTCAATAGGGCCTAGAGAATAGCAGGCTAGGCACTTCCTAATGGCTCAGTCCCTGGGAATGGTATAGGATAATGGCCAACAGGCCCTCTTACCAGACCCAGCGAAATCGCAACAGTGATCCCTCTGGCTGGACGTTCGCTTACTCTGAGTTGCACGGGGTGATTCTAGTCAGTAGTGTAGCATGTCTGTATCCTGGCAGTGGCTCTGTCTTTCTCCCTCTCTGGTGGTGCAGGTACAGCGTGGCTCTCTGGTGGTGCGGGGTACAGTGTGGCTCCCTGGTGGTGCGGGGTACAGCTTGGCTCCCTGGTGGTGCGGGGTACAGCATGGCTCCCTGGTGGTGCGGGGTACAACGTGGCTCTCTGGTGGTGCGGGGTACAGCGTGGCTCTCTGGTGGTGCGGGGTACAGCGTAGCTCCCTGGTGGTGCGGGGTACAGCGTGTCTCCCTGGTGGTGCGGGGTACAGCATGGCTCCCTGGTGGTGCGGGGTACAGCATGGCTCCCTGGTGGTGCGGGGTACAGCATGGCTCTCTGGTGGTGCGGGGTACAGTGTGGCTCCCTGGTGGGGCAGAGTACAGCGTGGCTCCCTGGTGGTGCGGGGTACAGCGTGGCTCCCTGGTGGTGCGGGGTACAGCGTGGCTCCCTGGTGGTGTGGGTACAGCGTGGCTCCCTGGTGGTGCGGGTACAGCGTGGCTCCCTGGTTGTGCGGGTACAGCGTCGCTCCCTGGAGGTGTGGGGTACAGCAGGATATAGAAACTTTAAAAGAGGACCTGAATAAAATAATGGGGTGGGCAACTTCGTGGCAAATTAGGTTTATTGTTAAAAAATGTAAAGTAATGCACTTGGGTGCTAAAAAAAAAAAACACAAGTTACTCGCTAGGGGGAGAACCACTGGGGGAATCCAGGATGGAGAAAGACCTGGGGGTCCTGGTAGAAGACAAACTAAGCAATAGCAGGCAATGTCAAGCCGCAGCAAGCAAAGCCAGCAAAATATTAGCATGCATAAAAAAGAGATATACATCGGAGATAAAATTATAATCCTGCCACTTTATAAAACTCTGGTGTGGCCACATCTGGAGTATTCCGTCCAGTTCTGGTCACCAATCCTCAGAAAGGACGTCCTGGAACTGGAGGGAGTCCAGAGAAGGGCAACAAAATGAATAAGGACACTGGAGGACCTCAATTACGAGGAATGACTACAATCGCTAAATCTGTTGGAGAAGAGACGCTTGAGAGGAGATATGATAGCGATATACAAATATCTTAATGGTGATCCCAGCATAGGTAGGAAACTATTCAGTCTCAGGGAGTGTAAGAAGACATGGGGCCACACGATGAGACTGGAAGAGAAGCAGTCTAACCTTAAAGCGGAGTTCCACACAAAAATGGAACTTCCACTTTTCGGAACCCTCCCCCCTTTCCGGTGTCACATTTGGCACCTTTCAGGGGAGGGGGAGCAGATACCTGTGTAATACAGGTATTTCCTCCCACTTCTGGGCATAGATACCTGAGCCACCCATGGGTATCTATGCCACTTCCTTCGTCCCCCCACTGTCTTCTGGGAGACACACAGGTCCTAGAAGACAGCAGGGACCAGTGGGATAGCGCAGCCCAAGTCGCGCATGCGCAGTAGGGAACCAGGAAGTGAAGCCGCAAGGCTTCACTTCCTGATTCTCTTACCGAAGATGGCGGCGGCAGCAAACGAGAGCCGAGCGATAGATCGCCTTCGGGTGCCGACATCGCGGGCGCCCTGGGCAGGTAAGTCCTTATTTTAAAAGTCAGCAGCTGCAGTATTTGTAGCTGCTGACTTTTAAAAAATAATTAAATTTGGCAGACCTCTGCTTTAAGTTGCGTAGGGGGTTTTTCACTGTCAGGGCATTCCACAATTGGTGGTGTCAGCGGGAAG
The DNA here is from genome assembly GCA_029206835.1 of Rana muscosa. Taxonomy (NCBI): domain Eukaryota; kingdom Metazoa; phylum Chordata; class Amphibia; order Anura; family Ranidae; genus Rana; species Rana muscosa. The sequence continues at coordinate 77,713,447 of CM055124.1, forward strand.
TATTGATATATTATTTTTTTTTTAATTCTCTTTATTAAATTTTATTTTTTTCCTTCTCACTTTACATCATACATTTTACATCTTTATACATTCTACATCTTATATTTCACATACAGCAAAAAAAAAAGACAAAAGGAAACGGTAGAAAAAAAAAATTCATCTCATCCATCCTAACATTCACAAGAATACATTTGTGTGTTTCATAACCCTTTCCTCCGTTGGTGTAGTTCTATCCCAATTCCCCCATCCCCCTCCCCTGCAGCTGTCATAGTGCTCTCTATCCAATTTGCCCAGACTTTCCCGTATTTCTCCTCCTTTCCTCTATTACAGTATGTCTCCTTATACAGTATCAGGTTACTATTTACTAAGTTTTTCCATTGTGTCACTGGGGGAGCTTCGGCCTTCTTCCAGTTCAGCACTATTGCCTTTCGTGCATAAAATAGAAGAAGGCCAAGTTGTATTTTTCTTTCTATAGAAAGCATGTTTTCCTCAATTAATCCCAGTAGGCAGATCTCTGCCTCTGGGTTAAGCTGAACTGATTAACTTTATTAATTATTCTCAGAATCTTTCTCCAAAATACCCTTATCTTCGGGCAAGTCCAGAAGATATGGATAAAATTTCCAGGTGTACCTTCACATCTCCAACAGTTTTGAGATTTAAGCCTCGTACACACGGCCGAGAATCTCGTCGTAAAAAACACGTCGTTTTTTTCGACGAGATTCTTGGACAAGAAACTTGTCCCGGCCGAGTGTACACACGCTCATTTCAAAGAACCCGCGGTTCTTTGAATGGAGCGTACGCGGTGACGTCATCGAATACGACGAGCACGCGCTCGTCACATTCGATGCCGTCGCCGCCATCTTGGTTCACCCTACCTATGCCTAGGAAGCTACTGCGCATGCGTCAAAGTCATTTCGAGCATGCACGGGCTTCCCGGCGAACAGGTAAGTGTACACACACACACTTTTCTCGTCGAGAAACAGGCTGACGAGAATCTCGACGAGAAAATAGAGAGCAGGTTCTCTATTTTCTCGTCGAGATTCTTGTCGCTTTTCTTGACGAGAAACCATACACACGAACAAATTTCTCGGCAAGAAATCTCTGCCAGCAAGTTTCTTGCTGGTTTTTGCCGAGAAACTCGGTCGTGTGTACGAGGCTTGAGATGTTGATATTTTAGATAGTTTATATGGTGTAAAGTAGCTTCTATGTGTTATCTTAAATTGAATTAGTTTGTCTCTAAGTGAAATTAGAATTTGAAATGGGAATTTATATATTTTTCCCCAATTTTCTACTGATAGTCTTGGAATGTCTCTTAACCAACATTCCCACAATTTGTTCGTGTCTGATAGTTCTATCTTAAATATATGATTATATAGGATTGAGATCATCCATTTTTCTCTTCTCTTTCTCACCATTTTTTCTAGACCTGTTTCTAATAACTGTGGGATACCCTGTGGAAACTGGGCTGACACCGCATGGACTAGTTGTATATATCTAAAGAGATAACTCTCGGGGATTTTCCAATTCCTTCTCATATCTGTAAATGAAGCTATTTTTCCCTCATATATTATTTGCGATATCTTTTTACCTTAAAATTTTGTCCAAGCTCTAGGATCTGGAATAGAATCCAGATGTCCAAACTCTGGATTTCTCCATAATGGGGTATTTGGAGAGATCTCTGTTTTTAGATTGCTCTCTCTTATCATACCAGCTTTCCATGCTTTTATGGTCGTTATTATTGATGGAGTCAAATCTTGACTATTTTTCAACCCGCGGAATGGTAGTGCCTTCAGGGCCTCCAGAGACTGGACTACTGCAGCCTCCACCATTGTAGCGGGATCGTATCTATACGGATTCAACCACCTTCCTACTGTTACCAACTGAGCTGCTAGGTAATACCTGTAGAAGTCCGGAAAGGCCAATCCCCCCTGTGATACCGGACGCATAAGTGTATCTAATTTTATTCTAGCTAGTTTATTTTGCCATATAAATGACGAAAACATACTATGTAGCTGTGAAAAGAAGCTTTTTGGTAACCATTGTGGTGAGTTTCTAAACAAATATAACAGCTGAGGGAGAATCTTTATCTTTATCAAATTTATACGTCCTAATAGGGACAGAGGAAGCCTTTCGCATATTTTAATTTTAATTTTATTTTCCTGTAGTACTGGATCTAGATTCAACGTTTTAAATCTTTCAGCTTGTCGCGATATCACTATGCCCAAATAAAGGGATTTTTATAACAGCTTACCTGTAAAATCCTTTTCTTGGAGTACATCATGGGACACAGAGCGACTTAGTCATTACTAATGGGTTATATAGATTACCTTCAGGTGTTGGCACTGGCCAATTCCAAACCGGAAGTACCCTCCCCTATATAAGCCCCTCCCATCCGGGAGCACCTCAGTTTTGTAGCCAAGCAATAAGTGTCCCAAAAAGAGGGGTGGGAGCTCTGTGTCCCGTGATGTACTCCAAGAAAAGGATTTTACAGGTAAGCTGTTATAAAAATCCCTTTTTCTTTTTCGTACATCACGGGACACAGAGCGACTTAGTCATTACTAATGGGACGTCCCAAAGCAATGCCAAATGAGGGGAGGGATACATAAGCTGGGCGCCATCAGGCATGAGGCTCTTTTGCGGCCTGCAACACACTGCGCCCAAAGGCGACATCCTCCTGACTTCTGACGTCTACCTGGTAGAATCTAGTAAACGTGTGTACTAAGGACCATGTTGTGGCCTTACAGACTTGAGCCAGGGAGGCTTGGTGATGCACTGCCCATGAAGTTCCAACTGCTCTTGTGGAGTGCGCCCTAACTTTGAACGGAGGCGGTCTCCTTTTCAAGCCATAGGCTTGTATTATGACCTGTCGAATCCACTTGGCTAAAGTAGATTTTTGATGCTGCCTGACCCTTTCTGGGGCCTTCCGGCAGAACAAACAAAGTATCCGTTCTACGAATCTGAGCAGTGGCTTTAAGATAAGCTTTAACTGCTTTTACTACATCCAAAGAATGCAATAACTTTTCCTCTACCGAACTAGGTTTGGGGAAAAAAGGAAGGAAGAACCACATCTTGGTTCAAATGGAACCTCAATACCACCTTAGGAAGAAGGCTGGATGAGGACGTAATACTACTCTGTCCTTATGGATAACCAGATATGGCTCCTTACAGGACAAGGCGGCTAATTCCGATACTCTTTTAGCCGAACAAATGGCTACTAAGAAAATCAATTTCCTGGTGAAAAGAACCCAGGAAATGTGCCGCAATGGTTCAAATGGTTGTTTCTGTAGAACCGACAGAACCAGGTTTAAGTCCCATGGACATATGGGAATACTAACCGGAGGGCTAATACGCATCACTCCTTGTATGAAAGCTTTGACTAATGAATGCAAAGCCAAGGGCCTTTGAAAAAAATATTGACAAGGCCGTCTGACCCTTGATAGTACTCAAGGCAAGCTTCCTATGTACAGCCCACTGTAGGAAGTCCAGAATCCTACCTATTACGTACTTACGTGGATGCCATTTCCTGGCCTCACACCACGTGATGTACGCCTTCTAGATCCTATAATAGATCTGCCTGGATACCGGCTTCCTGGCATTGATCATGGTAGATACCACAGGATTAGAGAGCCCTCTCTTTTTTAGAATGTGGGCTTCAATAGCCAGGCCGTCAAACCTAGGGCTGGTAAGGAAGGGTAGTATATCGGTCCTTGCGAAAGCAGGTCCGGACGATGTGGGAGGGTCCAAGGACTTCCCACTGACATTTTTACAATCTCCGCGTACCATGCCCTTCGGGGCCACGCTGGAGCCACCAGAATCACTGGTTTCTTTTCTACCCTGATTCTGCGGATTAATCGTGGTGGGAATGCATATATCAGCTTGAACTGATCCCAAGGGAACACTAGGGCATCCGAACCGCAAGCTAGGGGATCCTTTGTGCGAGACACAAATCTGTCCACCTTTGCGTTGAATCTGGATGCTAGCAGATCTACATCCGGTGTTCCCCACCGCTGGCATATTGCCTGGAAAACCTCGGGGTGAAGAGACCATTCCCCGGGCATAATTGCTGGCGACTTAAAAAGTCCGCTCTCCAATTTTCCTACATTACTGGGATGAAAACCGCGGATATGGCTGTGACATACCTTTCTGCCCATTCCAGGATGCAATTCGCTTCCCTCTGGGCTGCACGACTCCTGGTGCCACCCTGGTGATTGATATATGCCACTGCTGTGGCATTGTCTGATTGAATTCTGACAGGTGACCCTTGGAGTTTGGATGTCCATGCTACTAGGGCATACCGGGCTGCTCGTATCTCTAAGAGATTGGTGGGCAGGGCCTTCTCTGCTTCTGACCACTTGCCCTGGAGAGACCATTGCTCCAGTACTGCCCCCCAGCCTATGAGGCTGGCAACTGTAGTGACCACCTTCCAAGAAACCGGACTGAAGGGTTTCCCTTTTTCCAGATTCTGGGGCACCAACCACCAATGGAGGCTCTTGCGAACGGAAGGGGACAGGGACATTGGTAAGTCTAAAGCCTGAACTTTTTTGTTCCAGGCTGACAGTATGGCCCTCTGCAAGTTCCTTGAATGGAATTGACCGTAGGGTACCGCTTCGAATGAAGCCACCATTTTCCCCAGCAGCCTTATACACAGGCGTATGGATGGTTTTTCTTTTTTGTACCCACTAAGTGGGTCAAATCTTTCAAAGACGACACCTTCTCTGGAGGTAAGAAAATCTTTCTCTGATTTGAATCCAGTCTTAGCCCCCAAGTATTCCAGGCTTTTGACTGGTTTTAGGGCTGACTTGTCTCGGTTGATAATGCAACCGTGAGATTCCAGATACTTGATTATCTTGTGAACGACCACTTCTAGTTTTTTTCACTGAGTGGTCTATCAGCAACAAGTCGTCTAGATATGCCATTATCGTTACACCTTGTGTTCCTAGTTTGGCCAATCGTAGGGCCAGAATTTTTGTGAACACTCGTGGTGCCGTGGCCAGACCGAAAGGTAAGGCTCTGAACTGAAAATGGCGCCCTTCTACTGAAAAGCGTAGAAATTTCTGGTGGGCCGGACAGATGGGAATATGCAAATAAGCATCCCTTATGTCGATCGAGGCTAACCATTCCTGCCCTTGTAGGGCGGTGGCCACCGATCGGATCGACTCCATCCGAAAAAGTCCTGATATGTAGGAACTTGTTTAGCCCTTTTATATTTAATATGGGCCTCATGTCCCCATTTGGTTTGGGGACTGTGACAAGGTTCGAGTAAAACCCGAACCCGTTTTCTTCCAAGGGAACCTTCATGATTACCCTTGGGGCAATAGTTGCTCTAGTGCCAGAAGGAGGGATCCACTCTTCTGGGGATCGCTTGGCACGTTTGACCTTATAAAATGGGCAGGAGGAATGTCTTTTAACTCCAGCCTGTATCCCAGACTTACTGCGGAGATCACCCATCTCTGATGGTGTCCCGCCAGGTCTCTGTGAACAACTGAAGTCTTCCCCTCACCCGACTGAGTGGGGGCAACCCTTCATGACTTAGGGGGAGGTTTTGTACCTCTCTTGACCCAGGGTTTCTTGTTACCCTGTGATTGTCCCTGATTTCTGCCCCCTGGATTTGACCGCGGAGGCCGTCGGAACTGTTTCACAGCCGATGTGCCAGGGACTGGATAAGTAGGCCTCTTAAAAGAAGGACTTCTACCCTTGTTCTTAACCGGTAAGAGTGAACTTTTACCGGCAGAAATTTTCTGGATATATTTGTCCAGATCTTCTCCAAATAAGCGTTCTCCATGAAATGGGAAGCTAACCAGCAGTTTTTTACAGGGAGCTTCAGCAGACCAGTTTTTGAGCCACAGAAGCCTACGCATATGTACTATAGACAGCGTAAAGCGGGAGGCCTGTTGGATTGTATCCTTTATGGCGTCCACCGCAAAACACAAGGCTCTAGGCAGGTCAGCTAGGGCAAGAGCCTGCTGATCTGGTAAGTCCCTTAAGACTTGTTTCAACTGATCTTTCACTGCTTGGCAGACTCCAATCGCTGCTACCGCAGGTTGTGTCACCATGCTTGCTGTAGAGAAAGCAGATTTTAGTAAAGACTCCAATTTTTTATCTATTGCGTCTTTGAACATTGGAACATTATCTACTGGACATGTCAGTGATTTGTTAACAGAAGAGATGGCTGCGTCCACTGTAGGGACCCTCCATTTTTTTATGAACTTATCCTCCATGGGATAGATCACCGGAAATCTCTTGGGGGGAGCAAATATTTTATCAGGATGCTCCCAATCCTGGTAAATAAGCCCTTCTAATAAAGGGTGGATTGGGAAGGAACAGACAGCCTGGGGAGCTTTTAGCGACCCCAGCGAGGAAACCGTAGTGGATGGTGGTTCCGCCAGAGGCATTTTAAATGCTGATCGGACCATGTTAGTCAGAGACTGAACCCATAATCTTTCAGCCTGAGATGCTGAGAAAGGTTCTTCCACTGTTGATTCCTCCATAACTGAATCAACCTCATCCTGATCCCCTTCAGGTAGGTCGATCTCTGTGTGGGGCTGTTCCTCCACTAACAGGCACTCTGAAGGAGGAGACGGAGATCGGACGCGCTTTTCCTGTGACAGGGAAGCAGCGATCAATGCTGTTAATCTCTCTTCCAATCCTCCCAGAGTTGAGGATAAAACCTCCTCTGTTATATATACAGGAGCAGGTGGACTGGGGACAGCCGCAGCACCAGGCACTCCTGCGGGGTTTCTACGGCTACTGACCTCTGAATTCTCAGGGGAGATTGGTGCAGTACAAGCATGCCCAATATCCTCAGAGCCCGATGGAGACCCCTTTGGCTTCCTGGAAGACCTATTTCCGGGGCGTCTGGACGACATATCCTTTAAGCACAAAGCTGAGGTATTCCCGTCGTCATACACCAATTTTTGCTGGTAATAGTCTAACACAGTTGCTGCTATATACCAGCTGGTGTCCACTAAAGTGCCTTTCTATGGGGATGCCTGCATCAACCGCCTCTGTGTGCCACTGTTTGTTGCTAGCTCTGTTTGCATCCAGCTGACACTTGTACTGTGTCTTTTAACCATGCTGGGACGCCTGCACATGCGCAGAAGCGCCGCGGCGCGTATCGAGCGTCATCCACCCGCCCCGCCCCTTTTTTTTCATAGGAGGCTCGTGCACGCGCCCGGGCGCGCGCCCGTGCGCCATTGGCGCCCTTTTCGAAATCAAACAGGGACTAGGAGCCAGGGCCCTTTTTGCCGGAGGGCCTGTGCGGTGGATGAGCGCAGCAACAGGGCAGAGGAACTGGATTCCCACAGAGAAACTTACCAACTGCCTGGATCTTTTGACTTGAGAAAACCAAAGATCCACATGACAAGAAAAATGGACTACAGCGGCCTCTAGTGGTTTAACACAGGTACCGCGGTCCCTTTTTTTTTTTTTTTTTTCTTGACTACTATTAAAATTTTACATTTTCAGTAGTTACAGGCAAACACAGATATTAGCGGGAATACCGTTAGGTAACAGACAGAAAGACAAATTAGGCTTGGGGGTCCCCCAATAGAACCAAGTTCCTGGGGGCCCCCACTTACCTGATCCCCGCCGCAGGACTTTGTTTGGTCCACAGAAGTCCAAACTTCACCTATCACGGCAGGCATTGTAATTAAACCTTCAGGGACCGGGTTCCCAAGGATTCCACTCCCCTGGACCTGTATAGCACCCTGCACAGACAACATCTTGGTCGTGGGTATGACCAGAGCTCTGGATCCCAGGGTCCAGCCCTCCTAAGAGAGGCATTACAGGCAAAACCTTGCTCTTCTGCTGCAAGGCCCGGGTACAGACCGTTTAGCTATGAAGCTTTTTTGGTGGGATCCGGAACAGCTTACTAAGGCCCAAAAGAACCTGTACGCAAGCCCAGTGAAAACACATGTTACTCTTTGGCCAACACCTTAGACACTGGCAAAAAACTGAGGTGCTCCCGGATGGGAGGGGCTTATATAGGGGAGGGTACTTCCGGTTTGGAATTGGCCAGTGCCAACACCTGAAGGTAATCTATATAACCCATTAGTAATGACTAAGTCGCTCTGTGTCCCGTGATGTACGAAAAAGAAATTTAAATTCTGTTACCCATTTCAGTGGCAAATCTGGAGTCGCTGTATCCTGTGCTCCTTGATCTATAGCAAATAATAATGATTTACCCCAGTTTACTTTAAGTCCTGTATACAATGAATAAGTGTTTAATAACTCCAATGCCCCATTCAATGACGGACCCGCATCTCTCAGAAATAACAGCATATCATCTGCATACAGAGCTACCCTCTCCTCCAGCCCTCCTATTCGAAGTCCCTGAATCTCTTGTGACATCCTTAGAGCCTCTGCCACCAGCTCTATTGCCACCGCAAAGAGTGCTGGAGAGAGAGGGCAGCCCTGTCTTGTACCTCTATATAGCTGAAAGAAGGATGACAGCTTTCCTCCGAGTCTAACCGGTGACATAGGCTCTCTGTATATTGTTTGGACCCAATTAATACATTTTAAAGGAAACCCCATTCTCCTAAGTACTTCCCATAGAAAGGGCCATTCTATGGTATCAAAATAGGAATAAAAAAGTAGCGCTGGTAATTAAGGAAAAAAACAAATAAATGTCTCTCAAAATATATAGTGAAAAATAAATGAATATCACACCAACCTAAAGGGATGTGTATAAGTTCACTATAAAATCCATAAAAAACAACATATGTAATCGTGAAGGAAAAAGAAAAACATGTGCAGTGTCTGTCAAAATAACCCGTGAAGGCACAATGCAAGGAAGGACATGTAGGCTATAGGTCATCAAGGAAAAAACATCTTCCGACTATAGGAGACAGATTAAACACTCTTACCAGAGTCCGTGGATCTGCCTACCGAGGTAGCAGATCATGTAAGCATGGGAGATCCAGCCACAGGACCAGTCGGCTTGTCTGATGACTCCTAAGCTGCTGGAATCTTGGCCGTTACGACTCGACAATCCTTAGATCCAAACCTTGGATGGATATCCCCAATGGATACAACGAACCTGGACTCCTAGGGTATCACCCTGTTTCCAATTGGTATAGGAGAAATTCGACCACCAAAGACCCCCGAAGGGGGTAACTAAATGATGCAGAGTAACTCCAGGTAAGCCCTCTCCGAATCCCATGCAGGAAAGAAAGAGACAAGGCTCCAATGGTGCAGGTCAAAAGGGTAGTATACGGTTTTATTGGAATAAAACCACAAAAATTAACATAAAACGTGATCACAGATAAGAATAAAACAAAGCAATATGGGGAGTGGCGTACCAAGCTTGGTACGGTAGGCAGATCCACGGACTCTGGTAAGAGTGTTTAATCTGTCTCCTATAGTCGGAAGATGTTTTTTCCTTGATGACCTATAGCCTACATGTCCTTCCTTGCATTGTGCCTTCACGGGTTATTTTGACAGACACTGCACATGTTTTTCTTTTTCCTTCACGATTACATATGTTGTTTTTTATGGATTTTATAGTGAACTTATACACATCCCTTTAGGTTGGTGTGATATTCATTTATTTTTCACTATATATTTTGAGAGACATTTATTTGTTTTTTTCCTTAATTACCAGCGCTACTTTTTTATTCCTATTACGTTTACAATTTTCGTCACATTGTTGTGTAGCTGCTTTTTGTTTCTTGTTTTTTAGTTTTTACACTTAGCGCAATATTTTTTCTATTTTTCACTATGGTATCAAAAGCCTTCTCTATATCCAGGGATGCTACCGTCCTAGATCCTTCACAGTTATGATGTGCGTGTATATTCGTGAATAATCTACGCAGATTTACATCTGTTGTTCTCTGTGGCATGAATCCTGTCTGATCTGAGTCTATAATGGATTTTAATAAAGGCTGAAGTCTAGATGTTAATATTTTTGGTAATATTTTGAAATCTATATTCAATAATGCTATTGGCCTATATGAGGGACACAGTTTTGGATCTTTACCCTCTTTGTATATTAGGGTTATATGTGCCTTTCTCATTGAGTCTGGCAATATCCCCCTCAGCAGTCCCTCTGAATATACCTTTTCTAATTTTGGGGCTAGTAGGTCTTTATATTTTTTATAGAATTCGACAGGAATTCCATCTGGGCCTGGTGTTTTTTCTCCTGGAAATGTGTTTATGGCCTTTATTATTTCTTCACTTGTAATTGGGTCCACCAATGCCTCCCTCTCCCTATCCGATAACCACCCGAGGGCCACCCGGTGTAATAAGTCCGACATGGCCTCCGGGCGGAGACCGGAGGGGAGAGAAGAGGCATATAATCTTTCATAGTATTCACCAAAGGCCTTAAGAATCTCATCTGGTTCTTTTACCTTTATTCCCTCTGACGTTTCTATTTCTGCTATGATTGTAGGTTGGTATTCCTGTTGTGCCAGTCTCGCTAGGAACCTCCCATTTTTATCCCCTAGTTCAAAAATATTTTGCCTCCTTTTGTATAGTTCTAACCTTGTTATCTCCTCCATATGTAGTTGCAATTCTCTTTGCGTGGCCATCATTAAATCAAATTTAAAATTGCTTGGGTCTTGACTATAATTTTCCTTACTACTCTCTACCTGTATTTGTAGCTCCTGTACCTTAGCCTTCTGTTTTTTGTTTACTGCTGCAATATTTGAGATATATTGTCCTCGTAGACAGGCCTTGAACGCATCCCATACTATATCCACTGAGGACGATCCCTCATTGTCTTCCCAGTATTCCTTTATTATGGTTATCATCTTTTCTGCTATCTCTGGGTATGTCACCCACTGTGGGGACAACCTCCACAGTGCTGTGTCCCTAAATGTGGGAATGCGTATTGACACCCGTAGGGGGGCATGGTCTGACAGGCCACTAGGTAAGTACTCAGCATCTATAATATCTGTTAACATTGCAGAGTCCGCAAATGCCAGATCTATCCTAGATGCTGTTTTATAGGATGTAGAATAGCAACCTTCTAGAAGAGTACCTTCTTTTTTCTGGATTTTTCCATCTCCATATTTCTATTATCCCCGTCGCTTGTGCCCAATTATATAAATCTGATGAGTGGTTCTTTGTGGGTTTCGGTCTATCCAATTCAGCGGACATTACTGAGTTGAAATCTCCAATGAGCATCAATTTTGCTGGAAGGTATTGAATAATTTTTTCCATTATCTCATTTAAGATTTCAACCGTAAAAGGAGGAGGAATATATATTGCCACCATAATGCATCTTTGTTGCCCGATCCTATATACTAAGATCACATATTTTCCCTGTGGATCTGTATAGGCTTTTTCCACCTTTCCAGGAAAGGATTTATTAACTAGCACTGATACCCCTCTGGCATAGGATGAATAGGTGGCATGGTATTCCTTTTGTATCCATGCTTTTTTTAACGTTGTTTTTTTTCCCATTAAATGTGTCTCCTGTAATATGATTAATTGCGGATTATACTTTCTTATATATTGGAACATCAGAGCTCGTTTAAACCCAGAGTTCAATCCTCTAACATTCCACGATATTACGGAGTAGCTATTATTGTTACTTTCTTTGCCTGGCATTATATTTATAACTTAGGGGGCTTTCTCCTTCAGCTTCTATTTGGAGATGGGACCTTTTTGAGATTTTAGACTACACTTCTGGGTTTTTATACATTTCATTCTTACTCTATCTTTCTCTCCCTCTTCCCTTCCCACCCTATCCCTCTCCACCTCCTCCTTTAATCCACAGTTCCATTCATACCTGGACGAGAGTGGAGAGGCATTTTGACTAGTCCCTTTTTTACCGACCATGGTATCTATTCCATGGTCAATACTCAACATTTCCCAAACTCAACCCTCCCCAAAAAAAAAAAAACAGATGCCTTTCATACAGACGCGTGGCGGGTTCAACACACGGTATAGTATGATATGTTATCCTTATTACCTAAATAAACATTTCTCCATAAAGGGATGCATACAGGGATATAGAGACAGAGACACAATCCCAGGAAAACATTACTCCTATAGATCACTTTTCCCTACACATATTTTCTTTAGGGGGATAAGTACATACAAATGCATACAAAATACTACTGTTTGAGTTACATTTATCATATGCTCCTATTTAATCTCTTCAAACCCAACCCCCCTCAAAAAAAAAAAAAAAAAATGTGGGCACCTATCTCCAAGAAGCATAACCAGGGAAGGGCACATTATTTATGTAATAAGATATTTTCACTTATATTTATGATCGTTTACCATAAAGATCTCTTCCCATCTCCCCTCTCTCTGATATTTCTATATAGAGAGGGTACACACAAACAAAAAAAAAAAAATTCCTTTCCTCTCTCCTCCCCTTCCCCCCCCCCCTCCTCTCCCTCCCCCTCACTCTCCCCCTCCACCCAACCCCCACCTACCACTCCACCTCTTTATTAAACCGTGTTTAATAGTGTGTAGTAATAAATCGTTCTTTTTTTTTTTTAAAACACAAAACAAAAAAACAAAAATTTAAATATATATATATATTTTTAAAGTGATTCTGGCGCTCAATGACGCTATTCTATCTCTTTCCTTCTTCCCCACATTTGTGTGTATTCACCAATTTGTTCTTATTACATATTTTTTTCGTGTTATTCCTCTAATACGTTTAAGTTCTATATCCCTTCTTCCCAATTCTCCCTATATTCCCCCAAAAAATAAAAATAAATCCAAAGCTTATATATAAAAAAAAAAAATTCCATTTCCTCCTACTCCCCCCCCCCCCCCCAAAGACACGGCACCATTAGCAGAAAAAAGGGGGGTGGGAGGGCAGGGCAAGAGAAAAAAAAAAAAACAGGAAGGAGGCAAGGAGCAAAAAAAAAAAAAAACTCTACTACTCCCAATGCATGTAGAGTACGTACCCCCTCAACCTTGTCTCATAATCCTCCCTCCATATACTAATACATCTGCATAATTTTACATTTTTAATGATCCTAGAAAAAAGAAAAAAAAAAAAATATATATATTAAACCGCATTGCCAAAGTTATCTAACATCCAACCACTCTGCCACCGCATTCTGCGTTTCAAAGAAGTGTATTTGCATCTCATCATTCACCCTTAGTTTACTAGGATATAAAAGACTATATTTCAGTCCTTTCTCTCTGAGTTTCTTCCGAACTTCATTATATGCCCTTCTCCTTTCCTGTATCTCCGGGGGATAATCTGGGAAAAACATCAGTTTCACGTTTTCATATTGTATGTCCTCTTTCATCCTAGCTGCTGACAAGATTTTATCCCGGTCTCTAAAATTCAAAAGACGCAGTAGGAAGGGTCTGGGAAATTCCCCTGGTTTGGGAATGCGGAGGGAGATTCTATGGGCTCTCTCTACTATAAATGTTGGAGTTCTTTTTACCAAGCCTAGAGTATCTGTCAATAGTTTTTCCGAAAACTCCACTGGGTTATCTCCCTCTGCTCGCTCTGGTATCCCCAGAATCCGGACATTATTCCTCCTTAGTCGGCTTTCTGTGTCTATTGCTCTTTCTTGGAGTGCTACGATTTGTTTTTTCATTATGTGCCATTCTCTGTTCTCTATTTTTTGTTTTTCTTCTATCTTTGTGACACGGGTTTCCACTGCCAGCGTTCTTTGTTGTATTTTCTCAAACTCGTGTCTCATGATGCTGATGTCTACGGCCAGAGCATCTATTTTAGATGTAAGGGTCTCACTGCTTTTATTAATTGCCTCCATAATGTCCTTGTAACAGCACCCCAATATAAAGGAGTAAAATGCCGTTTATGATGTTCCCTCTCCTAGACACACATCCAGTCGCTACCAATATCCACAGCTAAACGACCCTTTCCTATAGGAGCCGACCCCTCTGGAAGAAGACGAGACGCACTCTGTCTCTTCTGTAGTAGGAATCACTTTATTATTGAGAAACATTGTAACTTTATACACAATTTGATACACATGATTTAACATGAACAAGGGCCCAGCTCCACCCACACATCCCAAGACTCAACACCTCATCCTCTGCTAGGCTTCAAAAGATCCCACACAATACACATCTTCTCACAAAGGGTTGGCAGCCAGTCTTTCTGGCACTCTACAATACACACACAAGGACAGACTTAATCTCTATTCACACCAGACCTTCCCCAGTCATAATGAACAATAGAATGCAAAACACCTTAATTCCTCACAGCAATGATTACATAACCCCCACACACAGTATACATCCAATCTATATACAATGTATATACAGCCTTGAATATGGCTATCACAGACCATATCGGGGGTTTCTTTTATTCACCCTGTGTTCAAAGTGACCCCACTGTCACACATCTCCCCTTTCGGCAGGGGACTAACAGAGGAGGGGACCCCAGACGGGTCTACTCCGAAGTTAGTCCATGGGTCCATTCTTCCAATGCTGGTATCCACCCAGTACCACAAATGAATTGCTCCAAGCAGAGCATTACTTACCCAGCCAACCTCTGCCTCTCTCAGAGAACATACCCGCCGCTGGGGAGAAGACAGGGTGACTGGGCTCAGTCCGTCATGCTGTTGGGGATCTGGGTCGACTGCCCGGCATCCCTGGGGTATACAAGTGGAGACTGAAGTCCCATCCACTTGCGATAGGTGGAAGTCCCCCAGTGCTTGCAAAGCAAGGCTGACATCCTCCTGTCTCAGTGTCACACCATTTTCTGGGGTTGTGTCAGTGAGGACTGAAGTCCCATCTACTACCACAGGAACTCCCTCTTCTGTTAGTTGAGAGCAGAGGCCCGTGGCACTCGGCTCTGTTGCCAGCTCTTCTGCTGGGTTGCTGTGAGTGGAGACCGCAGTCCCATCCACCGATATCCGCTCAAGTGGCAGTTGTGTGCAGCGGCCAGTAGCATTCTGCCCTGCTGCCAGTGATTCAGCTGGGGGTGAAAGCTTTACCCCCTCAGCTTGTTGCTGGAGAGAGGGGCCAACTGCCCCGGCTCCCTGAAACTCCCCAGTTGTTTCCGGTGCTGGGCAGAGGTTGCTATCACTCTGCCCTGTTGCCAGCACTTCTGCTGGGGACTCCACACCATCTGCTCTGGCTAGCTGTTGGGGAGGGAAAATGGCTGCTTCTCCTCCCTGCATCTCTGAAATCCACTCGGAAAGAGGAACCATCACCTTCTCAACTCGGGCCTCCAAAACTGCCACGGGTGTAGAGCAGGGGTCTGCAGTACTTTGTCCTGCTGTCAGTACTTGAGAGGGCGATGCATAATCCATAACATCCTCTGAACAGTCCCTTAAGTCCATATCTTCTGTAATCTGTGGCTGGGGAGATGAGCCAACTGCCCTAGCTCCCTGGAACTCCATATCATCCACTTCGGCTTTAAGGGTGGCAATCTTCAGCTTTTCCACTGCCGATTCTTCAGCCAGGCTAGCTCCCTGGGACTCCGTATCATCCACTTCGGCTTTAGGGAGGGCAATCTTCAGCTTTTCCACTGCCGATTCTTCAGCCAGGCTAGCTCCCTGGAACTCCATATCATCCACTTCGGCTTTAGGGGTGGCAATCTTCAGATTTTTCACTGCTGATTCTTCAGCCAGGATTTCATAGTTGTCAACTGGTATTTCTTGTTCATACATCACGGGACACAGAGCAGCATAGTCATTACTATGTGGGTTATATAGAATTACCTTCAGGTGCTGGCACTGGCAACTTCCAAAACAGGAAGTACCCTCCCCTATATAAGCCCCTCCCATCCGGGAGTACCTCAGTTTTTTGCCAGTGTCTAAGGTGTTGGCCAAGGTTAACATGTATTCATCTGGGCTTGTGTGCAGGTTCTCTGGGCCTTAGCAAGCTATTCCGGATCCGACCAAAAAAGCTTCATAGCTAAACGGTCGGTACCCGGGCCTTGCAGAGAAGAGCAGGGTTTTGCCTGTAATGCCTCTCTTAGGAGGGCTGGACCCTGGGATCCAGAGCTCTGGTCATACCCAAAACCAAGAGGCTATCTGTGCAGGGTGCTATACAGGTCCAGGGGAGTGGAATCCTTGGGAACCCGGTCCCTGAAGGTCTAGTACAATGCCTGCCGTGAGAGGTGAAGTTTGGGCTTCTGTGGACCAAACAAAGTCCTGCGGCGGGGAAAAGGTAAGTGGGGGCCCCTCAGGAACTTGGTTCTATTGAGGGGACCCCCAAGCCTAATATGTCTTTCTGCCTGTTACCTAAAGGGTATTCCCGCTAATAGCTGTATATGCCTAAGAAATCCTAGAAATGTTTTTTCATAAGGGAAGTTTTAAAAAAACTGTAAACCTGGAAATGTTTTTTCATAAAGGAGGTTTTAAAAAAAAAAAAAAAAAAAGACAAAGGTGCGGTACCTGTGTTTGTCCACTAGAGGCCGCTGTGGAACGTCTTTTTTCTTGGGACTATTCCTTCCATGGTGAAAGTCCAGGCAGATGAGTGAGCTCTCTATCAGGGAAGCTGCATTCCTCTGTCATGCTGCCAAGTAGTTTCCTTCCATCCCCGAGTCCTGGTGAAACAGGGACCCTGGCTCCTCTCCCTACATGGCGCCAAGAGCGCACACGTGCACGCGCGCGCGCGCACACATGCTTTCCTTTTATAAGGTTTAGCTTCAAAAAAGGGGGCGGAGCCTGGCGGATGACGCGCTCTGTGCGCCCAGCGCTTCTGCGCATGTGCGGGCGTCCCAGCAAGATAAAAGGACTCAGTCCACGCTGCTTGCTATGGACACAGAGCATGAAAAGGAGCTGGTAGCATGGTATAGGGGCTTACAGCGGGCGGTTGATACAGGCATCCCCAGAAAGACGCATTAGTAGACACCCACTGATGTACATAGCAGCAAATTGCATTAGACTATTTCAGTAAGGGGTGTATTGCGGCTGGAATACCTCAGCTTTGAACTAAGGAATATGCCGCCTAAAAAACTCCGAGATATACCTCTCAGGAAGTGTAGGGGGTCTCCATCGGGCTCTGAGGATCTGGAGCAGTCATCTGCACCCTCCTCCCCTGAGAAATCAGAGGTTAATACCCATAAGGAACCCCCGGGAGTGCCAGGTACTGCGGCTGTCCTCAGTCCACCTGCTCCTGCATATATAACAGAGGAGGTTTTTTCCTCAACTCTGGAGGGATTGGAGCAGAGATTGGCTGCATTGATCGCTTCTTCTCTACAGGAAAGAAAGCGCGCCAGATCTCCATCACCTCCATTAGAGTGCCTGTTGGCAGAGCAACAGTCCCAGGAAGGGACCGACCTACCTGAAGGGGATCAGGAGGAGGTTAGCTCTGTTTTTGAGGAATCGACAGTAGATGAACCATTTTCAGCATCACAGACTGAAAGATTGTGGGTCCAGACCCTAACTGACATGGTTCGATCTGCATTTAAAATGCCTCTTGTTGAACCATCAACTACTGCTGTCTCCTCATTGGGGTCGCTAAAAGCTCCCCAGGTTAATTGCTCCTTTCCAATACATCCATTATTGGAAGGACTTATATACCAGGATTGGGAACATCCTGATAAACTATTTGTTCCGCCTAAAAGGTTTCCGGTGATCTATCCCATGGAGGAAAAGTTCACCCAGAGATGGAATGTTCCTACGGTGGATGCAGCCATCTCTTCTGTGAACAAATCACTGACATGTCCAGTAGATAATGTTCAAATGTTCAAAGATCCAGTGGATAAAAAATTGGAATCTTTATTAAAATCTGCTTTTTCCACAGCAGGGGCTGTTACACAGCCAGCAGTGGCAGCTATTGGGGTCTGCCAAGCTTTAAAGGATCAAATGAAAATGGTCCTGAGGGATTTGCCAGACCAGCAGGCCCAGGCTCTGGCTGATCTGCCTAGAGCATTATGCTTTGCGGTTGACGCCATCAAGGATTCTATCCATCAGGCCTCCCGCCTCACGCTGTCTATGGTACATATGCGTAGGCTTCTGTGGCTCAAAAACTGGTCTGCTGAAGCTCCCTGTAAGAAGCTCTTAGTTAGCTTCCCATTTCATGGGGAACGCCTTTTTGGTGAAGACCTGGATAAGTATATCCAGAAGATTTCCAGTGGTAAAAGTACTCTCTTACCGAGTAAAAAGAGGTCTAGGGGTCCATCATTTAAGAGGACTACCTCTCCTATCCCTGCGACGTCTGCTACTAAGCAGTTCCGACGGCCTCCTCGGTCAAACTCAGGAGGTAAAAATCAGGGACAGCCACAGGGTAATAAAAAGCCCTGGATCCGAAGAGGTACTAAACCAGCCTCCAAGTCTAGCCTATGAAGGGCTGCCCCCACTCAAACGGGTGGGGGGAAGACTTCAGTTGTTCGCAGAGACCTGGCGGGAGACGATCAAAGACAGATGGGTGCTCTCCGCAGTAACTCTGGGATACAAGTTGGAGTTAAAAGAGTCTCCTCCGTCCCATTTTATGTGGTCAGGCATGCCAAGAGACCCTCTGAAAAGAGGGTCTCTCCTATTGGCGTTAGAACAACTATTGCTCCAAGGAGTAATTATGGAGGTTCCTATGGAAGAGTGGGGGTTGGGTTTCTACTCAAACCTTTTCACAGTCCCGAAGCCAAACGGGGACATAAGACCCATATTGGACCTAAAGAGTCTAAACAAATTTCTAAACGTCCGGTCTTTCCGGATGGAGTCGATCCGATCGGTCACCGCTGCCCTACAAGGGGAGGAATGGTTAGCCTCGATCGACATCAAAGATGCTTACTTGCATGTTCCCATCTTTCCAGGTCATCAAAAATTCCTACGCTTTGCAGTAGAAGGGCGCCATTTTCAGTTCAGAGCCTTACCATTCGGTCTGGCCACAGCACCACGAGTGTTCACAAAAATTCTGGCCCCACTGTTGGCCGATCTAAGAACACGGGGTGTAACGATAATGGCAAACCTAGACGACCTGTTGTTGATGGACCACTCAGTTGCCAAGCTAGAAGTGGTAATTGTCGATACAATCAAGTATCTAGAGTCTCACGGTTGGGTCATCAACCTGGACAAGTCAGCCCTACAGCCAGTGAAAAACCTGGTATATCTAGGGCTACGGCTGGATTCAGACCAGAGGAAGTTTTTCTTACCTCTAGACAAGGTATCCTCTTTGAGGGCCTTGGTCCGTCTGCTTTGTGCAAAAAGACAGCCGTCCATACGCCTGTGCATGAGGCTGCTAGGAAAGATGGTAGCATCATTCGAAGCTGTGCCATACGCCCAATTCCACTCAAGGAATTTACAAAGGGCCATATTGTCAGCCTGGAACGGAAAAGTTCAGGCTCTAGACTTTCCGATGGCTTTGTCCCCTTCCGTTCAGAAGAGTCTCTGCTGGTGGTTGATCCCCCAGAATCTCCAGAAGGGAAAACCCTTCAGCCCGATATCTTGGAAGGTGGTCACTACAGATGCCAGCCTTATAGGCTGGGGGGCAGTACTGGAGCAATGGTCTCTCCAGGGCAGATGGTCAAATGTAGTAAAAACCCTGCCCATCAATCTCTTAGAGATACGAGCAGCCCGGTACGCCCTAGTAGCCTGGACATCCAGACTCCAAGGGTCCCCTGTCAGAATTTAATCAGACAATGCCACAGCAGTGGCATATATCAATCATCAGGGAGGCACCAGGAGTCGTGCAGCCCAGAGGGAAGTAAGTCACATCCTGGAATGGGCAGAAAAGCATGTCCCATGTATATCAGCTGTCTTCATTCCAGGGGTGGAGAATTGGAAGGCGGACTTTCTGAGTCGCCAACAGTTATGCCCAGGGGAATGGTCCCTTCATCCCGAGGTCTTCCGAGCAATATGTCAGCGGTGGGGAACACCGGATGTAGATCTGCTAGCATCCAGATTCAACGCAAAGGTGGACAGATTTGTCTCCCGGACAAGGGATCCCCTCGCTTGCGGCTCGGATGCTCTGGTGTTCCCTTGGGATCAGTTCAGACTGATATATGCATTCCCTCCGCTACAATTGTTGCCTCGACTCCTTCGCAGAGTCAGGTTGGAGAAGAAGCCGGTGATCCTGGTGGCTCCAGCGTGGCCCCGAAGGGCCTGGTACGCGGAGATCATCAAAATGTCTGTGGGGAGTCCTTGGACCCTTCCACGTCGTCCGGACCTGCTTTCGCAAGGACCGATATACCACCCTTCCTTACTAACTCTAAGTTTAACGGCCTGGCTATTGAATCCCACATCCTAAAGAAGAGAGGTCTCTCTAACTCTGTGGTATCAACTATAATCAATGCCAGGAAGCCTGTATCCAGGCAGATCTACTATAGAGTTTGGAAGGCGTACATCACTTGGTGCGAGGCCAGAAAATGGCATCCACGTAAGTACGTTATAGGCAGAATTCTGGACTTCCTGCAGTGGGCTGTAGACAGGAAGTTTGCCTTAAGTACTATCAAGGGCCAGGTTTCGGCCTTGTCAATACTATTTCAAAGGCCCCTGGCTATGCATTCACTTGTCAAATCCTTTATGCAAGGTGTGACTCGTATTATTCCACCGATTAAGGCTCCCATATGCCCATGGGATCTAAATTTGGTTCTGTCGGTTCTGCAGAAGCAGCCATTTGAACCTTTGCGGCACATTTCCTTGGTTCTACTCACCAGGAAATTGATATTTTTAGTAGCCATATGCTCGGCTAGAAGAGTGTCGGAATTAGCCGCCATGTCCTGTAAAGAGCCATATCTGGTTATCCATAAGGACAGAGTAGTATTACGTCCTCACCCAGCCTTTCTTCCTAAGGTGGTATCGAGGTTTCACTTGAACCAGGATGTGGTTCTTCCTTCTTTTTTCCCCAAACCAAGCTCGGTAGAGGAAAAGTTATTGCATTCTTTGGATGTAGTAAGAGCAGTTAAAGCTTATCTAAAAGCCACTGCTCAGATTCGTAGAACGGATTCTTTGTTTGTTCTGCCGGAAGGCCCCAGAAAGGGTCAGGCAGCATCAAAATCTACTTTAGCCAAGTGGATTCGACAGGTCATAATACAAGCCTATGGCTTGAGAAGTAGACCGCCTCCGTTCAAAGTTAGGGCGCACTCCACGAGAGCAGTTGGAACTTCATGGGCAGTGCATCACCAGGCCTCCCTGGCGCAAATTTGTAAGGCCGCAACATGGTCTTCAGTACACACGTTTACTAGGTTCTACCAGGTGGACGTTAGAAGTCAGGAGGATGTCGCCTTTGGGCGCAGTGTGTTGCAGGCCGCAAAAGATCCTCATGCCTGATGGCGCCCAGCTTATGTATGGTGTATCCCCCCCCTCATGTGGCATTGCTTTGGGACGTCCCACATAGTAATGACTATGCTGCTCTGTGTCCCGTGATGTATGAACAAGAAAGTAGGATTTTTAAAACAGCTTACCTGTAAAATCCTTTTCTTGGAGTACATCACGGGACACAGAGCTCCCACCCCTCTTTTGGGGACACGTATTGCTTTGCTACAAAACTGAGGTACTCCCGGATGGGAGGGGCTTATATAGGGGAGGGTACTTCCTGTTTTGGAAGTTGCCAGTGCCAGCACCTGAAGGTAATTCTATATAACCCACATAGTAATGACTATGCTGCTCTGTGTCCCGTGATGTACTCCAAGAAAAGGATTTTACAGGTAAGCTGTTTTAAAAATCCTACTTTCCTGATAGTCCCAGGCAAAGGGAGCCCCACCCTGCTGCTGAGCAGATTCTAGCAGCTGTCTGTAGGCGATCTCCGATTGTCGTATTTCCGCCATTCTCCACTCATGTTGCCGCTCTAGTTCTCTCTTTTGTCGCACATCCTGCAGCTGGATGCCTCTAATGGCTTCCTGAATGGCAGTCTCTGATGGGTTAGCACCATATAATGCCAACCGCTGTCGCACTCGTTGCTGAAACAAATCTTCAACTGACCGGGGTCCTGCATCACCATCTCTCTGGTCCATCTCGGCTCTCAAGTAAGTCTTTCAGCGTGACTTTCCTGCAGGCTGCATAGCTGGTCATTCACTGTGGTGGCTTGGAGTGTCCCAGGAACTGGAGGGATAATCCTGCTGCTGCCAACCAATGTAACAGCACCCCAATATAAAGGAGTAAAATGCAGTTTACGATGTTCCCTCTCCTAGACACACATCCAGTCGCTACCAATATCCACAGCCAAACGACCCTTTCCTATAGGAGCCGACCCCTCTGGAAGAAGACGAGACGCACTCTGTCTCTTCTGTAGTAGGAATCACTTTATTATTGAGAAACATTGTAAGTTTATACACAATTCGATACACATGATTTAACATGAACAAGGGCCCAGCTGTCACGAGGATGCTATACACAGACATCCAATACAGGTGGTCAGATCATTGGGCTGCACATTAAGGAATCGGGAACAGAGTAAGTGAAAAATATATATATTTATTAAAGATAAAGACACACGTGTAAACAAAACCACAGCAAACCATAAGCAAGAAACGAATACAAAGGAACACAACAAACCCCAAAAACAACCTAATCTAACTAGCTAACTAATATGTACAAAAGAGAACAAACATACATGAACAAGGCAGGGATGAGAGACAAGGGGAGCAGAAGGCCAGGTACTGGGAGCAGTCAGCAAGGGGGAGCTGGTATCAGGGGACAGGTATCAGGGGACAGGTCTCAGGGGACAGGGTACAAGGATCAGAGTCCAGGACAAGGCAGGGAACAGATCAGGATCAGGTTCAGGACCAGGTAACGGATCAGGTTCAGGCAGGGACCAGTCTTACAAAAGGAATTCTGGAGCACTGAGCTTTGTTAAGGGCGGGTTTATATAGTCCAGCAGACCCAGATCAGGTGTGCTTGATGGCTGGTGGAAAGTCTTGGTGAGGAGACACCCGCTGGTGGTCACCAGAACTACACCCACTGCTGCCGAATGCAACAGTGCCACCAGCAGGTGAGCCCAGTAATGACACCATTCCTGACAGTTCCCCCCCCCCTTAAGGAGTGGCCTCCGGACACTCCATTTAGCCCTTGGTTGGACAGTCCGAGTGGATGCGGAAACACCCAAAAAAGTCTCCATACTATGTCTGCGGACTTCTTCGCACTTCCTAGGCCAGAGTCCTTTAGTTCACTGGGGGACGAGCCACTAGAGTCTGAAAATAGGGCGCGCATCCCACCACCAGGGTCAGGAAGTTTAGATTTAGAAGTAAAAATTAGCAGGGCAACGGGCAAGAACCCATCGGAGGCAGACCACGCAGGGGCATTACATTCAGGCTGGGTGACCATCAGGATTAAAATAGTGGAAAAAAGGGCATCCATTAGGAAGACGTCAGCGGCCAGCTGGGCATCAGGAACAGGTCTTAGCAGGGACCATATCCTCAGGCTGGACAGCGGGCTCCGAGTCATCAGGCTAGGCAGTGGTAAAGGAACCACCAGGAAGAGTATCAGGAATGGAACCATCAGGAACTGGATCGTGAGGCTGGATACCAGGTACAGGGTCACCAAGCAAGACAGTAGGCTCTGGAACATCAGACTGGGCAGCGGGCAACGGAGCAGCAGACAGGAACATCTCCGGCTGGGCAGCAGATGGAACATCTCAGGCTGGGCAGCAGGCGGGATCATCTCAGGCTGGGCAGCAGGCGGGATCATCTCAGGCTGGGCAGCAGGCGGGATCATCTCAGGCTGGGCAGCAGGCGGGATCATCTCAGGCTGGGCAGCAGGCGGAACCATCTCAGGCTGGGCAGCAGGCGGGATCATCTCAGGCTGGGCAGCAGGCGGGGTCATCTCAGGCTGGGCAGCAGACGGGGTCATCTCAGGCTGGGCAGCAGACGGGGTCATCTCAGGCTGGGCAGCAGACGGGGTCATCTCAGGCTGGGCAGCAGACGGGGTCATCTCAGGCTGGGCAGCAGACGGGGTCATCTCAGGCTGGGCAGCAGACAGGAACACGTCAGGCTGGGCAGTAGGCTCCACAGACTGAGAAACGGGCATCATAACCTCAGGCCAGGAAACGGGCACCGGATCTTCAGGCGGGGTCTCATGCACCGAATCTTCCGACTGGGACACCGGATCTTCCGACTGGGACACCGTCATCAGGACTTCTGTTCGGAAGACAGGAACTTCAAGTTGGCAGGCTGGCACAGGAACTTCAAGTTGGCAGGCTGGCACAGGAACCTCAGGCTGAAAGGCTGGCCCTGGCACTGCAGGCTGAAAGGCTGGCCCTGGCACTGCAGGCTGAAAGGCTGGCACAGGAACCTTGGGCTGGCAAACTGGCACAGGAACCTCGGGCTGGCAAACTGGCACAGGAACCTCAGGCTGGCAAACTGGCACGGGAACCTCAGGCTGGCAAACTGGCACGGGAACCTCAGGCTGGCAAACTGGCACGGGAACCTCAGGCTGGCAAACTGGCACAGGAACCTCAGGCTGGCAAACTGGCACGGGAACCTCAGGCTGGCAAACTGGCACGGGAACCTCAGGCTGGCAAACTGGCACGGGAACCTCAGGCTGGAAGGCTGGCGGCACAGGGTCTTCAAGCTGGCAGGCTGGTGCAGGGTCTTCAGGCTGGCAGGCTGGTACAGGGTCTTCAGGCTGGCAGGCTGGTACAGGGTCTTCAGGCTGGCAGGCTGGTACAGGGTCTTCAGGCTGGCAGGCTGGTACAGGGTCTTCAGGCTGGCAGGCTGGTACAGGGTCCTCAGGCTGACAGGCTGGTACAGGGTCCTCAGGCTGACAGACTGGTGCAGGGTCCTTAGGCTGGAAGGCTGGCACGGGAACCTCAGGCTGGAAGGCTGGCACGGGAACCTCAGGCTGGAAGGCTGGCACGGGAACCTCAGGCTGGAACAGGTTGGTGGGTGTGGAGGCAGGTTGGGATACCGGTAAGATTGTGTGGGTTGGAAAGTACTTCCGCTTCTTTTTGGGCTTAGTCACTGCAGGTTTGCAAGTACCGGGGGGAATGTATGAAAAGGTTGGGATTGGGCAAATGGAAGAAAATGGCAGAGGTGCAGGGACAGTGGCTGGAGGAGGTTCTTGTGGATTGGCTACGGATAGGAGGGAAGAAGCAGGTGGATTGAAGGCAGGGTAAGTGCAGCAGGAGGAGACAGGGTACTGATACTTCATTGTTAGCTGGGTGCATTGTTCAGAAAAAGTGGGAATTGTGGGAAAAGGAGAGGAAGACATCCCAGCAGGTTGGTATCTAGACATACAAATGGATAGTTGGGAGCTGACAGGGGCTGAGTACAACAAACTTGACCAGGCCTGTATTAAGGATTTCACAAAATCAGGTTTGCACACTGCTTGTCTGACCAGAGACTGCACTGAATCAATACATGCTGCAAGCACCTGTTCAGGACAAGCTGAGTACTGCTCATGGAAAAAGGCTGAGTCATCCTCCAACAGCCACACCAAAGATTCTACTTGAGCTGCATTAAAAGGAGGTGTATAATCATTTGTTCCACTAGAGGCAACAGACAGGGCCAACTCTGTACAGATACAAATCAAAGCTTGTACATCCTCAAACACAAAATTGCCCTGATCCACAAAAACGTGAGCTATGCGGATGCATTCTAATAACTGCTCTCTGGTATATTCTCTTAGTGTCTGATAACAGAAATCTCTGTCATCTGTTGCCAGGAGCGAAAGATAAAAAATATCGTCCACCTCCATCTCAGTAATTTTAACAAGTGCTCAGACCCAATTCCAAGGTGCAGCCGATCTGATTGTATGGCTCCAGAATTCTGTCACGAGGATGCTATACACAGACATCCAATACAGGTGGTCAGATCATTGGGCTGCACATTAAGGAATCGGGAACAGAGTAAGTGAAAAATATATATATTTATTAAAGATAAAGACACACGTGTAAACAAAACCACAGCAAACCATAAGCAAGAAACAAATACAAAGGAACACAACAAACCCCAAAAACAACCTAATCTAACTAGCTAACTAATATGTACAAAAGAGAACACACATACATGAACAAGGCAGGGATGAGAGACAAGGGGAGCAGAAGGCCAGGTACTGGGAGCAGTCAGCAAGGGGGAGCTGGTATCAGGGGACAGGTATCAGGGGACAGGTCTCAGGGGACAGGGTACAAGGATCAGAGTCCAGGACAAGGCAGGGAACAGATCAGGATCAGGTTCAGGACCAGGTAACGGATCAGGTTCAGGCAGGGACCAGGCTTACAGAAGGAATTCTGGAGCACTGAGCTTTGTTAAGGGCGGGTTTATATAGTCCAGCAGACCCAGATCAGGTGTGCTTGATGGCTGGTGGAAAGTCTTGGTGAGGAGACACCCGCTGGTGGTCACCAGAACTACACCCACTGCTGCCGAATGCAACAGTGCCACCAGCAGGTGAGCCCAGTAATGACACCATTCCTGACACCAGCTCCACCCACACATCCCAAGACTCAACACCTCATCCTGACGTCTGCTAGGCTTCAAAAGATCCCACACAATACACATCTTCTCACAAAGGGTTGGCAGCCAGTCTGTCTGGCACTCTACAATACACACACAAGGACAGACTTAATCTCTATTCACACCAGACCTTCCCCAGTCATAATGAACAATAGAATGCAAAACACCTTAATTCCTCACAGCAATGATTACATAACCCCCACACACAGTATACATCCAATCTATATACAATGTATATACAGCCTTGAATATGGCTATCACAGACCATATCGGGGGTTTCTTTTATTCACCCTGTGTCCAAAGTGACCCCACTGTCACAGTCCTTAACAAAAGTATAGGTATCAATATCCTCAGCAGTAGAAAAACTGTAGAGAAACCATAGATAGCAATAGATAGCAGTAGATTAGCAATAGAGAAGTCAAACCCACTTTAGTATTGATAGTTTTAAAAGACTCCTGGACGTGCATCTTAGTGAACACAACATACAGCAATATGGGAAATGATTATAGACATTTACACACATACACCTACACAGGTTTAACTGGATGGACTAGTGTCTTTATTCAACCTTATTTTTATACATGACAAAGGATTTCCAAAGTGCTATGGGTTAGCTAAAGAGAGAGCACTAAACATTAAGCTTGCTTTGAGGCTTCCTTTGTCTTGATAAAACCCTTATTGTACTGCCCGATCAGGGATAAGACACAACTGTGATGAATTAGAGAAAGGGAGCCGCTCAGATGTAGATATCCTCCAAATGACCTCCTCCCAGAAACCAAGGGTGCAAGCAATGCAAGTATGAGCAAAACAGGAAAAGGATTTTTCTGGATAGCAGCACTCCAAGATAAAAAGCCTTTATTTCAAAAGTCCAGGAATCCAAAGCATACACTGCACATCACGACACACTGATCAAAAATTAGCTGACATGTTTCACATCAATTGATGCCTACTCAAGCACTGAGTAAGCATCAATTGATGTGAAACATGTCAGCTAATTTTTGATCAGTGTGTCGTGATGTGCAGTGTATGCTTTGGATTCCTGGACTTTTGAAATAAAGGCTTTTTATCTTGGAGTGCTGCTATCCAGAAAAATCCTTTTCCTGTTTTGCTCAACTGTGATGAATTCTCTGAACTACAGGCTTATGTCTGCACAGCTGAAAGATGAAATAGATGAAAATGTAAAAAGAAGACTAGAGATCCACCTGTTGGCTGAATCAGGGCAAAGTCATGCACACAATGATATAATTGAGCAATATAACAGTTGATTTAATATATATCTCTCAGTAGTCTACTGCATTAAAGTATAGTATCTCTAGAGCCAAAACTTTTATTTTTTTTAGGGAATGGTCACATTAGTGATGAGCCGAACACCCCCCGGTTCGGTTCGCACCAGAACCTGCGGACGGACCGAAAGTTTGCGCGAACTGTCAAACCCCGTTAAAGTCTATAGGACTCGAACGTATGGGATCAAAAGTGCTAATTTTAAAGGCTAATATGCAAGTTATTGTCCTAAAAAGGGTTTGGGGACCCGGGTCCTGCCCCAGGGGACATGTATCAATGCAAAAACAAGTTTTAAAAACGGCCGTTTTTTCGGGAGCAGTAATTTTAATGATGCTTAACCACTTAACGACCGCTCACTGTATATATACGTCGGCAGAATGGCACCGACAGGCACAATCACGTAGAGCATACGTGATTGCCTTTGTACAGTTGGGGGGTCCGATCGGACCCCCCTTCTGTACAGTGAGCGGTGGCTAAGTGTCCGGGAGCGTTCCGGGATGAGGGGGCAGCCATTCGTTTCTGGCCACCCCCTCGCGATCGCTCCCGGCGAATGGAAATGCCCCCTCTGTCTGTGTCAGACAGAGGGAGCAGGAGGAAGTGATGTCATCTCTGGTGCGGCGCTCACATATACCGAGCGCCGTACAAGAGAAGATATCAGGTCAGTGCACACAACACTACACTGACACCAGGACACATAGGGACATAAATCGCCCCCCCCAGCCCCCCCAGACACCCCAGATCACCCCCCAGATCACCCCCCCCCAGCCCCCAGTCACAGTGTCACTGATTGCAGTGACCATTTATTTAGTGATCACTGCAATCAGTGACATTTGTGACTGTAAAAGTGTCACCAAAGTTTAGTCTTAGGTCCAGTGTAGCCCCCTAACCCCCCCCTAATAAAGGTTTAACCCCCTTGATCACCCCCCAGATAACCCTTTCACCGCCTATCACCACTGTCGCTTAGCGATCATTTTTCTGATCGCTGTCTTAGCGTCAGTGATGCCGATCGGCAGCCAGTAATTTTTTTTAGGTTCGCCACAGGTTTTTATAGCGTCAGGTACCCCAATATATTATCTAATAAAGGTTTAACCCCCTTGATCGCCTCCCAGGTAACCCTTTCACCCCCTATCACCACTGTCACTAAGCAAACGTTTTTCTAAACGCTGTCTTAGTGTCTGTGATGCAGATCGGTAGCCGGAATTTTTTTTTAGGTTCGCCGCAGGTTTTTATAGCGTCAGATACCCCAATATATTATCTAATAAAGGTTTAACCCCCTTGATCGCCCCCCAGGTAACCCTTTCACCCCCTATCACCACTGTCGCTAAGCAATTGTTTTTCTAAACGCTGTCTTAGTGTCGGTGATGCAGATCGTAGCCAGTAATTTTTTTTAGGTTCGCCGCAGGTTTTTATAGCGTCAGGTACCCCAATATATTATCTAATAAAGGTTTAACCCCCTTGATCGCCCCCCAGGTAACCCTTTCACCCCCTATCACCACTGTCACTAAGCGATCGTTTTTCTAAACGCTGTCTTAGTGTCTGTGATGCAGATCGGTAGCCGGTAATTTTTTTTAGGTTCGCCGCAGGTTTTTATAGCGTCAGGTACCCCAATATATTATCTAATAAAGGTTTAACCCCCTTGATCGCCCCCCCAGGTAACCCTTTCACCCCCATCACCACTGTCGCTAAGCAATCGTTTTTCTAAACGCTGTCTTAGTGTCGGTGATGCAGATCGGTAGCTGGTAATTTTTTTTTAGGTTCGCCGCAGGTTTTTATAGCGTCAGGTACCCCCATATATTATCTAATAAAGGTTTTAACCCCCTGATTGCCCCTAGTTAACCCTTTCACCAGTGATCACCATATAAGTGTTACGGGTGACGCTGGTTAGTTAGTTTGCTTTTTATAGTGTCAGGGCACCCGCCGTGTATATAACCCAATAAAGGTTTAACCCCCTGATCGCCCAGCGGGTGATATCAATTAGGTTTTAGCGTCAGAGAGGGTCTGCGTCACACCCCAGGCAGCGTCAGGTTAGTGCCAGTAACGCTAACACCCACGCGTGAAGCATACACCCCCCTTAGTGGTATAGTATCTGAACAGATCAATATCTGATCTGATCTATACTAGCGTCCCCAGCAGTTTAGGGTTCCCAAAAACGCAGTGTTAGCGGGATCAGCCCAGATACCTGCTGGCACCTGCGTTTTGCCCCTCCGTCCAGCCCAGGCCACCCAAGTGCAGTATCGATCGATCACTGTCACTTACAAAACAAAAACACACATAACTGCAGCGTTCGCAGAGACAGGCCTGATCCCTGCGACTCCAGTGCTGTAGGAGGTGATTTCACCACCACAGTTAAAAAAAAAAAGCAAATATGCCGAAGCATTGGGGCAGCAGGGGCGAGGAGCGATTTTGCTCCTAATGCCGCATAGATACGGTCGAAATTCCGACGGAGGCTTGCCCGTGGAAAAGTCCGACCATGTGTGTGCGGCATAACTTTTTTGCGGGAGGATGCCCCCATGCTTCGGCATATATAAATGGTGCGTGTATGCCCATCATTGGAAGTGGGTGGATGAAGGGCGGTATTCTAATGGTGGGCATACCCACCGATCAATCTCTTTTTTCGTTCAGCCAACTGGCTGCATGAAATAAAAAGATTACAATACATGTCCAACAAGGACCAGCAACGTACTGGTATGTTGCTGGACTTTGAATGTTTATACCAGAATGATGCCTGCGGGTTTAGGTATCATCTTGGTATCATTCTTTTCAGCCTGCGGCCGGCTTTCATGTAAAAGCAATCCTAGCGGCTAATTAGCCTCTGGACTGCTTTTACAAGCAGTGGGAGGGAATGCCCCCCCCCCGGATATAAAAAGCGCCATTGGGAAATTGGGAAAGCATTTTATCACACCGATCTTGGTGTGGTCAGATGCTTTGAGGGCAGAGGAAAAATCTAGGGTCTAGAAGACCCCAGTTTTTCCAAAAAAAGAGTACCTGTCACTACCTATTGCTATCATAGGGGATATTTACATTCCCTGAGATAAGCACCCCTGTCCTGCCCTGCTCTTGCCCAATGGCGAACGCAAGCGTCGGTCTGGCGTCATATGTAAACAGCAATTGCACCATGCATGTGAGGTATCACCGCGAAGGTCAGATCGAGGGCAATCATTTTAGCAGTAGACCTCCTCTGTAAATCTACTGGGGTAACCTGTAAAGGCTTTTAAAGGCTTTTAGAAATGTATGAAGTTTGTCGCCAATGCGCGTTTGTGCGAAATTTTAAAGCATGTCGTGTTTGGTATCTATGTACTCGGCCTAAGATCATCTTTTTTATTTCCTCAAACATTTGGGCAATATAGTGTGTTTTAGTGCATTAAAATTAAAAAAAGTGTATTTTTTAACACCAAAAATGCGTTTGAAAAATCGCTGCGCAAATACTGTGTAGAAAAAAAAAATGCAACACCCACCATTTTAATCTGTAGGGCCTTTGCTTTAAAAATATATATAATGTTTGGGGGTTCAACATAATTTTCTTGCAAAAAAAAAAATGTTTTCATGTAAACAAAAAGTGTCAAAAAGGGCTTTGTCTTCAAGTGGTTAGAAGAGTGGATGTAAGCTTCATAATGTTGTGTATAAAATGCCAGAACAGTTCAAAACCCCCCCAAATGACCCCATTTTGGAAAGTAGACACCCCAAGCTATATACTGAGAGGCATGTCGAGTCCATGGAATATTTTATCGATTGACACAAGTTGCGGAAAAACAACAATTTTTTTTTTTTTTTTTGCACAAAGTTGTCACTAAATGATATATTGCTCAAACATGCCATGGGCATATGTGGAATTACACCCCAAAATACATTCTGTTGCTTCTCCTGAGTACGGGGATACCACATGTGTGAGACTTTTTGGGAGCCTAGCCACGTACGGGACCCCAAAAACCAAGCACCGCCTTCAGGCTTTCTAAGGGTGTCAATGTTTGATTTCACTTCTCACTGCCTATCACAGTTTCGGAGGCCATGGAATGCCCAGATAGCACAAAACCCCCCCAAATGACCCCATTTTGGAAAGTAGACACCCCAAGCTATTTGCTGAGAAATATTGTGAGTATTTTGCAGATCTCGCTTTTTGTCACAAAGTTTTGAAAATTGAAAAAAAAATATATATATATATATATATATATTTTCTTTCTTCATTTTCAAAAACAAATGAGAGCTGTAAAATACTCGCCATTCCTCTCAGCAAATAGCTTGGGGTGTCTATATTCCAAAATGGGGTCATTTGGGGGAGTTTTGTGCTATCTTGGCATTTTATGGCCTTCGAAACTGTGATAGGTAGTGAGGAGTGAAATCAAAAATTTGTGCCTAGGAATCCTGAAGGCGGTGCTTGGTTTTCGGGGTCCTGTACGCGGCTAGGCTCCTAAAAAGTCCCACACATGTGGTATCCCCGTACTCAGGAGAAGCAGAAAAATGTATTTTGGGGTGTAATTCCACATATAACCATGGCATGTGTGAGCAATATATCATTTAGTGACAACTTTTTGTAATTTTTTTTTTTTTTTTTTGTCATTATTCAATCACTTGGGACAAAAAAAAATATATTCAATGGGCTCAACATGCCTCTCAGCAATTTCCTTGGGGTGTCTACTTTCTAAAATGGGGTCATTTGGGGGGGTTTTGTGCTATTTTGGCATTTTATGGCCTTCGAAACTGTGATAGGTAGTGAGGAGTGAAATCAAAAATTTGCGCCCTTAGAAATCCTGAAGGCGGTGCTTGGTTTCCGGGGTCCCGTACGCGGCTAGGCTCCCAAAAAGTCCCACACATGTGGTATCCCCGTACTCAGGAGAAGCAGCAAAATGTATTTTGGGGTGAAATTCCACATATAACCATGGCATGTGTGAGCAATATATCATTTAGTGACAACTTTTTGTAATTTTTTTTTTTTTTTTTTAGTCATTATTCAATCACTTTGGACAAAAAAATAAAAAATTCAATGGGCTCAACATGCCTCTCAGCAATTTCCTTGGGGTGTCTACTTTCCAAAATGGGGTCATTTGGGGGGGTTTTGTACTGCCCTGTCATTTTAGCACCTCAAGAAATGAGATAGGCAGTCATAAATTTAAAGCTGTGTAAATTTCAGAAAATGTACCCTAGTTTGTAAACTCTATAACTTTTGCGCAAACCAATAAATATACGCTTATTGACATTTTTTTTACTAAAAACATGTGGCTGAATACATTTTGGCCTAAATGTATGACTACAATTGAGTTTATTCGATTTTTCTTATAACAAAAAGTAGAAAATATCATATTTTTTCAAAATTTTAGGTCTTTTTCCGTTTATATCGCAAAAAATAAAAATCGCAGAGGCAATCAAATACCATTAAAAGAAAGCTCTATTTGTGGGAAGAAAAGGACGCAAATTTCGTTTGGGTACAACATTGCATGTCCGCACAATTTACAGTTAAAGCAGCGCAGTGCAAAATTCTGAATTCACCTCTGGTCCTCTAGCTACCAAATGGTCCGGGGCTTAAGTGGTTAAAGTGAAAAAAAAAGTGAAATATTCCTTTCGTACCTGGGGGGTGTCTAAAGTATGCCTGTGAAGTGCCACGTGTTTCCCGTGTTTAGAACTGTCCCTGCACAAAATGACATTTCTAAAGGAAAAAAAGTAATTTAAAACTGCTTGCGGCTTTAATGTAATGTGTGGTCCCGGCAATATGGATGAAAATCATTGAGAAAATCGGCATGGGTACACCCCCCCCCCCAGCCCATTTGGGTCTTGTATGGATATTAAGGGGAACCCTGCACCCAAATTAAAAAAAGGAAAGGCGTGGGGCCCCCAGGCCCTATATACTCTGTACAGCAGTATACAGGCAGTGCATACAAGACAGGGACTGTAGGTTTGTTCTTAAGTAGAATCTGTTTGTAATTTAGAACTGGTGCAAATGACACAGTACACTAACTGAAAACACTCGCAGCTCCCTGCCTGTGGTATTAATATGAGAACAGCAGCAATTGTCTTCAGGTAGATTTAGGTGCACACTGTCCAGAGGACACAGTACACTAACTGAAAATACTGCAGCTACCACAATCACTTGCCTGCCTGTCAGTATATTAGGAAGAGAATAACAGGAACGGATTTAGCTAAACTGAATACAGTGTGTATATATATATATATATATATATGTATATATTGTGAGGGGGCTAGCTCGGCAGCGGGTATGTGTGACCCCCGGGATGGGCTCCCCACCCAAAACAGGCCCAGCAGACGGAGGTTGTGGTTTTCAAAATCAAAAAGGTGCGGTTTATTTTCTATTTACAGTGACAAAAACACAGCAAGGCAAAAAAAACATAAACAAAATAAATCCTGGTCAACTTGACCTCTGACTAAACTTACAGGTTTCCTAACTAACGACTGGGATCAGCCTAGTGCTGTCCTAGTCCCTGGTTTTAAATGTCCAAGCAAAATATAGCCACACAGGCTTTCTCTCACCGCACAGGGGTTCACTCTCCCTAGACAGTCCACACAGGTCTGCTTCCAGGCATGAGCTAACATCTAATGAATCTGGGAGTTTTTTATAGAGGCCTAAATGAGCTGACAAGCTTCAGCTGGCCTCATCAACTCCCTGTCTGCACGACGCCCAGCCCTCTCCCTAGAGGTATGAGTCATCAATGAGCCCACTAGTCTCAGCTGGGCTTATACAACTCTCCACCTAGCTGTATAAGTCAGCGTAAAGCCTGAATCTGGGCGAAATATATCTACCCCCCTGGATGCAACCAGGTGACTTTACCTTCCTGCTGTCACATACCCCCCCCTCTTGTTTTAACCTCGGGGTTGGAACACCAGCAATCAGGCATTCATGTACTCGAGACAAAGCATCCACATTCCCCATTTGAACGCCAGGGCGATGCTTTACTGTGAAGTTGAATTCCTGGAGGGCCAGGAACCACCTATTCACTCTTCTATTTGTTTCCTTGTTTTGAGCCATCCACTTTAACGGAGCGTGATCCGTAACCATGTCAAAGTGCCTACCTAGCAGGTAGTACCGAAGGGAATCTAGAGCCCACTTCACCGCTAAACACTCCTTTTCAACGGTGGCGTAATTTACCTCATGGGACTTCAACTTCCTGCTGAGGTAAATGACTGGGTGCTCTTCCCCGTTCCAGACCTGGGACAATACTGCTCCTAACCCCACATCTGACGCATCACTTTGTACGACAAAGTCTCTAGAGAAGTCGGGTGAGTACAACACTGGCTGGCTACATAAGGCTTGTTTCAAGAATTGGAATGCTGCCTCAGCCTCGGGGGTCCATTTAATCATGACCGACCCTTTCCCCTTCGTCAGGTTGGTTAGGGGCACAGCCTTAGAAGCAAAGTGGGGAATGAATCGCCGATAATACCCAGCGATTCCCAGAAAGGCTCGTACCTGCTTCTTGCTGTTGGGACGTGGCCAACTCTGGATGGCCTCGACTTTGTTGAGTTGGGGTTTTATTACTCCCCTCCCAATGGTGTACCCAAGATATTTGGCCTCCTCCTGCCCAATGGTACACTTCTTGGGGTTAGCCGTAAACCCTGCTTCCCGAACAGAGTCCAGGACTGCTTGCACTTTTGGCAGATGTGAGGCCCAATCTGTGCTATGGACAATTATGTCATCCAGGTAAGCCGCAGCATACTTCCGATGGGGCCTCAGCATCTGGTCCATTTTCCGCTGGAATGTGGCCGGCGCATTCTGTAACCCGAACGGCATTCTTTTATATTGGAACGCCCCGTCTGGGGTTACAAATGCGGTTTTCTCTTTGGCCGACTTGGCCAGGGGGATTTGCCAATACCCTTTTGTGAGGTCAAGAGTCGTCATGTATCGGGCTGTTCCCAGCCGGTCGATCAACTCATCTATACGTGGCATGGGGTAGGTGTCAAATTTTGTAACTTTGTTCAACTGACGAAAATCGTTACAAAATCGCCAGCTCCCATCCGGTTTAGGCACCAACACAATGGGACTAGACCAATCACTTTGGGACTCCTCTATCACCCCTAAGTTCAGCATTCTCTGTACTTCCTCCCGTATTGCCTCCCGTCGGGCCTCTGGGATCCGATAGGGTTTTAACTTCACCCTTTCACCGGGCGGGGTAATAATGTCATGCTCTACCCCAGATGTTTGTCCCGGCAGCTCAGAGAATACCTCCTTGTTGCGAAGTACAAACTCCTTAACCTCCTGTTGTTGGGGTTGTGACAAGGTGGCTGCGATTCCAACCTCAGGAATCACGCAACCAGTTTGAGCTGGTGACCAAGTGTCTGCGACTAGGGACTCTCTATCCCTCCAGGCTTTCAACAGATTAACGTGATAGATCTGTTCGGGCTTTCGCCTTCCTGGTTGTCTGACCTTGTAATTCACTTCGCTCACTTTTTCCATTATCTCGTAGGGGCCTTGCCATTTGGCAAGGAATTTACTTTCAACCGTAGGGACAAGTACCAATATCCTATCCCCCGGGGAAAAGGTACGGGTCTTGGCTCCACGGTTGTACACTCTCTGCTGTGCCAACTGCGCTTGGGCCAAATGTTCCTTCACGATGGGCATTACCTGTGCAATTCGATCTTGCATCAGGGCGACATGCTCAATCACACTCCTGTGGGGAGAACTCTCACTTTCCCAAGTTTCCTTGGCAATATCCAACAGCCCTCTTGGGTGTCTCCCATACAGTAACTCAAAGGGGGAGAATCCCGTAGAGGATTGGGGCACCTCCCTAATAGCAAACATCAAATAAGGAAGTAGACAGTCCCAATCCCTTCCATCTCTATCCACCACTTTCTTCAACATTTGTTTTAGGGTTTTGTTGAATCTTTCAACCAGCCCATCGGTTTGGGGGTGATACACAGATGTACGCAATTGCGTCACTTTGAACAATTTACACAGCTCTTTCATAACCCGGGACATAAAGGGTGTACCTTGGTCCGTAAGCAGTTCTTTACAAATACCCACCCGGCTAAAAACAAGAGATAGCTCTTTGGCTATGGTTTTGGCCGAGGTATTTCTGAGAGGGATCGCTTCTGGATAACGGGTGGCATAGTCCATTATAACCAATATGTACTGGTGCCCCCTAGCGGACTTGATTATAGGACCTACCAAATCCATTGCGATTCTCTCAAACGGGACCTCAATGATGGGTAGAGGGACCAGCGGGCTACGGAAATGTGGCATCGGGGCCGACCTCTGACACACAGGGCAGGAGGAACAATAATTTTCTATGTCCTTCATCACCCCAGGCCAATAGAATCTCTGTAATACCCTCTCTCGGGTTTTCTCTGTCCCCAGATGACCTCCAAGAATGTGCCCATGGGCCAACTCCAACACCAACTTCCTGTAAGGTTTGGGCACCACAAGCTGCTCAACGGTTTCTTCTGCCCTTTTTGCCACCCGATACAGTAGGTCCTTCTCTACGCTGAAGTATGGGTAAGTGCCAGTATTATCTGGGTTCACTAACTCGCCATCTATTTTCACTACGTTTTCCCGTGCCTTTATTAGGGCGGGGTCTTTCAACTGTTCTGTGGCAAAGTTTTCCCTGTGAACCTCAAGATCAGAAAACTCCACAGACGGTAGGTTTTCGTCTGAGGAGGTGGGCTCCTCTCCAGTTTCTTGAGTCTCCCCTGCCAATACTGACAAGGGAAATTCCGGAGAGTCCTCACCACTCTCAGGGGAGTTCTGGCTATCACATTCCTGGTACATAGGGGCACCAGTGGGGGGCTCAGGATCATCCCACAGTTCCCAGAACTTCGGAAAATCCCTTCCCACAATGGCGTCATGCGGTAACTGAGATACTAAGCCCACTGGATGAGAGAGGGTACCTTTGGGGGTCTCGAAACACACCGTAGTCACTGGATACTCTCGGGTGTCCCCATGCACACAAATAACGGCTACCTTGCTATTCCCAGAGACCTCTGTTTTAACTAACTCAGCCTTTATCAGGGTCACAAGGCTACCTGAATCCAGCAATACCACAACATTTCTACCATTAATACACATTTTGCATAAATGTTTCTCAGTTCCCCGAATGGCAGTGCATGCGACTGTCGCACACAGCGACTGACGTCTGCCCGTCAGAAAGTCACACTGCATGGGTTCCTCCACAACCGGGCAATTTGCTGCAATATGTCCCGCTTGCCGGCAGCGGTAGCAAACGATCCTTCTTGCGGCCTCTTGAGCCGCTGATTTCCCAGGCTGTTCTCGCCAAACTTGGGGTAGAGCTCCCACCCTCTCACTCTCTCCACCCTCACCCCTTGGAATCCTCTTATCCGCCCCTGGGGATGGTCTGGTCTTAGGGTGGAAAGTCCGAGTGTCTCTGGAAGAGGCCGTCAGGTTCTCTGTAGCCAAGTATTTCTCCACACGATCCACAAGACCATCGGCCGTCTCTGGGTCTCCATGGCTTACCCACTTTTGGATGGCAGTAGGAAGAGCTCTCAAAAACCGATCCATTACAACACGTTCCACAATCTTTGGTGCGGACAAAGTCTCTGGCTGTAGCCACTTTCTGCTCAGGTGAATGAGATCATACATTTGAGACCTGGGGGGTTTTCCAAGCTGGAAAGTCCAGTTATGCACACGCTGAGCCCGGACAGCCAGGGTGACACCCAGCCTTGCCAATATTTCAGCTTTTAGCATCACATAGTCTTTTGCTTGGTTAGGCTCTAGGTCATAGTAAGCTTTCTGCGATTCACCAGTTAACAGAGGAGCCACTAGTCCAGCCCACTGCTCCTCAGGCCACTTTTCTCTTTCAGCGGTCCTTTCAAATGTGGTCAAAAATACCTCTGGATCATCCTCTCCAGTCATTTTTGTCAATAAACGACTCACCCCAAAGGACGCGGTATTAGTGGGACGGCTTTCCTCACTGGTCTGCGGACGTTGCTGCATTACTGCTTCCATCTGTTGTTGTAGTCTCTGCTCTTGCTTCTGCAACAGGTCTATGAAGCGGGCCTCAGATTGCTGTTGGGCTTGTTGCTGAGCCTCCAGACTCTGTTGTAAAGTTGCAAGGCTCTGTTGATGAGCTTGCTGCTGGGCTGCAAGGCTCCTTTGCAAACCTGCATTTGTCTGCTGTTGATTGGCATTTGCTAGAGCCAGCTGTTTCAGTATCTCCTCCATGCTGGCTTAAAAAAAAACTGCCACTGGTTCTCCACCAACTGTGAGGGGGCTAGCTCGGCAGCGGGTATGTGTGACCCCCGGGATGGGCTCCCCACCCAAAACAGGCCCAGCAGACGGAGGTTGTGGTTTTCAAAATCAAAAAGGTGCGGTTTATTTTCTATTTACAGTGACAAAAACACAGCAAGGCAAAAAAAACATAAACAAAATAAATCCTGGTCAACTTGACCTCTGACTAAACTTACAGGTTTCCTAACTAACGACTGGGATCAGCCTAGTGCTGTCCTAGTCCCTGGTTTTAAATGTCCAAGCAAAATATAGCCACACAGGCTTTCTCTCACCGCACAGGGGTTCACTCTCCCTAGACAGTCCACACAGGTCTGCTTCCAGGCATGAGCTAACATCTAATGAATCTGGGAGTTTTTTATAGAGGCCTAAATGAGCTGACAAGCTTCAGCTGGCCTCATCAACTCCCTGTCTGCACGACGCCCAGCCCTCTCCCTAGAGGTATGAGTCATCAATGAGCCCACTAGTCTCAGCTGGGCTTATACAACTCTCCACCTAGCTGTATAAGTCAGCGTAAAGCCTGAATCTGGGCGAAATATATCTACCCCCCTGGATGCAACCAGGTGACTTTACCTTCCTGCTGTCACAATATATATATATATATATATATATACACACACACAACACCTGGGATGCATATATATCCTCTACACACTGTAACTGCAGCTAACTGACTCGCCTGCCTGCTCTATCTAACTCAAATGAAATAACACTGTCTCTCTCTCTCTCTCTGTCTCTCTTTCACCGCCGCCGCAACACACTACACAAGGCCGCCACGCAGGCCCCCTTATATAGTGTGGGGCATGTACTAAACCCCCTGAGACATAATTGGCCAAAGCCACCCTGGCTTTGGCCAATTACGGCTCTCCATTCTTACCGTGCTGTGATTGGCCAAAGCATGCGGGTCATAGTGCATGCTTGGCCAATCATCAGTCAGCAATGCACTGCGATGCCGCAGTGAATTATGGGCCGTGACGCGCCACTCGAATTTGGCCCGAACGACCCATAATGTTTGAAATTCCACGAACGGTCGAACAGACGATGTTCGAGTCGAACATGGGTTCGACGCAAACTCGAAGCTCATCCCTAGGTCACATCTGTGATTGATGGTTTATTGCTATGTGTAAGGTAATCTGCTACGGAGATCATGCTACAGTATATACACCTATTTTTATGTATTTAATTTATTTATTATTATTAATAACTTATATTTATATTTCAGAGGAGCTGCCTGCTGAAAGCTTGGCTTTTTTACAGGATTACTACATTCCCAATTCAACGATAACCACCGCGAACCCAGTTCCCACCACACTCCACAGTTCACCCATGGAGCTAGAAACTAGGCATTATTTCTGTACAATTGCAGTGGTAGTAGCTGTACTGTGCCTATGTGTCTGTTTTTGCTATTGTAGGTACGTTGCACACATTCCTTTTTTATTTATTTTATGTGCTTATTTG
Organism: Rana muscosa; assembly: GCA_029206835.1. Classification (NCBI taxonomy): domain Eukaryota; kingdom Metazoa; phylum Chordata; class Amphibia; order Anura; family Ranidae; genus Rana; species Rana muscosa. The sequence goes on from CM055124.1 coordinate 77,753,589, forward strand.
TCAAATTAGAGTTTAATGTTTATTAATAAAAAGTGGCAATAGAGAGTAGAACAATAAAAGTGGAAACAAATTCCAAAAGTCTCAAAGTCCGGCATTCGTGTCTATGGACGCAAATGCTGGACTCGGGCAGTGTTGCCAACCGTATGTATTTTTACGGACATTACGTAAAAACGGGCACTATTTTACCCGTCCGTAATTGTCCGTGCTAGCGGGGAAGTGCCAGTAAAAAATAGCCCTGACCGTTCCGACTTGGAACTGCGCATGCGCAGTTCCGGAGCTTGCCGAGCCGAGCCGATCCTGTATTCGGCCGGCAGGGAGGCGGATCTCACAGGGGCTGTGCGGCGCGCTATGCTGACAAAACGAGTGATGTAATAACACATCCCGCCACAGCGCCAGTTTTTAAAATTGTAACCAGGAGCACTGAAGCAGCCAGAAGGCTAAGCACTACAGCACGCGGAACGGAGGAGCCCTGCATCCAGCTTCGGGCATGGAGTGACAGCACAGCCAACGGCGGTGACAGATGACTGCAGGTGATAGTAGCAGGCCGCAGAGGGGGGTGAATGATGGTGGCAGAGGGGGATGGACTTGAGGCAGCAGGAGGTGTTGGAGGCAGTTGGTGTTGATGGTGACAGGGGATGATGATGGTGACAGGGGAGGGGAGGGGATGATGATGGTGACGGGATGATGATGGTGACAGGGGAGGGGATAATGATGGTGACAGGGGATGATGATGGTGACAGGGGAGGGGATGATGATGGTGACAGGGGATGATGATGGTGATAGGGGAGGGGATGATGATGGTGACAGGGGAGGGGATGATGATGGTGACAGGGGATGATGATGGTGACAGGGGATGATGATGGTGACAGGGGGTGATGGATGGAGGCAGGGGCTGATGGAGGCAGGGGCTGATGGTGACAGGGGGTGATGGAGGCAGGGAGTGATGGTGGCAGGGGGTGATGGTGGCAGAGGCTGATGGTGACAGGGGGTGATGGTGACAGGGGCTGATGGAGGCAGGGGCTGATGGTGACAGGGGGTGATGGTGGCAGGGGGTGATGGAGGCAGGGGGTGATGGAGGCAGGGGCTGATGGTGACAGGGGCTGATGGTGACAGGGGATGATGATGGTGACAGGGGGTGATGGATGGAGGCAGGGGCTGATGGAGGCAGGGGCTGATGGTGACAGGGGGTGATGGAGGCAGGGAGTGATGGTGGCAGGGGGTGATGGTGGCAGAGGCTGATGGTGACAGGGGGTGATGGTGACAGGGGCTGATGGAGGCAGGGGCTGATGGTGACAGGGGGTGATGGTGGCAGGGGGTGATGGAGGCAGGGGGTGATGGAGGCAGGGGCTGATGGTGACAGGGGCTGATGGTGACAGGGGGTGATGGTGACAGGGGGTGATGGTGACAGGGGGTGATGGTGGCAGGGGGTGATGGAGGCAGGGGGTGATGGAGGCAGGGGGTGATGGAGGCAGGGGCTGATGGTGACAGGGGCTGATGGTGACAGGGGCTGATGGTGACAGGGGGTGACAGGGGCTGATGGTGACAGGGGCTGATGGTGACAGGGGCTGATGGTGACAGGGGATGATGGTTCAGTTTTTGACTTTTGTTTAACTTAAACACATTGCTAATAGCTTTAGCTACATGTTTATAGTTTAAATACTAAAAGTTGCACAGTTTAGCACTGAAAACAGGCATTTTAGGTGCTTTTTGTAAGTGGCAGTAAAAAATTGGTGCTGTTCGTAATTTTTAGGCATCTTGTCAGTAAATTTAACTTGGGGGGGTTGGCAACACTGGACTCGGGGAGCCCGCAAGGTAACACCCTTGGGAAAGTGCTTCCCAGAGGGGGTTATCTGATGCGGAGAGGAGCCGAGACAGCCGCCGAGGGACCCCAGAAGATGAGGTTTGGGGCCACTCTGTGCAAAACGAGCTGCACAGCAGAGGTAAGTATGATATGTTTGTTATTTTTATTTTTTTAAATCGAACCTTTAGTGTCGCTTTAATGCATCCTATGCATTAAGGTGAAAAAACATATGACGATTAACGGCCCCCCAGACCCCCATTTTACTTACCTAAGCCCTGGAAAGTCCCGCGTCGTGAACGCGCTTTTCTTTTGCTTGGGCTTCTCGGCTCTTCATTGGATAGATTGATAGCAGCGCAGCCATTGGCTCGCGCTGCTGTCAATCAAATCCAATGACGCAGGCGCCGGGGGGCGGGGCCGAGTCCTGCACTCGGTGGCTATGGACGACAAATGCAGGACTCGGGAGCGCGCCCGCAAGATAACCCCCTTGGGAGGGAGCTTCCCAGAGGGGGTTATCTGAGGCGGGAAGGAGCCGAGAGAGCCGCCGAGGAGGTACAGTGGAGGTAAGTAGAACATGTTTGTTATTTAAAAAAAATAAAATGCGAACCTATACAATCACTTTAACTTTATTGCTACCACAAAAGAGGCTTACAGCCCATTATATGGTAGCCAGGGCTTTTTTTTCAGCAAGAACTTGGGGGAACGCTCCTCCAGCACTGGATGTATGCATGGGCAAGGGGAGCTGGGGGTGCTGGAGGGTCTATTAATGCTGACTTCTGGGAATCTATTGTCGCTGGGAGGGTCTGTTGTTGCTGGGGGAGGGTCTTATGTTGCTGAGGGGTCAGTTGTTTCTAGAAGGGATCTACTGTTGAGGAAGAGGTCTATTGTCACTGATGCTGGTGGCTGGGAGATCTATTGTTGCTGGGAGGGGGGGTTTGTTGTGGGAGGGCCTGTTGTTGCTGGGAGGATCTATTATTGCTGGGGAGGTCTGTTGTTGCTGGGGGGGGTCAGTTGTTTCTGGGAGGGATTTACTGTTGAGGGATAGTTCTATTGTCGCTGATGCTGGCTGCTGGGGGATCTATTGTTGCTGGCTAGACCTATTGTTGCTGGGGGGTATTTTGTTGTGGAAGGGCCTGTTGTTGCTGGAAGGATCTTTTATGGCTGGGAGGATCTACTGTCGCTGGGAGAGGGTTTTATGTTGCTGAGGGGACAGTTGTTCCTGGGAGGGATCTACTGTTGAGGGAGGGGTCTTTGTCATTGATGCTGGGTGCTGGGAGACCTATTGTTGCTGGGGATTTTGTTGTGGGGGGGGGGCTGTTGTTGCTGGGGGGGGGTCTATTGTGGCTGGGAGGATCTATTTTTCCTGAGAATGTCTGTTGTTGCTGGGGGGTTAGATGTTTCTGGGAGAGTGTTGAGGGATTGTATCTATTGTTGCTGATGCTAGCTGCTGGGAGATCTATTGTTGCTGGCCAGACCTATTGTTGCTGGGGGTGGGGGGTTTGTTGTGGGAGGGCCTGTTGATGCTGGGGGGATCTATTATGGCTGGGAGGGGTTTAGTGTTGCTGGCTGCAGGGGATCTATTTTACAGCTTTTCTTTTTATCATTAACAAATTCCATACAAATTACTTGGCACCACAAAATGATAATTGGTTCTGTATTCTCTAAAAGGGGAGGTTCTGAGATTTGGGCAGGGGTGGACCAAAGGGTCAGTCCTCTTTGGTGGGTAAGGGGGTGGAGACAAGGGGTGACTTGGAAGGGGGAAGTACCTGCACCTATTCTCTGAGGAAAAAAGCCCTGATGGTAGCGTACTGGAAATGGAAGGTCCTCTTGAAAAATATATCACGGGTCTATTTCATCTCTGGACCTCAAGCTCATGCTTGACCAGCTCCTTCTCCGGCCACAGCAGCAGGCAAATAAAAGCCTTGAACCCAGTAGTAATTCTGTGCTTATTTACTGGAGGAGAGATTAGGCAGCAAGAGGAGCAGCGATGGAAAACTGGCGGGGGGGTGACGATATCTTAGATTGTCAGTCCAGGCAAAATCGATCTAATCTTAAACCTGCTCCGACCCCGATTGTAAGTCCTATACTATCAAGCCTGTAGAGAAGGATGTCTATACTTACCTATTCTCAGGGCACCCCAGCCCAGTCACAGGGGAGAGGAGAGAGAAGTTGTAATGGCTGCAATGCTTGGGTGGTATCATTACCCATGGACTTCCTAACAGGCATCTATTGTTGGCTGTCCCTCCTCTCCCCTAAAGACCTAGCGCTGGGAGCCGATCACGTGTTCGGACCAGAGCAACCTGAGAATAGGTAAGTATAGACATCTTTCTTCTTCAGACTAGTTCATATAGACTTAGAATGGGGGTCAAAGCAGGTTTAAGATTAGGCTTCCACTTTAAGGGAGATGTCAGAGTGAAGCTGCCCGAATGACCTCCACCAGAATGCCAACAGTCAGCTTAACCACTTCAGCCCCGGAGGATTTGGCTGCCCAATGACCGGGCCACTTTTTGCGATTCGGCACTGCGTCGCTTTAACTGACAATTGCGCGGTCGTGCGACGTGGCACCCAAACAAAATTGACGTAATTTTTTTCCCACAAATAGAGCTTTCTTTTGGTGGTATTTGATCACCTCTGCGTTTTTTAAAATGTTTGCGCTATAAACAAAAAAAGAGCGACAATTTAAAAAAAAAAAATGCAATATTTTTTACTTTTTGCTATAAAAAATATCCCCAAAAAATATATAAAAAATTAACTTTTTCCTCATTTTAGAAATAAAATCGCAATAAGCGTATATTGATTGGTTTTCACAAAAGTCATAGCGTGTACAAAAGAGGGGATAGATTTATGGCATTTTTATTAATAATTTTTTTTTTACTAGTAATTAGGGATGAGCCGAACGACCCCCGGTTCGGTTCGCAGCAGAACATGCGAACAGGCAAAAAATTAGTTTAAACACGCGAACACCGTTAAAGTCTATGGGACACGAACATGAAAAATCGAAAGTGCTCATTTTAAAGTTATTGCAAGTTATTGTCATAAAAAGTGTTCGAGGACCCGGGTCCTGCCCCAGGGGACATGTATCAATGCAAAAAAAAGTTTTAAAAATGGCTGTTTTTTCGGGAGCAGTGATTTTAATAATGCTTAAAGTGAAACAATAAAAGTGAAATATTCCTTAAAATTTCGTACCTGAGGGGTGTCTATAGTATGCCTGTAAAGTAGCGCATGTTTCCCGTGTTTAGAAAAGTCCCTGCACAAAATGACATTTCTAAAGGAAAAAAAATAATTTAACTACTCGCTATAATTAATTGTCGGGTCCCGGCATTACAAATAAAAGTAATTGAAAAAAAACAGCATGGGTTCCCCCCTTAGTCCATTACCAGGCCCTTTGGGTACTGGGATGAATATTAAGGGGAACCCCGAATCAAAATGAAAAAAAAAAGCGTGGGGGTCCCCCCAAATTCCATAACAGGCCCTTCAGGTCTGGTATGGATTTTAAGGGGAACCCTGCACCAAAATGTTTTAAAAAAATTGCATGGGGTTCCCCCCAAAAATCCATACCAGACCCTTATCCGAGCAGGCAACCTGGCAGGCCGCAGGAAAAGAGGGGGGATGAGAGAGCTCCCCCCCCCTCCTGAACCGTACCAGGCCACATGCCCTCAACATGGGGAGGATGTCCCCATGTTGATGGGGACAATAGCCTCATCCCCACAACCCTTGCCTGGTGGTTGTGGGGGTCTGCGGGTGGGGGGGCTTATCGGAATCTGGAAGCCCCTTTAACAAAGGGGACCCCCAGATCTCACCACCCTATGTGAATTGGTAACGGGGTACATTGTACCCTTACCATTTCACAAAAAAAGTGTCAAAATGTTAAAAAACACAGTAGACAGTTTGGGACAAGTCCTTTATTAAAAAAAAAAAAAAAAAAAAAAAAGGTTCCAACGATGTAATTCACTCTCGAGCGATACGGAAAAAAAACGCCGCTAGGAACTATACCGCCTCATAGGAGGCGACCGACTGAATGGCGCTCTGCCGGGTTGACAATTCATTTATGGATGAGGGTGGGGCCACACGTCACATGCGCGGGGGACCCTGCCCCCTCACTGGCACAAGGAGAAAGCCCGGGGTTACCCAATGACGTGTAAAGGTGACCCTGCCCCCTCTTGCGCAACGCGGATTTCCCCGGGAGTGATTCTTACTGTGGGGGGGGGGGGGGTGCTGGGCTACAATTGACACGACAGTGATCACTTCTCCCGTTGACAGGGAGCAGACGATCGCTGTCCTGTCACTAGGCAGAACAGGGAAATGCCTTGTTTAAATAGGCGTGTCCCCGTTCTGCCGCTCCGTGAGACAATCGCGGGACACCGGCGGACATCGGACCGCGGGTCCCGCGGGCACGCGGCAGGGGCACAAATTTAAAGGTACGTCCCTTTGTGCCATTCTGCCGACGTAAATGCACATTCGGCGGTCGGCAAGTGGTAACAAATGCAAAAGCCCATGCTGCCACTGACGCAAGTCTTAAGTGCCTTGGTGCAAGTTCCTTTCCAGCTGGTCCTCTTGTGATGAAATTACTACTCTTCTGGATCCTGAGAGAAGCCCATTCCTGGACAGCCAATGGGAAATGTCCACGTCCCCAATGTAGGATGATGCATGATGCCGTAGACATATGTCTTAAGTGTCTTGCTGCAAGTCTCTTGCCAGCTGGTCCTCTAAAGTCCCCTTGTACTGAAATAACTGCTCTTCTAGATCCTGAGAGAACCCCATTGCTGAACAGCCAATAGGAAGTGTCTATGTCCACGATGCAGGACCTTGCCTGCTGTAAACAGATTAGGAAAGAAGACTAGGGCTTGGACTGCAGGGTCATGTTAACATGAATTTAGGCAAGTAAAAATGGCTTCTTTTTTGAGCCAGAGATTAGTTAGAGGGGGTTTATCATGCCAGAGATAAGGTTTAAAAGACATAATTTACTGTCAACTTTTCTGATGAACGAATTAAAACCATAGAATTTGGCCCACAACAAAGAGAGGCAGGGTGGGGTGAGCTTGAGGTGGTTGTAACCATTGTCTGTGTATTGGCGCATCTCTCTCTTCTTTTATAGGTCCTTTCGAGGATGGGTGAGGGACCATTGCCAATGTAAATTCATCAGTACCCGACCATCAACTGCCAGGCAAGTCAGCATTTCTTTTATAGGTGCCACCACTGACCAAACCATCTCCTCTACCACATTCCAAATAATATTTTTTTATAAAATTTTGCAAACAGGTAATTTTTCTCCTTCATTGATGTACGCTGATGAGGCTGCACTGATGGGCACCGATGGGCTGCACTGATGGGCACAGATAGGGTGGCACTTGTGGGCACTGATAGGTGACACTGAGAGGTGGCACTGAAGGGCATTGATAGGTGGCACTGGTGGGCACTAAGAAATGGCACTAATAAGTGGCATTGATAGGTGGCACTGATAGCTGGCAGTGATGGGCACTGATAGGTAGCAGTAATGGGCACTGATGGGTGACAATAATGGGCACACTGATTGGCACCACTGGTTGGCATTGATAGGTGGCACTCGTGGGCATTGATAGGTGGCACTGGTGGGCACTGTGGGCACTGGTAGGTGGCACTGGCAGGGGGTACTGATTGGGCAGATGAGGCAGAATTGCCTCTTCCTCTTCGGGACCGATGTCCCTTACACATAAGCCGGTGATCGGCTTTTTTTTTTCTCCTCACGCTGTTAGCGTGAGGAGAAGAAAAAAAAAGATTACCGAGCTTTTGTTTACATCACGTGATCAGCTGTCATTGGCTGGCAGCTGATCACGTGGTAAGGGCCCTTACTCGGATCTGTGATCACCCGAGTCTCAGTGACTCGGGTAATCACATCGCGCGCCGCGCACGAAGGGGAGGACGTCTATTGACGTTCTCCCGGGAATTGGGGTCCGCGCTGTGTCCGTCATTTGGCTATAGCGCGGACGCCAAGTGGTTAAGGACCAAGCCTATTTTTCAGACTTGGTGTTTACAAGTGTAGCGATACCTCCAACTAAGAAGGCTGCAGATTTAGTTTGGGCCCTGAAGACAGCTCCGCCAACCCCCGGCAATATGCTCTACCCCCTACTGGCACAGCTAGTACTGACAGTAAATTATATCTCTTATACTGTATGAATAACTGAGCATTGAGACAATATTAAATTGAAATAAATGTAAGATTTTACTTAAGCTCTTGGTAAAGAAAAGGGTAACATCAATGACAGTTTACAGAATAATCATTTGTAATGCAGAGCCCAGCCACACTAACACACTATAGGATTAACACATAACAAGTGCGCCACGCGGGCGACCGTTAGCTAAGTGCCCTGTGGCGCAGTAACCAAACCACCTCAGAAACCCCCACCAGGCCTGGTTCTGATATCTACAACTTAGTCCTTTTTCTTCACCGGCAGATCTTTAACGGTGGTGCACATTAACAGAGTACAAAACTTTGTAATCCAATGGGGTAGGTAAAGATGGAGTAGAAACTTGACTATGCGAACGGTAGGTTCAGTTCTAACAAGGGTCTTCAATAAAAGCACTAAGAACAACTCATAGGCCATGGCAGTCTATAGGCCTATATGCAGTAACAGTATATCGTTTGGGCATATGCCCTCTCACCCGCCCGGACTACGGTCCCAGTCCGGGAACTTCCACCTGTTGTGTCCTCACACACACACACTCCGTCTCTTCAGCGATCGGGTCCCCGATCCAACAAGGCTGTAGTCAAGCGAAGTCAGATGCCACCCAGGCTCGCAGAGGGGTGGAAGGCTCTTTGGTGCTGCGCAAGGCCTCAGGCTTCAGGCCCTGCACTCTGACACATCCGCACAGGAGGATCAGTCTCGGAAGTCTCGTGTCCCAAAGAGGCCGAGCCCAGCCTCGCCTCCTCCTTTTATAACCCCTCCCATGAGTCTCTGCTGCGGAACATTGCTGAATGGGGTTCTGGGTAATGTAGTCTCTTGGCATTAAAGGGGAACACCCCGCTACACACTCCCCCCACTTGAACTCTTTGGTCCCCAAAGATAAACCTTAACAAAGACTATGTACAACTCTAGACAATTCTACAAACGATGTTAGCATAGGGAATTCCCACCAAAACTGAGGAGTAGAATTCCCTTGCCCACAGGTCACATTATCATAGGTGGCCTGCCTAGCTGTGCCAGAGAGTGAGCTGGGGTTGCCCTCCACTAAATGGACAGTGGAGGGATCCGGATTTTCAGCATTCCTCCTAGCGGTAACCACAGAATCCTCTGAGCTATTCCCCATTTGTGGGTTGGTCAGCTTCTTAGGAGGCCGGATGACTCTTCGAGCCCTTTGCTCTCTTGGGATTTCTGGCTCTGGTGCCACAGACTCCTCTTCCTCTGAGCAACCATCATGGGCATCTTCCCAGTAATCTGCTGAAGGACTAGAGGGGATGAATTCTGTGGCTTCTGGGTTCAGTGTTTCATCTGTGGTGTCTTCAGTGGTTGGAAGGTCTATGGTAGAAGTTCCTGGAGTTGGGGAAGGCCACAGCCAATTAAGTTCTCCATCCTCATCTCCACTAAGTTGAGAGGCCTCTCCATCTTCAGCTCGGGAGGCCTGCGACCGAGTGTTCGGCCTAGGAGTATCCAGGATAGAGGCCGGTTCAGGGGAGTCTCCCACGGGAGGTATTCTAACTGTCTCAGCAAGTGGGAGCAGGTGGTTTCGATGCCACGTCTTCAGAGGGCCCACCTTTCCTTCCGGCTTCAACTTATAGACAGGCAGGCCCGGCAACTTCCTACAGATGACATAAGGTTCATATTTCCATCTATCTGCAAGTTTGTGCTTCCCAGGGACCCCCAGATTGCGTAACAGTACTTGATCCCCGGGCTGTAGGTCTTGTACCCGGACCTTCAAGTCGAAGTTTCTTTTGTTTCGAGCTCCCCTTTGATCTGAGGCCGCTTGAGCTTGTTCATAGGCTACTTTCAGGCTGTGTCTGAGCCTGTCCACTGTGACAGCAGGAAGGTAAAGTCACCTGGTTGCATCCAGGGGGGTAGATATATTTCGCCCAGATTCAGGCTTTACGCCGATTTATACAACTAGGTGGAGTGTTGTATAAGGCTAGTGGGCTCATGGATGACTCATACCTCTAGGGAGAGGGCTGGGCGTCGTGCAGACAGGGAGTTGATGAGATCAGCTGAACCTTGTCAGCTCATTTAGGCCTCTATAAGAAATCCCAGCTTCATTAGATGTTAGCTCATGCCTGGAAGCAGACCTGTGTGGACTGTCTAGGGAGAGTGAACCCCTGTGCGGTGAGAGAAAGCCTGTGTGGCTATATTTTGCTTGGACATTTAAAACCAGGGACTAGGACAGCACTAGGCTGATCCCAGTCGTTAGTTAGGAAACCTGTAAGTTTAGTCAGAGGTCAAGTTGACCAGGATTTATTTTGTTTATGTTTTTTTTGCCTTGCTGTGTTTTTGTCACTGTAAATAGAAAATAAACCGCACCTTTTTGATTTTGAAAACCACAACCTCCGTCTGCTGGGCCTGTTTTTGGGTGGGGAGCCCATCCCGGGGGTCACCCATACCCGCTGCCGAGCTAACCCCCTCACAGTTGGTGGAGAACCAGTGGCAGTTTTTTTTTAAGCCAGCATGGAGGAGATACTGAAACAGCTGGCTCTAGCAAATGCCAATCAACAGCAGACAAATGCAGGTTTGCAAAGGAGCCTTGCAGCCCAGCAGCAAGCTCATCAACAGAGCCTTGCAACTTTACAACAGAGTCTGGAGGCTCAGCAACAAGCCCAACAGCAATCTGAGGCCCGCTTCATAGACCTGTTGCAGAAGCAAGAGCAGAGACTACAACAACAGATGGAAGCAGTAATGCAGCAACGTCCGCAGACCAGTGAGGAAAGCCGTCCCACTAATACCGCGTCCTTTGGGGTGAGTCGTTTATTGACAAAAATGACTGGAGAGGATGATCCAGAGGTATTTTTGACCACATTTGAAAGGACCGCTGAAAGAGAAAAGTGGCCTGAGGAGCAGTGGGCTGGACTAGTGGCTCCTCTGTTAACTGGTGAATCGCAGAAAGCTTACTATGACCTAGAGCCTAACCAAGCAAAAGACTATGTGATGCTAAAAGCTGAAATATTGGCAAGGCTGGGTGTCACCCTGGCTGTCCGGGCTCAGCGTGTGCATAACTGGACTTTCCAGCTTGGAAAACCCCCCAGGTCTCAAATGTATGATCTCATTCACCTGAGCAGAAAGTGGCTACAGCCAGAGACTTTGTCCGCACCAAAGATTGTGGAACGTGTTGTAATGGATCGGTTTTTGAGAGCTCTTCCTACTGCCATCCAAAAGTGGGTAAGCCATGGAGACCCAGAGACGGCCGATGGTCTTGTGGATCGTGTGGAGAAATACTTGGCTACAGAGAACCTGACGGCCTCTTCCAGAGACACTCGGACTTTCCACCCCAAGACCAGACCATCCCCAGGGGCGGATAAGAGGATTCCAAGGGGTGAGGGTGGAGAGAGTGAGAGGGTGGGAGCTCTACCCCAAGTTTGGCGAGAACAGCCTGGGAAATCAGCGGCTCAAGAGGCCGCAAGAAGGATCGTTTGCTACCGCTGCCGGCAAGCGGGACATATTGCAGCAAATTGCCCGGTTTTGGAGGAACCCATGCAGTGTGACTTTCTGACGGGCAGACGTCAGTCGCTGTGTGCGACAGTCGCATGCACTGCCATTCGGGGAACTGAGAAACATTTATGCAAAATGTGTATTAATGGTAGAAATGTTGTGGTATTGCTGGATTCAGGTAGCCTTGTGACCCTGATAAAGGCTGAGTTAGTTAAAACAGAGGTCTCTGGGAATAGCAAGGTAGCCGTTATTTGTGTGCATGGGGACACCCGAGAGTATCCAGTGACTACAGTGTGTTTCGAGACCCCCAAAGGTACCCTCTCTCATCCAGTGGGCTTAGTATCTCAGTTACCGCATGACGCCATTGTGGGAAGGGATTTTCCGAAGTTCTGGGAACTGTGGGATGATCCTGAGCCCCCCACTGGTGCCCCTATGTACCAGGAATGTGATAGCCAGAACTCCCCTGAGAGTGGTGAGGACTCTCCGGAATTTCCCTTGTCAGTATTGGCAGGGGAGACTCAAGAAACTGGAGAGGAGCCCACCTCCTCAGACGAAAACCTACCGTCTGTGGAGTTTTCTGATCTTGAGGTTCACAGGGAAAACTTTGCCACAGAACAGTTGAAAGACCCCGCCCTAATAAAGGCACGGGAAAACGTAGTGAAAATAGATGGCGAGTTAGTGAACCCAGATAATACCGGCACTTACCCATACTTCAGCGTAGAGAAGGACCTACTGTATCGGGTGGCAAAAAGGGCAGAAGAAACCGTTGAGCAGCTTGTGGTGCCCAAACCTTACAGGAAGTTGGTGTTGGAGTTGGCCCATGGGCACATTCTTGGAGGTCATCTGGGGACAGAGAAAACCCGAGAGAGGGTATTACAGAGATTCTATTGGCCTGGGGTGATGAAGGACATAGAAAATTATTGTTCCTCCTGCCCTGTGTGTCAGAGGTCGGCCCCGATGCCACATTTCCGTAGCCCGCTGGTCCCTCTACCCATCATTGAGGTCCCGTTTGAGAGAATCGCAATGGATTTGGTAGGTCCTATAATCAAGTCCGCTAGGGGGCACCAGTACATATTGGTTATAATGGACTATGCCACCCGTTATCCAGAAGCGATCCCTCTCAGAAATACCTCGGCCAAAACCATAGCCAAAGAGCTATCTCTTGTTTTTAGCCGGGTGGGTATTTGTAAAGAACTGCTTACGGACCAAGGTACACCCTTTATGTCCCGGGTTATGAAAGAGCTGTGTAAATTGTTCAAAGTGACGCAATTGCGTACATCTGTGTATCACCCCCAAACCGATGGGCTGGTTGAAAGATTCAACAAAACCCTAAAACAAATGTTGAAGAAAGTGGTGGATAGAGATGGAAGGGATTGGGACTGTCTACTTCCTTATTTGATGTTTGCTATTAGGGAGGTGCCCCAATCCTCTACGGGATTCTCCCCCTTTGAGTTACTGTATGGGAGACACCCAAGAGGGCTGTTGGATATTGCCAAGGAAACTTGGGAAAGTGAGAGTTCTCCCCACAGGAGTGTGATTGAGCATGTCGCCCTGATGCAAGATCGAATTGCACAGGTAATGCCCATCGTGAAGGAACATTTGGCCCAAGCGCAGTTGGCACAGCAGAGAGTGTACAACCGTGGAGCCAAGACCCGTACCTTTTCCCCGGGGGATAGGATATTGGTACTTGTCCCTACGGTTGAAAGTAAATTCCTTGCCAAATGGCAAGGCCCCTACGAGATAATGGAAAAAGTGAGCGAAGTGAATTACAAGGTCAGACAACCAGGAAGGCGAAAGCCCGAACAGATCTATCACGTTAATCTGTTGAAAGCCTGGAGGGATAGAGAGTCCCTAGTCGCAGACACTTGGTCACCAGCTCAAACTGGTTGCGTGATTCCTGAGGTTGGAATCGCAGCCACCTTGTCACAACCCCAACAACAGGAGGTTAAGGAGTTTGTGCTTCGCAACAAGGAGGTATTCTCTGAGCTGCCGGGACAAACATCTGGGGTAGAGCATGACATTATTACCCCGCCCGGTGAAAGGGTGAAGTTAAAACCCTATCGGATCCCAGAGGCCCGACGGGAGGCAATACGGGAGGAAGTACAGAAAATGCTGAACTTAGGGGTGATAGAGGAGTCCCAAAGTGATTGGTCTAGTCCCATTGTGTTGGTGCCTAAACCGGATGGGAGCTGGCGATTTTGTAACGATTTTCGTCAGTTGAACAAAGTTACAAAATTTGACACCTACCCCATGCCACGTATAGATGAGTTGATCGACCGGCTGGGAACAGCCCGATACATGACGACTCTTGACCTCACAAAAGGGTATTGGCAAATCCCCCTGGCCAAGTCGGCCAAAGAGAAAACCGCATTTGTAACCCCAGACGGGGCGTTCCAATATAAAAGAATGCCGTTCGGGTTACAGAATGCGCCGGCCACATTCCAGCGGAAAATGGACCAGATGCTGAGGCCCCATCGGAAGTATGCTGCGGCTTACCTGGATGACATAATTGTCCATAGCACAGATTGGGCCTCACATCTGCCAAAAGTGCAAGCAGTCCTGGACTCTGTTCGGGAAGCAGGGTTTACGGCTAACCCCAAGAAGTGTACCATTGGGCAGGAGGAGGCCAAATATCTTGGGTACACCATTGGGAGGGGAGTAATAAAACCCCAACTCAACAAAGTCGAGGCCATCCAGAGTTGGCCACGTCCCAACAGCAAGAAGCAGGTACGAGCCTTTCTGGGAATCGCTGGGTATTATCGGCGATTCATTCCCCACTTTGCTTCTAAGGCTGTGCCCCTAACCAACCTGACGAAGGGGAAAGGGTCGGTCATGATTAAATGGACCCCCGAGGCTGAGGCAGCATTCCAGTTCTTGAAACAAGCCTTATGTAGCCAGCCAGTGTTGTACTCACCCGACTTCTCTAGAGACTTTGTCGTACAAAGTGATGCGTCAGATGTGGGGTTAGGAGCAGTATTGTCCCAGGTCTGGAACGGGGAAGAGCACCCAGTCATTTACCTCAGCAGGAAGTTGAAGTCCCATGAGGTAAATTACGCCACCGTCGAAAAGGAGTGTTTAGCGGTGAAGTGGGCTCTAGATTCCCTTCGGTACTACCTGCTAGGTAGGCACTTTGACATGGTTACGGATCACGCTCCGTTAAAGTGGATGGCTCAAAACAAGGAAACAAATAGAAGAGTGAATAGGTGGTTCCTGGCCCTCCAGGAATTCAACTTCACAGTGAAGCATCGCCCTGGCGTTCAAATGGGGAATGTGGATGCTTTGTCTCGAGTACATGAATGCCTGATTGCTGGTGTTCCAACCCCGAGGTTAAAACAAGAGGGGGGGGTATGTGACAGCAGGAAGGTAAAGTCACCTGGTTGCATCCAGGGGGGTAGATATATTTCGCCCAGATTCAGGCTTTACGCCGATTTATACAACTAGGTGGAGAGTTGTATAAGGCTAGTGGGCTCATGGATGACTCATACCTCTAGGGAGAGGGCTGGGCGTCGTGCAGACAGGGAGTTGATGAGATCAGCTGAACCTTGTCAGCTCATTTAGGCCTCTATAAGAAATCCCAGCTTCATTAGATGTTAGCTCATGCCTGGAAGCAGACCTGTGTGGACTGTCTAGGGAGAGTGAACCCCTGTGCGGTGAGAGAAAGCCTGTGTGGCTATATTTTGCTTGGACATTTAAAACCAGGGACTAGGACAGCACTAGGCTGATCCCAGTCGTTAGTTAGGAAACCTGTAAGTTTAGTCAGAGGTCAAGTTGACCAGGATTTATTTTGTTTATGTTTTTTTTGCCTTGCTGTGTTTTTGTCACTGTAAATAGAAAATAAACCGCACCTTTTTGATTTTGAAAACCACAACCTCCGTCTGCTGGGCCTGTTTTTGGGTGGGGAGCCCATCCCGGGGGTCACCCATACCCGCTGCCGAGCTAACCCCCTCACACCACATATCCTTTGTGGGATGTGGCTGAGGAATGGTCCAGAGAGGTGCCAAAGGCCAAGTCCACAGGTAGTCTCGCTTCTCTCCCAAACATGAGTCGATATGGGGAGTAGCCTGCAGCATCACTGATGGTGCAGTTGTAAGCATGCACTAGGGCTGCTATATGTTTGCTCCAATGTTGCTTTTTCTCACTTTCCAGAGTCCCCAACATGTTGAGCAAGGTTGGGTTAAACCTTTCCGGCTGAGCATCTCCTTGTGGGTGGTAAGGTGTAGTTCGAGTCTTCTTGATTCCCAACGAATCCAGGAGTTTCCGGATCAGTTTACTCTCAAAGTCCCTTCCTTGATCTGAATGAAGTCGTTGTGGCAACCCATAATGGACAAAGTACTTCTCCATAAGTACCTTGGCTACGGTGGAGGCCTTCTGATCTTTGGTTGGGAAAGCTTGGGCATACCGGGTGAAATGTGAAAAGTGTAAAAATACTGCGCTGTCTAAGAAAAATTTAGAAAATAATGTGATAACTTAATATCTGTGCAGCAACCAAAAAATGTGGGACACACACAAATGACAGATATATAAAAGAACTAAGGTTGCGCAACTAAGTATAAATACAAAAAACCAAAAATGTTCTGAAAACACAATATGATAATGTCTGTATAAAACGTGAATAAATAATATAAATGATGGAGTAAAGATATTGCTCTATGCGTCTCTGGGTAATAGATGGTACTTAACCACTTCCTACCGGGTCATAGACATATGACGCCGGCAGGAACCCTCCCTCCCTCCGGGCGGACGTCATATGACGTCCTTTTTTCCCGGCCGTCTATGGGGCGCGCGCGCGCCGCCGGCGGCGCGCGCGCGCACCCGCGGCAACGCTCGTGACCCGGTGAGTGTGCCCGGCGGTCGCGATGTCCGCTGGGCACCCGCGATTGCCCACGATCACGGCAGAAGTGTGGATCTGTGTGTGTAAACACACAGATCCACCTCCTGTCAGAGGTGAGGAGACCGATGTGTGTTCCCAGTACAGAGGAACACAGATCGGTCTCCTCCCCTTGTGAGTCCCCTCCCCCTACAGTTACAATCACTCAATAGGGAACATATTAACCCCTTGATCGCCCCCTAGTGTTAACCCTTTCCCTGCCAGTCACATTTACACAGTAATTAGTGCAGTTTTATAGCACTAATCGCTGTATAAATGTGAATGGTCCCAAAAACGCGCCAATAGTGTCCGATGTGTCTGCCGCAATGTCACGGTCACAATAAAAATCGCAGATCGCCGCTATTACTAGTAAAAAAAATAAAAAAAATAAAAATGCCATAAATCTATCCCCTATTATGTAGACGCTATAACTTTTGCGCAAACCAATCAATATACGCTTATTGCAAAAAAAAATTACCAAAAATATGTAGAATACGTATCGGTCTAAACTTAGAAAAAAAATTGTTTTAAAAAAAAAAAATTGTGATATTTATTAAATCAAAAAGTAAAAAATATTGCATTTTTTTCAAATATGTCGCTCTTCTTTTGTTTATAGCACAAAAAATAAAAACCGCAGAGGTGATCAAATACCACCAAAAGAAAGCTCTATTTGTGGGGGAAAAAGGACGTCAATTTTGGTTAGGTTCAACGTCGCACGACCGCGCAATTGTCAGTTAAAGCGACGCAGTGCTGCATCGCAAAAAGTGCTCTGGTCAGGAAGGGGGTAAATTCTTCCAGGGCTGAAGTGGTTAAACAGTGTTCCTTAGTATTAGCATGCAAAAAAGGATTCAAGGATAGTCCATAAATAGCAAAAAGTCCCCAGAAAGAAACAGAAGATTCCAAGGCTCTTCAAAACTGCATATGTGACTTCAAAACGTTGGAACACCATAGAAGGAGTGATAATATGATAGGAAAGGAATCCACCAACTTATCCCTTTTAAGCTGCTTACCGGAAATTCTGATCCCTGAAAGAGATCAGTCTGAATGGGTGGCTGTTATCCCCGCCAAGGGCTATAATTGGCTCTCCCTGTACTCTCTATTCCTCTAGGTTCCAATCTGTTAGTTCACCAGGCAGCTCCGTGGGTTACATTTAGGGTGAAAGAGAAAAACCCCATAGCGTAATCCAGTATATAAAAAGCATTTATTGTAAAAAATTTGCACTTACAGTGTATTGTAGTAAAAACAGCAGTGGTTTAATGTGCGGCCGGCCGGCTCTCACTACCCGTTGCTTCCGGGATTCGTATCGTGGTGACGTCAGCACGCCGTTCCTCCCGGGTGAAATGGTCGGTTATCACCAGAACATTTCCTAGTCCACTCAGGTCGGGTTCAAGGCAGAGAAAGTCAATGCATACCAGATCCATTGGGCCCTGACTTTGTAGATGGCCCATTGGGGCAGCTTGATGGGGTAAAGTCTTCCTCTGGATGCATCGTGCACATGAGTGGCAGTACTCTTCTACCTCTGCCCTCATGCAGGGCCAATAGAACCGACTTCTGACAAGTTGAAAGGTCCTTTCAGCCCCTAGATGGCCATGATTGTCATGCAGGGCAATCAGAACAGTCTCTCGATGTTTCTCTGGGAGGAACAGTTGCCATTTATCTTCTGAGTCATCAGAGGGGCCCCTTCGGTAGACCACTCCCTGATGTACCTGCAATCTGTCCCATTCTTTCCTCAACAGGCGAGCTTCCTTTGAGGGATGATGCAGGAGTTTGTTTGGATCCTGATTCTCCAGCGCCTCCAGGACCAATCTCCCCATGGGGTCTTCCAATTGGTCACTCCTCAACTCCTTCTTGGACAATCTCGGCAGGTTGTCTTCGTCCAATTGAGTCACCCCACAGTAGTGTTTTGGGACTCCCACCATGGTAACTCCTATTTCTTATGCTCTGGAGCCTCCTCTGGCCTGGAATTCAGCTCCTTGACAAAGGGCCCGCACCCCGTCCGGTGCCACTTGGGTCCAATCTTCTACATCACTGGTGGGGGCATGAGATCTCCTGGACAGAGCGTCTGCGTCTCTATTCCCAGCCCCTGGCCTATACTTTAGGCTGAAGTTGAATCCAGACAGTGCGGCCAGCCACCTGTGTCCAGTGGCGTCCAGCTTGGCCGTGGTGAAAAGGTAGGTAAGGGGGTTGTTGTCGGTCTTCACAGTGAACTCCGCCCCATACAGGTAGTCTTTGAGCTTGTCTACTACCGCCCACTTAAGGGCCAGGAACTCCAGCTTGTGAGTGGGGTAGTTCTTCTCAGAGGGGGTCAAGCTCCTGCTCACATAGGCAACAGGCCGTTGTTGCCCTTCGTGTTCTTGATAAAGTACTCATCCCAGACCGTCATGACTAGCATCTACGTGTAGTTCATAGGGCTTGGTTGGGTCTGCGTAGGCCAAGACTGGGGCAGTGGTTAGGCTCTCCTTTAATGCCTGGAAGGCCTCTTCACACTTCTGGTTCCACTGATTTCTGACTGACTCTCCCGGCTTCCTGGGCCCTGAGTCATCCTCTTCCCCCTCAGTCTTGAGCAGTTCATTCAATGGTCTAGCAATTCGGGCGAATCCCTCCACAAACCTCCTATAGTAGGAGCAGAAACCCAAGAAGGATCTGAGTTCTGTTACTGTGGTGGGTCGTGGCCAGGAGGTAACTGCCTCCAATTTCTCGGGGTCTGTGGCCACCCCTTCTTCGGACACTATGTGCCCCAGATAGTTCACAGAAGACTGGTAGAACCGACACTTTTCAGGCGAAAGTTTGAGTCCCTCCTCACTGAGTCTCCTCAAGACTTTTTCCAGGATCTCCTCATGTTCCTCCAGGGTTCTTCCAAAGACTATGACATCGTCCAGGTACACAAGGACTTCAATAAGGTTCATGTCTCCTACAGTCTTCTCCATAAGATGCTGGAAAGTAGCTGGGGCTCCAGACAGACCTTGGGGCATCCGGTCGAATTCAAAGAACCCTACTGGGGTTATGAAAGCTGTCTTCTCCTTGTCTTCTGGGTGCATGGGGATCTGATAGTACCCGCTCTTGAGATCCATAACACTGAACCACTTGGCTCCAGACAAACTCTGTAGGGCATCCTCTATCCTTGGAGTAGTATACTGGTCGGGTATGGTTCTCCTGTTGAGAGTCCTGTAGTCGATACAGAGCCTCAATGACCCATTCTTCTTCCTGACCACCACTATCGGGGATGCATAGGGGCTTCTAGATTCCCGTATCACTCCAGTCCTCTTGAGTTCTGAGAGTTGTTCCCTCAGATCCTCCAGATCTGCTAGTGGGACCCGCCTGACCCTCTCTCTGAAGGGCTTATCTTCCTGGAGGCGGATCCGATGGGTGGCACTCCTTGCACACCCCACATCGAACTCATCTTTAGAGAAGATCCTCTCCCATCTGTTCAGCTGGGCCTTGGCTCTCTCTTTCCAAGCCCTGGGCAGATTCGGGTTTTCCATGGATATCTTCTCCCAAGCATCTCCTCCTTCGCCCACCTCTGACAGGTTGACAGGGGCAGCAGGGCTCACCTGGCCTAGCAGCATCCTGGCTGGGACCTCCATGGGGCCATCCGTATTGTTCCTAACACTCACTGGGACTCTACAATGGGCCTTCTTTAGGGCCTTCAGCGGAATCACTTCTGGTATCACTTCCAGACCGTGGGACCCTTCTCCTGGATCAGATTCTAACATGACAAAGGGTCCAGGCTGCTCCCAAGTAAGCTTCACAGTGCCTCTGAGACAGGTTACTTCGCCGGGCTGCAGCACTATCCCTCCTCTTCCAAGTCTCCACACCTTCCCTATCCCCTCTCCTGGGGTCTTCTGCTCTAAGACCAGCCTTTGGTAAGCTGTCTTCAGCATGGGGTGGATCTTGGTGACCGCTGCCCCTTTCTCTTTCACTAGAGGGGTCAGAAGTCTTCGGACCAGGTCCGTGTTTATCCCTATTATCAGGGAACTCTTGTTGGCTCCTGGTGGCCGAAGGACACACAACTGCCAGGGTGTCAAACACTTCGGTTTTCCCAGCCACAGATGGGTCAAAGGTCATCCTGACAGGCAGATAGCCATCGTAGGGGAAGTTCTGGGTTCCAATCCCACATATCTCTAGTCCCTCAATTTTCCGGATGGGTAGGTGACTCAAGTACTTATCGTAAAAGTCTCTGTATAGCAGGGTTACTTGCGCCCCAGTATCCAAGATTGCTCTGGTGTAGACTCCCTCCACTTGAATGGACACTATAGGAGATGAGCCTACCAGCTTCCCCGGGTAAGGCCCGGCAGGGGTCGCTTCCTTCAGATTTTTTTTCTTTGAACCTCCTCTCGTCCAATCCCCTTTGGACTTCAGTCTTTCTTGAGCCTGGTATGCATTGACTCCCCCCCCCTTACTGGGTGTAGGGACCCGCTGAGGGACACTATTGTTTTTCCTAGGTGTGCACCCCCTCTGGGGAGTGCTGTGCCTCTTCTGAGGGGTCTTACCCCCTTTCTCTGGGGTGTATCTCTGTTGAGGAATGTTGTGTTTCCCCCAAGGCGTTTTATCACCTGTTGTTTTCTGCTTTGCTTTCAGCTTGGAGCTCACTGAAGGTGATGGGCACACGGTTGACTCCTTCACCGGTGCCCTCTGAAGTTTCCCGCCGGCTTGCGGTTGTCTATTTTCCTCTTTTTGGGACTGGAGCATGTAGCCGCAATATGTCCAATTCCTCCACAGTTAAAGCAGACGATATCTCCCCATTCTTGTAAAGATGCGGGTGCTGAGGCAACTGGGAATAATTCCTTCCTTGGTACTTCTCTCTTGGGACCCTCTGTGTCTTTTTCCATCAGAGAGGTCAACATCTCTAACACCTTGGACATTTGAGCTTTCAGGGTGTCTATCTCCGAATCTCTTTCAGGGGTCATTACTGGATTGACTAGCACCTGTGCGGGTACAACATTTGTCCTAATCAGCTGCTGGTCCTGTTGCAGTGCCTCCTCATCTCTGATAATTTTTATCAAGTCAGCATAAGTCAGCAACGTTCCTCCTCCTGAGGTTTTCAGGTGCAACCAGACTGGATCCGAGCGCAGCGCTCCCTTTAAGACTTGCTTCATTCTTGCCGCATCTGTGTCTTGGGGCCTCATCCCCTTCTTCAACACAATCTTGCACAACAACCTGTTCAGTCTTCTAACATACTCGGAAAGTTTCTCCTCCGGTTGTTGGAAAGTATGTTCAAACTGGTAGACCATCTCAGTCACCTTTTCCAATTGACCAAACTCTTCTTGCAGCATGGCTAGACAGTCTTGAGCCGTGCAATCTGCCTTCCCAAACCGAAAACTTTTCACTGCTTCTGCTGCTGCGCTATTAGGCTTTCCATCACTCGTTGCCTCTTCTGCGCTTCAGGCACCTCCCATGCCTCTACTGCCTGCAATGCCTGCTCCACCCAGGTGTCAAAGTCTTCTTCCCCTGCGGGGACAGGGAGCTTCCCTGAGAATGTCTTTAGTCTCCGCTAGCTAGTCTCTACATGCACCGTGTTTGCCTTCTGACACTTGGTTAGCAGATCCCCTATCGCACCTATCAGTTCTGGTGATATAACAGTGGCAGGTGCAGGCGCCACCGGGGGCGTTGCCCTGTCCCCTTTTTCCGGTGGGGTACGGGCCGCAGCCTGCGGTGATCCCGCTGGTGATGGTTCCTTTCTTTCAGTTACTGCGTGCGCCAACCTATAGGTTCTGTTGTCTGGCGTCCGCACACACTTGCGCTTACAGGCCTCTGGCATCCCGTTCCAGTACTCCACTAATGCATACTGATATGAGATGTCTGGGTCTGACTTTATCTCCGTCACCCACGGTGTGTGATTTGGGGACACTGACTTCATCAATTCCTCTACCGTTTCAGTCGACCATTCCTCCCCAGGGAGGCTGATGACTATCGACTGGTTTGGCTCTGCGTTAGAGGCTTTGCACCACTCTTCTACCGCTCGTGGATCCATGGGGTCCATGCCGGCACCTCTGGCGTTCACTTGCTGCATCAGGATCCCGGACGAGAACCCCCACGTGTAGCGATACCTCCAACTAAGAAGGCCGCAGATTTAGTTTGGGCCCTGAAGACAGCTCCGCCAACCCCCGGCAATATGCTCTACCCCCTACTGGCACAGCTAGTACTGACAGTAAATTATATCTCTTATACTGTATGAATAACTGAGCATTTAGACAATATTAAATTGAAATAAATGTAAGATTTTACTTAAGCTCTTGGTAAAGAAAAGGGTAACATCAATGACCGTTTACAGAATAATCATTTGTAATGCAGAGCCCAGCCACACTAACACACTATAGGATTAACACATAACAAGTGCGCCACGCGGGCAACCGTTAGCTAAGTGCCCTGTGGCGCAGTAACCAAACCACCTCAGAAACCCCCACCAGGCCTGGTTCTGATATCTACAACTTAGTCCTTTTTCTTCACCGGCAGATCTTTAACGGTGGTGCACATTAACAGAGTACAAAACTTTGTAATCCAATGGGGTAGGTAAAGATGGAGTAGAAACTTGACTATGCGAACGGTAGGTTCAGTTCTAACAAGGGTCTTCAATAAAAGCACTAAGAACAACTCATAGGCCACGGCAGTCTATAGGCCTATATGCAGTAACAGTATATCGGTTGGGCATATGCCCTCTCACCCGCCCGGACTACGGTCCCAGTCCGGGAACTTCCACCTGTTGTGTCCTCACACACACACTCCGTCTCTTCAGCGATCGGGTCCCCGATCCAACAAGGCTGTAGTCAAGCGAAGTCAGATGCCACCCAGGCTCGCAGAGGGGTGGAAGGCTCTTTGGTGCTGCGCAAGGCCTCAGGCTTCAGGCCCTGCACTCCGACACATCCGCACAGGAGGATCAGTCTCGTGTCCCAAAGAGGCCGAGCCCAGCCTCGCCTCCTCCTTTTATAACCCCTCCCATGAGTCTCTGCGGCGGAACATTGCCGAAAGGGGCTCTGGGTAATGTAGTCTCTCGGCATTAAAGGGGAACACCCCGCTACACAAGTTAAAATCATTTTTTTTGCAAGAAAATGACTTCGAACCCCCAAACATTATATATATATTTTTCCGACACCCTAGAGAATAAAATGGCGGTCGTTGCAATACTTTCTGTCACACCGTATTTACGCAGCGCTCTTACAAGTGATGTTGAGTTATTTTGAGGGGACAGCAAATTTACACTGTTATACAAACTGTACACTCACTACTTTACATTGTAGCAAAGTGTCATTTCTTCAGTGTTGTCACATGAAAAGATAGAAGAAAATATTTGCACAAATGTGAGGGGTGTACTGACTTTTGTGAAACACTGTATGTTCTGTACATCTGGCTTCTTCTGGGAATTTATAACACGTATTTCTGTATCTTACAGACTTGGTGATGACCAGATCCACCGACATCTCCGAAATGAGGAGGACATGACTGCTGAGAAGGAGAATTAATTGAATGCATTGAAAGAGAAGGAAACTGTTTAGAATTATACTGTGCTTTTCAATTGAACAATGCAAAGGTCAATGAAAGTGGAACTTCACTCTCCCAATCAACATTGATTATTTCATGAATCATATTTACTTCTTTTAAACTTTATTTTTTATTTTTTTACATTTCTTCAGTTACTTCCTGGTTCCTTGCCTAGGCAAATGATGTCATACATCTCAGGGAAAGGGTTTTCTCAGCTAAGCACACCCAGCATGCCTGAGCCAAGGGAAGATGGATTCCAGGAAGTAAAGGCTACACGACTCATTGCCCTTACTCAAGATGGCTGCATGCTAGGGGGTTGTTTTGCAAAGTGATTTCTCAACAGCGTGTCTCCATGCTTTATTTTGTTGAGAAATCACTTTGAAAAAAAAAAAAGCCTAGCATTACTAGCTGCAGCCATCTTGAGTAAGGGCAATGAGTCATGTAGCCTTTACTTGCTTTAAATATTAATAAATTCATTAACCACTTCTCCACCGGGCCTATTCTAGCACTTCTCTCCTTCATGTAAAAATCATCATTTTTTTGCTAGAAATTTAATCAGAACCCCCAAACATTATATAATTTTTTTTTTAGCAGACACCCTAGGGAATAAAATGGCGGTCATTGCAACTTTTTATCTTGCACGGTATTTGCGCAATAATTTTTCAAACACCTTTTTTTGGGGAAAAAAAACGGTTTCACAAATTAAAAAATAACTAAACAGTAAAGTTAGCCCAATTTTTTTGTATAATGTGAAAGATGCTGTTACACCAAGTAAATAGATACCTAACATGTCACACTTTAAAATTGCGCACACTCATGGAATGGCGCCAAACTTCGGGACTTAAAAATCTCCATAGGCGATGCTTTAATTTTT
This sequence comes from Rana muscosa, assembly GCA_029206835.1. Lineage (NCBI taxonomy): Eukaryota > Metazoa > Chordata > Amphibia > Anura > Ranidae > Rana > Rana muscosa. The sequence goes on from CM055124.1 coordinate 77,778,209, forward strand.
TTTACAGATTACTATTTTCAAGTTACAGAGAAGGTCTAGTGCTAGAATTTTTGCTTGCGCTCTACCGCACGTGGCGATACCTCACATGTGGGGTTTGAACGGCGTTTACATATGTGGGCGGGACTTAGATGCGTGTTCGCTTCTGAGCGCGAGCTACCGGGGACAGGGGCGTTTTAAATTTATTTCTTTTTTTCATTTTATTTTTTATCTTACTTTTTTCTTTTTCTTTTGACACTTTTTTTTAAATTTTTTAATTTTTTTGATCACTTTTATTCCTATTACAAGGAATGTAAACATCCCTTGTAATAGGAATGGTGTGTGACAGGACCTCTTTATGGAGAAATGTGGGGTCAATAAGACCCCACATCTCTCCTCCAGGCTGAAAAGCATGAGATCGGTGAAAAAAAATTCACCAATCTCATGCTGACAGCCGCAATTGCGGCTTTGTTTACTTCCGGGTACCGGGAGTGACGTCACAACGTCGCGCCCGGGACTCCGACGGTCATAGAGATGACTGGTGACCATCTGGTCACCGGAAATCTCTATCCTCGTCATCCGGCGCCGGCCGATTAGTTCTCCGGGCCCCCAGTGGCACGGGAGAGCCCGGAGAAGCCCTGAATGGTGGCGGGAGGGGGGATGTCCCCTCCCGCCGCCTATAAGAACGATCAAGCGGTGGAACTGCCGCTATGATTGTTCTTATGGTGCGCAGAATCGCCGGCCCGACAGAATGATATCTGAATGATGCCTCTAGCTGCCCCCATCATTCAGATATCCCCCTACAAAGTCAAGGACGTCACATGACGTCCTTGGTGGAGAAGTGGTTAAATTGTGTTTTTGGTTTGTGGTGCTCAGATGTAGTGAAGATCAGCCTTAAAGAAACAAAGATGAGAAATGCCAATTTCATTTTACTTCAATGATTTTGGGACATCTGATTGGCAGGTAACTTCCATAACTGATAAATCAAAAGGCCATTCCACTCAAGACTGATATTTTAGTTATAGATGGAGTCGGGTGTGGACATGTGCAGAACGAAAAAAATATATATATTTTTTGATTCCCTATTTACTAAATAAATTAGTTTAGTTAAATTAGTTGAATTTGTTTTCGGAATTTGTTTCACTAATTCATTTTCGAATCGATTTGAATTTTCGAATTAGAAAAGTTTTCGAATTCGAATAGTTTTCCAATTTCTAAAGAGAATAAAATAGAATAGAAAATAAAGGAATAGAATAGAAAAAACAATTCTATTATTTTCCTTTATTTTCTATTCTATTTCATTCTCTTTGGAAATTGGAAAACAATTCAAATTCGAAAACAATTCGAATTCGAATTTCGTTAATTCGGATTCATTTAAATTCGGTGCTATTCTAATTCGGAAATTTGGATATATCTAATATATCAGATATAATTTTAATTCAGAACAAAACGAACCACACATGTCTAGTTGGGTGTTCTGAAATCAGCCTTTTATATATCTTGTATAATACACCAGGGAGATGTCCCTACCATAATTCCTAATTCTGTTCCTGTCCCCCTGGGAGTTAACCACTTGACCTCTGGAAGGTTTTACCCCCCTCATGACCAGGTCATTTTTTGCTATTCGGCACTGCATCCCCTTCGCACCAACAGTACGCAAATATGCGGCCCCATTGGACCCATTGGTATTTATCGGCGTATAACACGCACCTTAATTTTAAGGGGAGTTTCAGGAAGAAAAAAAAAATGTACATTTTAAACAAAGAATTTTGAAGCAAAATAAGTGTCAGTGCCCATCAATGCAGCCTTATCAATGCCCATCTGCAGCCTTGCCATTACCCATCATTGCAGCCTGATCAGTGCCCATCATTGCAGCCTTGCCCATCATTGCAGCCTGATCAGTGCCCATCTGCAGCCTTGCCATTGCCCATCATTGCAGCCTGATCAATGCCCCTCATTGCAGCCTTACCCATCATTGCAGCCTTGCCCATCATTGCAACCTGATCAGTGCCCATCATTGCAGCCTTGCCCATCATTGCAGCCTGATCAGTGCCCATCTGCAGCCTTGCCAATCATTGCAGCATGATCAGTGCCCATCTTCAGCCTTGCCCACCATTGCTGCATGATCAGTGCCCATCTGCAGCCTTGCCCATCATTGCAGCATGATCAGTGCCCATCTGCAGCCTTGCCCATAATTGCAGCATGATCAGTGCCCATATGCAGGCTTACCCCTCTATGCAGCATGATCAGTGCCTATCTGCAGCCTTGCCCATCATTTCAGCATTATCAGTACTCATCTGCAGTCTTGCCCCTCTTTGCAGCATGATCAGTGCCCATCTGCAGCCTTGCCCATCATTGCAGCCTGATCAGTGCCCATCTGCAGCCTTGCCCATAATTGCAGCATGATCAGTGCCCATCTGCAGCCTTGTCCATCATTGCAGCATGATCAGTGCCCATCTGCAGCCTTGCCCATCATTGCAGCATGATCAGTGCCCATCTGCAGCCTTGCCCATCATTGCAGCCTCATCAGTGCCCATCTGCAGCCTTGCCCATAATTGCAGCATGATCAGTGCCCGTCTGCAGCCTTGTCCATCATTGCAGCATGATCAGTGCCCATCTGCAGTCTTGCCCATCATTGCAGCATGATCAGTGACCATCTGCAGCCTTGCCCATCATTGCAGCATGATCAGTGCCCATCTGCAGCCTTGCCCATCATTGCAGCATGATCAGTGCCCATCTACAGCCTTGCCCATCATTGCAGCATGATCAGTGCCCATCTGCAGTCTTGCCCCTCTTTCCAGCCTGATCAGTGCCCATTTGCAGTCTTGCCCCTCTTTGCAGCATGATCAGTGCCCATCTGCAGCCTTGCCCATAATTGCAGCATGATCAGTGCCCATCTGCAGGCTTGCCCCTCTTTGCAGCATGATCATTGCCTATCTGCAGCCTTGCCCATCATTTCAGCATTATCAGTACTCATCTGCAGTCTTTCCCCTCTTTGCAGCATGATCAGTGCCCATCTGCAGCCTTGCCCATCATTGCAGCCTGATCAGTGCCCATCTGCAGCCTTGCCCATAATTGCAGCATGATCAGTGCCCATCTGCAGCCTTGTCCATCATTGCAGCATGATCAGTGACCATCTGCAGCGTTGCTCATCATTGCAGCATGATCAGTGCCCATCTGCAGCCTTGCCCATTATTTCAGCATGATCAGTGCCCATCTGCAGCCTTGCCCATCATTGCAGCATGATCAGTTCCCATCTGCAGTCTTGCCCATCATTGCAGCATGATCAGTGCCCATCTGCAGTCTTGCCCCTCTTTCCAGCCTGATCAGTGCCCATCTGCAGTCTTGCCCCTCTTTGCAGCATGATCAGTGCCCATCTGCAGCCTTGCCCATAATTGCAGCATGATCAGTGCCCACCTGCAGGCTTGCCCCTCTTTGCAGCATGATCAGTGCCCATCTGCAGCCTTGTCCATCATTTCAGCATCATCAGTACTCATCTGCAGTCTTGCCCCTCTTTGCAGCATGATCAGTTCCCATCTGCAGCCTTGTTATTGATGAAATATACAGAGCGAGATCTCCTGTGTACTCAGCTCGGCTCGTAGTCCCGCTCAGTCCCGCCCCTTGGCCCGGCTCCTATGATGGACATAAGGCCGGTCCAATGGCGGGACGTCAATGCTAGGAGGTGGGACTGGGCGTGATTGCAAACGGAGCAGAGTACACAGGAGATTTGTCTCTGTCTATTTCGGCGGCGCTCGTTCCCTCCTTCCCCTCCAAGGCAGCCATTTGGCGTATAACACACTCCCACGATTTTCCCCTGATTTTAAGGGGGGAAAAGTGCATGTTATACGCCGATAAATACGGTAGGTAATCAGACAATGGCAGCTTGATCCTTCTATTAAGCTTCTGCATCAGGTTTCTCAAACCTTTGCATGCCTGTGCGTTATGTGATAATGACTAAGCCCCTCCCCTTCATGACATTGTCAAAAAGGGGGGGAGCTTGGGTGACCTTAAAATGATGCCCCCCCCACCTGAAAAAAAATCTGCAGACGCCCATGGTGACACCTTAAGTGTTCGCTTCACTGGAACTATGGGGGCTGAGCCCAACCCCTGAAAAACACCCCCACACCATAATTCCCCCTTCACACAATACCATCATTGTGCAGATACCTATTTGGTTTTTCATACTTTTTTACAGAGGTAATACACACGCATCTACCCCTGATAAAGCAAGCATGGTCTTGCGAAACGCGTAGGATCCCTTTCTATGCCTGTGTATATTTCTATGTACATCTATACTGCTATACCTGTAATGATTCTGTTTAACACTGTATGTATCAGCTGACCGGCTTGGCAATTTTTGTTGGTCGTGTATGTATGACAATTTTTAATAAACTTTGATACTGTATCTATGTGTCATGTGACTGGCTAATTGCATTCACCTCATTTAAAGTCCCGGGGCGACTCTCTGTGTTTTCCCCCCTCCACCAAATGATTTGGACCAGTGCACAAAGCAAGGTCCATAAAGACATGAATGAGCGAGTTCCACCCTCTACCCACCTCCGAGCACTGTTCCTTGGTTCCACCCCCTACCCACCTCCGAGCACCGTTCCTTGGTTCCACCCCCTACCCAACTCTGAGCACCATTCCTTGGTTCCACCTCCGAGCACCGTTCCTTGGTTCCACCCCTACCCACCTCCGAGCACCGTTCCTTGGTTCCACCCACTACCCACCTCCGAGCACCGTTCCTTGGTTCCAACCCCTACGCACCTCTGAGCACAGTTCCTTGGTTCCAACCCCTGCGCACCTCTGAGCACTGTTCCTTGGTTCCACCCCCTACCCAACTCTGAGCACCATTCCTTGGTTCCACCTCCGAGCACCGTTCCTTGGTTCCACCCCTACCCACCTCCGAGCACCGTTCCTTGGTTCCACCCACTACCCACCTCCGAGCACCGTTCCTTGGTTCCAACCCCTACCCACCTCTGAGCACGGTTCCTTGGTTCCAACCCCTACGCACCTCTGAGCACAGTTCCTTGGTTCCAACCCCTACGCACCTCTGAGCACCGTTCCTTGGTTCCACCCCCTACCCACCTCCGGGCACCGTTCCTTGGTTCCAACCCCTACCCACCTCTGAGCACCGTTCCGTGGTTCCACCCCTTACCCACCTCTGAGCACCGTTCTTTGGTTCCACCCCCCCAGCAACGATTGACCCCCTGCAACAAAAACCCACCCCCCCACAACAATAGAGCCCCCAACAGCAACAATAGATCCTCCCCAGCAACAAATGATTTCCCAGCAGCCAGCACCAAAGACCCCTCCCTCAACAGTACATCCCTCTCAGCAACGATTGACCCCTTGCAACAAAAGACCCACCCCCCACAACAATAGATTCCCCCCAACAGCAACAATAGATCCTTCCCAGCAACAATAGATTTACCACCAACAACAATAGACCTCCCCAGCAACAATAGACCCACCTGCAAGAAAAGATCCCCTAGAGCAACACTAGATTTCCCAGCAGCCAGCATCAATAGACCCTCCAGCAGCCAGCAACAAAGACCCACCCCCACAACAATAGGCCCCCCACTAGCAACAATAGACCCCCCTGCAAAAATAGATCCCCTACAGCAACAATAGATTCCCCAGCAGACAGCAACAAAGACCCCTCCCTCAACAGTACATCCCTCCTAGCAATGATCGACCTCCCAGCAACAATAGACCCCTCACGAGCAACAGAAGATCTCCCCAGCAATAATAGACCCTTTCCTTAGCAAAAATAGATCCCCTCCAGCAACAATAGATTTCCCAGCAGCCAACATCAATAGACCCTCCAGCACACGCCAGCACCCCTTACCTTTCCATACATTCAGTTCTGAAGGTGGCGAAACTGCTTTTCCATTGAAAAAAAAACCCTGTTTATTATTATTTTGCAAGTTTCAAGGTCCATCTATATTTGGTTTGGAATTTTTATTCTATTTTTATTTCTACTTTCATCTTTAGTTTGTATTTTACATTTTGAGGAATTTGAGCACTCTAAGAATAAATATAACAAATATAAGGAAGGTCCAATCAACTACCTGAATACCTGCACCAACAGGCAGGATCAGGGGTAGAGCACAGCCTGCACCTTCTTCCCGCACCTTCTTTCCCCACAGCCTGGTTCTCCCCCCCCCCCACAGCCCGGTTCTCTCCCCCCACAGCCCGGTTCTCTCCCCCCCACAGCCCGGGTTCTCTCCCCCCCCACAGCCCGGTTCTCTCCCCCCCACAGCCCGGTTCTCTCCCCCCACAGCCCGGTTCTCTCCCCCCACAGCCCAGTTCTCTCCCCCCACAGCCTGGTTCTCTCCCCCCACAGCCCGGTTCTCTCCCCCCACAGCCTGGTTCTCTCCCCCCACAGCCTGGTTCTCTCCCCCCACAGCCCGGTTCTCTCCCCCCACAGCCCGGTTCTCTCCCCCCACAGCCCAGTTCTCTCCCCCCACAGCCTGGTTCTCTCCCCCCACAGCCCGGTTCTCTCCCCCCACCGCCCGGTTCTCTCCCCCCACAGCCCAGTTCTCTCCCCCCACAGCCCGGTTCTCTCCCCCCACAGCCCGGTTCTCTCCCCCCACAGCCTGGTTCTCTCCCCCCACAGCCCGGTTCTCTCCCCCCACAGCCGGGTTCTCTCCCCCCACAGCCCGGTTCTCTCCCCCCACCGCCCGGTTCTCTCCCCCCACAGCCCAGTTCTCTCCCCCCACAGCCCAGTTCTCTCCCCCCACAGCCCGGTTCTCTCCCCCCACAGCCCGGTTCTCTCCCCCCACAGCCTGGTTCTCTCCCCCCACAGCCCGGTTCTCTCCCCCCACAGCCTGGTTCTCTCCCCCCACAGCCTGGTTCTCTCCCCCCACAGCCCAGTTCTCTCCCCCCACAGCCCAGTTCTCTCCCCCCACAGCCCAGTTCTCTCCCCCCACAGCCTGGTTCTCTCCCCCCACAGCCCAGTTCTCTCCCCCCACAGCCCGGTTCTCTCCCCCCACAGCCTGGTTCTCTCCCCCCACAGCCCGCCCGGTTCTCTCCCCCCACAGCCCAGTTCTCTCCCCCCACAGCCCAGTTCTCTCCCCCCACAGCCCGGTTCTCTCCCCCCACAGCCCGGTTCTCTCCCCCCACAGCCCGGTTCTCTCCCCCCACAGCCCAGTTCTCTCCCCCCACAGCCCAGTTCTCTCCCCCCACAGCCCAGTTCTCTCCCCCCACAGCCCGGTTCTCTCCCCCCACAGCCCAGTTCTCTCCCCCCACAGCCCAGTTCTCTCCCCCCACAGCCCGGTTCTCTCCCCCCACAGCCCAGTTCTCTCCCCCCACAGCCCGGTTCTCTCCCCCCACAGCCCGGTTCTCTCCCCCCACAGCCGGGTTCTCTCCCCCCACAGCCCGGTTCTCTCCCCCCACAGCCCAGTTCTCTCCCCCCACAGCCCAGTTCTCTCCCCCCACAGCCCAGTTCTCTCCCCCCACAGCCCGGTTCTCTCCCCCCACAGCCCAGTTCTCTCCCCCCACAGCCCAGTTCTCTCCCCCCACAGCCCGGTTCTCTCCCCCCACAGCCCAGTTCTCTCCCCCCACAGCCCGGTTCTCTCCCCCCACAGCCCGGTTCTCTCCTACTCACTCCCAGCGCTGGATTGACAGGAGTAGTGATGTGTTGCTCTCACTACTCCTGTCAGCTGCAGCACCCTCTCAATGTGGCGCCCGGGGCACGTGTCCCCTCCTGACCCCCCCCCCCCTCCATAGTTTCGGCCCTGCATACTAGAGACTAACAATTCATTTGCATATATCAAAGATTGATCAGCTGTTTAAAAGAGCACCAGTTACGTTTTTCACAATACAGTTTGCTTTTTTTTTCACAATGGTTTAAGGTCTATTGATTTTTGTTTCACTTATTAATTTTAATTGTGGATTAAGAATATTTGACACACATTTTAGGAATGATCATTACAACATAAATAAAACCTAAACTGAACATAAATATTTCACCTATTAACCACTTGCTTACTGGGCACATAAACCCCCTTCCTGCCCAGGCGAAATTTCAGCTTTCGGCACTGTCACGTTTTGAATGACAATTGCGCGGTCGTGCGACGTGGCTCCCAAACAAAATTTACGCCTTTTTTCCCCACAAATAGAGCTTTCTTTTGGTGGTATTTGATCACCTCTGCGGTTTTTATTTTTTGCGCTAAAAACAAAAAAAGAGCGACAATTTTGGAAAAAAAACACAATATTTTTAGATTTTTGCTATAATAAATATCCCAATTTTGAAAAAAAAAAACTTTTTTTTTCTCAGTTTAGGCCGATACATATTCTTCTACATATTTTTGGTAAAAAAAAAAAAATCGCAATAAGCGTATAGTGATTGGTTTGCGCAAAAGTTGAAGTGGCCACAAAATAGGGGATAGAATTCTGAAAAAAAAATGTATTATTTTTTTTTTACTAGTAGTAATGCCGGCGGAGACATCGGACACTTTTGACACATTTTTGGGACCATTCACATTTATACAGCGAACAGTACTATAAATATGCATTGATTACTGTATAAATGTGACTGGCAGGGAAGGGGTTAACACTAGGGGGCGAGGAAGGGGTTAAATGTGTTCCCTGCGAGTGATTCCTACTGTGGGGGAAGGGGTCTGACTGGGGGGAGGTGACCGATCTGTGTCCCTATGTACAAGGGACACAGCATCGGTCCCCTCTCCCTGACAGGACGTGGATCTCTGTGTTTACACACAGAAATCCACGTCCTTGTCTGTGTACCGCCCGATCGCGGGGATCTGGCGGACATCGCGGCCGCCAGGCACGCGCATCGGCGTCCCAGTGACGCGGCGGCGCACGCGTGCCCCCCAGTGGCCGGAGGAGCTGAGGCCGTATAATGATGGCCTCCCGGCATTGTAGAGCCACCTTGTGGCCGTTTAATGTCGTACGGCGGGCGCAAAGTGGTTAAAAGGACCCATTAATTTAAAGAACAGCACCACACCCACTACCCCAATCAATTTTCACTGCCATTTTATTCTCTAGGGTCTCTGCTTAAAATACATATATATATAATGTTTGGGGGTTCTAAGTAATTTTGTAGCAAAAAATACAGAATTTTACTTGTAAACAACAAATGTCAGAAAAAAGACCTGGTCCTTAGATGTCAGTCTTTCCCTCTCTCCCCCCTGCAGCATATTAGCTTCAAAACGACTGTAGGAGTGTGTTTTATTAGTTGCACACAGGGCCGGTGCTACCACTAGGCAAACTAGGCAGCCGCCTAGGGCGCACTGCTGCTGGGGGGCGCCCGGCCGCTGGAGTTCCTACTCGCTTCTCTCTGCAGCAAGCAACTAATTCTCAGCATCAGCAGGCAGCCGCCGCTCCGTTCGCACATAGTGTCAGAGGCGCAGTGGCGGTGGAGGACTGTGTCCCGAATGAAAGCAAGCAAACATTCATTGATGGTAAGGCTGCATTGATGGGTGCTGGTGAGGCTGCAATGATGGGCACTGGTGAGGCTGCAATGATGGGCGCTGGTGAGGCTGCATTGATGGGCGCTGGTAGACTGCATAGATAGGCGCTGGTGAGGCTGCATTTGATGGGCGCTGGTAGGCTGCATTGATGGGTGCTGGTGAGGCTGCATTTGATGGGCGCTGGTTAGGCTGCATTTGATGGGCGCTGGTAGGCTGCATTGATGGGTGCTGGTGAGGCTGCATTTGATGGGCGCTGGTTAGGCTGCATTTGATGGGCGCTGGTTAGGCTGCATTTGATGGGCGCTGGTTAGGCTGCATTTGATGGGCGCTGGTGAGGCTGCATTTGATGGGCGCTGGTTAGGCTGCATTTGATGGGCGCTGGTTAAGCTGCATTTGATGGGCGCTGGTGAGGCTGCATTTGATGGGCGCTGGTAGGTTGCATTGATGGGTGCTGGTGAGGCTGCATTTGATGGGCGCTGGTTAAGCTGCATTTGATGGGCGCTGGTGAGGCTGCATTTGATGGGCGCTGGTAGGTTGCATTGATGGGTGCTGGTGAGGCTGCATTTGATGGGCGCTGGTTAGGCTGCATTTGATGGGCGCTGGTTAGGCTGCATTTGATGGGCGCTGGTTAAGCTGCATTTGATGGGCGCTGGTTAGGCTGCATTTGATGGGCGCTGGTAGGCTGCACTGATGGGTGCTGGTGAGGCTGCATTGATGGGCGCTGGTGAGGCTGCATTGATGGGCACTGTGAGGCTGCATTTGATAGGCGCTGGTGAGGCTGCATTTGATGGGCGCTTGTAAGGCTGCATTTGATTGGGCGCTTCATTAAAAAGATGGGGTATACATGGGCATGGCAAAGTGGGTGGAGCCAAGTGGGGGGTGGCAAAATGAGGTTTCGCCTAGGGTGTCAAAAATCCTTGCACCAACCCTGGTTGCACAGGATACTGTAACCTGGGGGCGGGGGGGGGGGGGGGGGGGGGGTCTAAATGCACCTGCACTTCCCCCCTTCCCCCGTTTACATCAGAATTCCTACAATCAGAGCTGTTTATTTTGAACTTTTGTGGTTTCTATTACAAATTCCAGTAAGCGAGAATCACAGCCGTGACTCATTATGACAGCATAGCTGCCGCAGAGCGGGAAGTTGCCATTCAAGTTTTTGCACAGTAAAGCTGTCAGGAAAAATAGACAGGAGCTGCAGCTGCTGACCTCCTGCAGAAGATGCTATCTGCCTGGCTGTTATGTCTGGTCTTAGTACCTCCAGGGATTCCAACCTGCAACCAACATGTAGAACCGGAGAGCAGTCACGAGTCCTGATCTGCATACAGGATCCCAAAATTGGCAGGTCCCAGTGTGGGGGAGGTGATGGGGGGGGTCATCGTGTAAGCTCTGACTCAGACTGAAATGGAGCTTTTACAGGGATTAGACTATGCACTCACGCAGGTGATTGGGGCAACAAGGTCAAAATGATTAGGCGATTAGGGCAACAAGTTGGTTTAACCACTTCAGCCCCGAGAAAAGGATTTACCCCCTTCCTGACCAGGCGATTTTTTTGCCGATTCGGCACTGCGTCACTTTAACTGACAATTGGGCGGTCGTGCGACGTGGCACCCAAACAAAATTGACGTCCTTTTTTTCCCACAAATAGAGCTTTCTTTTGGTGTTATTTGATCACCTCTACGGTTTTTATTTTTTGCGCTATAAACAAAAAAATAGCGACAATTTTGAAAAAAAAAAACAATATTTTTTACTTTTTACTATAAAAAATATCCCCCCAAAAAATGTAAAAAAACTATTTTTTTCCTCAGTTTAGGCCAATATGTATTCTGCTACATATTTTTGGTAAGAAAATCGCAATAAACGTATATTGATTGGTTATAGCGTCTACAAAATAGGGAATAGATTTATGGCATTTTTATATTATTATTGTTTTTACTAGTATTGTCGGTGATCTGCGATTTTTAGCGGGACTGCAACATTGCGGCGGACAGATCGGACACCTTTGACTTTTTTGGGACATTTATACAATGATCAGTGCTATGAAAATGCACTGATTATTGTATAAATTACACTGGCTGGGAAGGAGTTAACACTAAGGGGCGATTAAGGGGTTATATGTGTTCTCTGGAAGGTGTTTCTAACTGTATGGGGGCTGGGCTGACTGGAGGAGGAGAGAGATCGCTGTTCCTAATCACCAGAAACAGCAGATCTCTCTCTACTCCCCTGTCAGAACGGGGATCTGCTTTGTTTACACTGGCAGATACACATTGTGCCTCTCTCAGATACGATCGTGGGTTGGCCGGCGGACATCGAGTCCGCCGCACCCGCTGGTTGGCTCCACTGCTAGGCGAATGGGCACCACAGATCGCAGTGTACGCGCCCACGATACAATGACAGCGATTCGTGCAGCCGAGCCAACCTGCCGCAGTACAACTGCCGCGGCTGGTCGGCAAGCAGTTAACAATGGATCATGGATAACAGTCTCAGCAACAGCCTGCTGCAGTGGCGGCTGGTGCTCAAAATTTTTGGGGGCGCAAACAAACTGAAACCCCCCCCCCATGAATTGCAGCCACTATGCCCATCAAACGCAGCTACTGTGCCCATCAATTGCCGCCACTGTGCCATCAAACGCAGCCACTGTGCCCATCAATTGCCACCACTCTGCCCATCAAATGCAGCCACTGTGCCCATCAAATGCAGCCACTGTGCCCATCAAATGCAGCCACTGTACCCATCAAATGCAGCCACTGTGCCCATCAAATGCAGCCACTGTGCCCATCAATTGCAGCCACTGTACCCACAAATTGCCACTACTGTGCCATCAAACGCAGCTACTGTACCCATCAATTGCTGCCAGTGTGCCCATCAATTGCTGCTACTGTTCCCATCAATTGCTGCCAGTCTGCCCATCAATTGCTGCCAGTGTGCCCATCAAATGCTGCCAGTGTGCATCCCCCGCCCGCCCGGAACTTACCTATCTCGGTGGAGCAGAGGGTGACGGCGGCGGTGTCCTCCACGCTCCCCGATGTCTTCTCCCATCCTCTCGTCCCGTCCTCTGCTATGATTGGACGCCTGTTAGGCGTCCAATCACAGCGCCTGTCGTTTCAGCCAATCAGGTGACAGGTAACAGACCCAAGCACCTGGTTGGCTGAGAGGCGGTTCAGTGTTAGGAAAGTGAATATTCATTTGCTTTCCTAACACAACGCTAAGTGAACTGCGAGTGCCCAGCATGGCGCCCGCTGTTGACCTTTTTGGACACCTATCAGAGCCTATGGCTCTAATAAGGTGCTTCCAAAAAATACCCCGCCGCTGTAATTCAGGCTCCCGGCGTCTGAAAAGGGGCCGGTCTCCGGAATAGGGGGCGGCAGCGGCGACCATAGATAGATTCATGCATTGCATGTATCTATCTATTGGTGATAGAGCGGTGCCAGTTGGGAGAGGGAGGGGGCGGCGCCCTTGCGCCCTTATGGACACACCGTCACTGGCCTGCTGTCAATCAGAATTCCTCCAGCTCTCACTGGACCCCATTCCTAACTCCTATCCAGTCCATAACTTGCATATTATGCAAATTTGACTATTTGAACATACAAAATATTATATGGTGCACATAGCAATATTTTTTTGTTAGGTTGTTGATTATGATTTTTTTTTTCCCTGCCCTAAGCTGGTGTCCTGTTTGATTTGTTTTGAGTAGTATAAAGTTTTATTGCTGAACGCTCTTCTTGTGTTATTCATAAAATACTCCCCTATGAAGGGCTGAAGAGACTGTTTACCTGCCCAACCCCATTGATTGTGTTTAAAAGGTTGGTCAGGGCTGGACGAGGAGCTCGTTGTCTCAGGGTTATTGGGGATAAAGACGTCTGATCGGGATCCGTAGAGAAGACATTCGGTGAGTATTTTTATGAACTTTCCCGGATTGACATAAAACTGAAAGAAGAAATAATAGACCATCGACCATAGAAAGAGAGAAACCTGATAAGATACTTTGGTAAACAGCTCAACATCTGCTCCGAGGAAGACATACGCACTCACCGGCCAGTGCAGCCACTCTATCAGGGCCATCACAGTCTCTTCCTGCTGGCTCTACATCCATCTCAGATTGTACGCTACCAGACCGCTCCGGCATGCCTATCCAGCTCTCCCAACTGTGCCTGTCACTCACCAGCCCTCCTGGCTGCACTCCGGTGGATTCCTCCTGGAGACTTGCCCGGCAACACTAGCTCCTGCTGTCCTTCTCGGTTCCTCTCTGTGTCTCCTGTTCAGATCCTTCTTTGTTACTCAGAAAGGCTCTGACTTGCACCCAAACCCCTCAGGCCCAATGTGACCCCCCCCCAGACTCGGGAGTGCCTCAAAGGCCCCCGGCAACCTAGTGCTCCATCTCCAGCTTCTTCCACCTGACAACTCCTCCCCAACTGGGCTGACTCTAGATATTTATGGAGGCCTGCCCCCTGCCAATCCGGATTGGGGATTGGTCAGGGCTCCTTAGAACATCCCAGACAGCTTCAGCTCTCTCTCTATCCTCCTTCCTTCTAGAATCCTCTAGAAGCAGAAGGGAGGTAACCGAAAGATGATGCTATCTGAGAGTCACCAGCCTACAATGAGCCACTCCCAGCCAACACAGATCAAAACAAACAGGCCTAGCTTATAGCTAGGCCTGAATAAATTTACCTGTACTGACAAAAATCCTATACACAGCCCCCCTGCACATTCCTTAGCCCCCCTACATTACACAACCCCCCTGCACATTCCACAGCCCCCCTGCACATTCCACAGCCCCACCTACATTACACAGACCCCTTTTACATTACGCAACCCCCTTTACATTCTGCAATTTAGAAAAGGAAGGGGCCAGTAAATGACATATCGACTAGCCCTTACTGCCGGCTCTCCATCCTGAAACATCCCCCACAATAGCCGAGGGGAAAAGAGAGGAGGGAAGCCAGCAGCACTGCGGGAGGGGGGAAGCCCGGGCAGTAGGGGGAATTGGCACAGCACAGGCACATCTGGCACACCACCTGCGCACGCCTATGCCCTCCAGCATCCATCAAGCACAGAGATATCACTTTTGGGTGGACTGAATAATGCACTGTCTTTCTACTTGTGTTTATTTCAGATCGTTGGAATGAGAACTTTGATCCAAAACAAGAGCAACAGCTCCATGGAAGCAGAGCTTTGTTATGCAAATCCCCATATATGGCTGCTTATGATTGTACCTATTGTGGTGGTATTTTCCCTAATAATTGTATGCATATACTGCTGTATTAAGACCAGGTAAGAAAAGACCCAGCTCCATACAGTGTATGTTAAAGACCAACCTTGAGCAACATCCTTTTAATAGGTTTAGAGCAGGGGGTCCTCAAACCTTAAAGAAAAGGAATCATTTCACTGTTGGGGGCCACACTGTGACCAGTAGGAGTAAATTTAATTGCCCTGGTGTTGGAGTTTAGTGGGAGTAATAAATGCCTCAAAATCAGTAAGTATAAAATATGCCCCTATGTCAGTGGTTGTGGGAGTAGGGATGCCCCTTCCTCAGTGGTCTTAGGAAAAAAAAAGATGCCTCTTATGCCAATGGTCGTGGGAAATGGAATAAAGATGCCCCTACAGCAGTAGTCGTAGGAGTAAAGATGCACCCTTTGCCAACGGTCATGGAAAAAAAGATGCCTCAAGATCTATGGTCTTGGGATAAAATATGCCCCTACATCAGTAATCGTAGGAGCGGAGATGCCCATTATGTCGGTGGTCATGGGAGTAAAGTTGCCCTTATGGAAGCAAAGATGCCATTACGTCAGTAGTCATGGGAGAGAAGATGCCCCTTTCCTCAGTGGTCTTAGGAATAAAGATGCCCCCTACACTAATAGTTCTGGGAGTAAAGACTCCCTCATGTTAGTGGTCTTGGGAGTAAAGAAGCCCCCTATGGGAGTAAAGGTGCCACTGCAGTACGCCAGTGGTCATGGGAGTGACCATGCCCTTATGGTAGTAAATATGCCATTATATCAGAGGCTGTGGGAGTAAAGAGGTCCTTACAGAAGTAAAGATGTTCCTGTCAGTGGTCATGGGAGTAAAACTGCCCCTTCCTTAGTGGTTTTAGGAATAAAGATGCCCCCTTCACCAATGGTCATGGGAGTAAGGATTCCCGTACATCAGTGATCATGGGAGTACAATTGACCCTTTCTCAGTGGTCTTAGAAACAAATAAGCCTCCTACACCAATGGTCACGGGAGTAAGGATGCCCAAACGTCAGTGGTTGTGGGAGTAAACTTATGGAAGTAAAGAGGACAGTTCGTCAATAGCTGTGGAAGTAATATTGCCCCTTCCACTGTTCTTTATAGAATAAAGATGCCCCCTACACCAATAGTTATGGGAGTAAGGATGCCCCTACATCAGTGGTCATGGGAGCAAAGATGTCCTTACTCTAGTGGTTGTAGGCGTAAAGGTACCCCTAGGTCAGTGGCCATGGGAGTAAAGATACCCCTACATCAGTGGGAGTAAGAAAAAATGCCCATGTATTGGTAGTACGTGGGAGTAAATAAATGCCCCATGCTGGTGGCAGTGTTGGGCCCAGGTTCATTAGCATCCCAGACCATAAGGCCAGGTTGAAGGGTCAACCAATGGGTCATAAGTGGCCCAGGGGGGCACAGTTTACTGTTTTAGCAGTTTTAGAAGCCCCCTTGTGGGTATTTCTTGTATTTTCAGATGTATTCTTCAGCCAACAAAACTGTAACAATTGTTCTTATTGTTCTTTTCTACAGAAGGAGAAGAAAAGCTGAACAAATTGTTTGGAAGAGGTGAGTCCATTTTACCGTCTTAAATATTCACGATGTAAAGGGAATTATAAATTCAAAACACTCCATTATGCAAATGATCACAAACATGTAACTCCACCCTCAAGAATGTTATATATTAATTAATTTATATTTGTTAATTATAAATATATTATTATATATAATTTTTTGTATTAATATATACATTTTGTTTTTATATATTGTGACAGCAGGAAGGTAAAGTCACCTGGTTGCATCCAGGGGGGTAGATATATTTCGCCCAGATTCAGGCTTTACGCCGACTTATACAACTAGGTGGAGAGTTGTATAAGGCTAGTGGGCTCATGGATGACTCATACCTCTAGGGAGAGGGCTGGGCGTCGTGCAGACAGGGAGTTGATGAGACCAGCTGAAGCTTGTCAGCTCATTTAGGCCTCTATAAGAACTCCCAGCTTCATTAGATGTTAGCTCATGCCTGGAACCAGACCTGTGTGGACTGTCTAGGGAGAGTGAACCCCTGTGCGGTGAGACAAAGCCTGTGTGGCTATTTGCTTGGACATTTAAAACCAGGGACTTAGGGACTAGGACAGCACTAGGCTGATCCCAGTTGTTAGTTAGGAAACCTGTATGTTTAGTCAGAGGTCAACTTGACCAGGATTTATTTTGGTTATGTTTCTTTTGCTTTGCTGTGTTTTGTCACTGTAGATAGAAAATAAACCGCACCTTTTTGATTTTGAAAACCACAACCTCCGTTTGCTGGGCCTGTTTTGTGTGGGGAGCCCATCCCGGGGGTCACACACACCCGCTGCCGAGCTAACCCCCTCACAGTTGGTGGAGAACCAGTGGCAGTTTTTTTTAAGCCAGCATGGAGGAGATACTGAAACAGCTGGCTCTAGCAAATGCCAATCAACAGCAGACAAATGCAGGTTTGCAAAGGAGCCTTGCAGCCCAGCAGCAAGCTCATCAACAAGCCCAGCAGCAATCTGAGGCCCACTTCATAGACCTGTTACAGAAGCAAGAGCAGAGACTACAACAAATGGAAGCAGTAATGCAGCAAAGTCTGCAGACCAGTGAGGAAAGCCGTCCCACTAATACCGCGTCCTTTGGGGTGAGTCGTTTATTGACAAAAATGACTGGAGAGGATGATCCAGAGGTATTTTTGACCACATTTGAAAGGACTGCTGAAAGAGAAAAGTGGCCTGAGGAGCAGTGGGCTGGACTGGTGGCTCCTCTGTTAACTGGTGAATCGCAGAAGGCTTACTATGACCTAGAGCCTGACCAAGCAAAAGACTATGTGATGCTAAAAGCTGAAATATTGGCAAGGCTGGGTGTCACCCTGGCTGTCCGGGCTCAGCGTGTGCATAACTGGACTTTCCAGCTTGGAAAACCCCCCAGGTCTCAAATGTATGATCTCATTCACCTGAGCAGGAAGTGGCTACAGCCAGAGACTTTGTCCGCACCAGAGATTGTGGAACGTGTTGTAATGGATCGGTTTTTGAGAGCTCTTCCTACTGCCATCCAAAAGTGGGTAAGCCATGGAGACCCAGAGACGGCCGGTGGTCTTGTGGATCGTGTAGAGAAATACTTGGCTACAGAGAACCTGACGGCCTCTTCCAGAGACTCTCGGACTTTCCACCCTAAGACCAGACCATCCCCAGGGGCGGATAAGAGGATTCCAAGGGGTGAGGGTGGAGAGAGTGAGAGGGTGGGAGCTCTACCCAAAGTTTGGCGAGAACAGCCTGGGAAGTCAGCGGCTCAAGAGGCGGCAAGAAGGATCGTTTGCTACCGCTGCCGGCAAGCGGGACATATTGCAGCCAATTGCCCGGTTGTGGAGGAACCCATGCAGTGTGACTTTCTGACGGGCAGACGTCAGTCGCTGTGTGCGACAGTCGCATGCACTGCCATTCGAGGAACTGAGAAACATTTATGCAAAATGTGTGTTAATGGTAGAAATGTTGTGGTATTGCTGGATTCAGGTAGCCTTGTGACCCTGATAAAGGCTGAGTTAGTTAAAACAGAGGTCTCTGGGAATAGCAAGGTAGCTGTTATTTGTGTGCATGGGGACACCCGAGAGTATCCAGTGACTACAGTGTGTTTCGAGACCCCCAAAGGTACCCTCTCTCATCCAGTGGGCTTAGTATCTCAGTTACCGCATGACGCCATTGTGGGAAGGGATTTTCCGAAGTTCTGGGAACTGTGGGATGATCCTGAGCCCCTCACTGGTGCCCCTATGTACCAGGAATGTGATAGCCAGAACTCCCCTGAGAGTGGGAGGACTCTCCGGAATTTCCCTTATCAGTATTGGCAGGGGAGACTCAAGAAACTGGAGAGGAGCCCACCTCCTCAGACGAAAACCTACCGTCTGTGGAGTTTTCTGATCTTGAGGTTCACAGGGAAAACTTTGCCACAGAACAGTTGAAAGACCCCGCCCTAATAAAGGCACGGGAAAACGTAGTGAAAATAGATGGCGAGTTAGTGAACCCAGATAATACCTGCACTTACCCATACTTCAGCGTAGAGAAGGACCTACTGTATCGGGTGGCAAAAAGGGCAGAAGAAACCGTTGAGCAGCTTGTGGTGCCCAAACCTTACAGGAAGTTGGTGTTGGAGTTGGCCCATGGGCACATTCTTGGAGGTCATCTGGGGACAGAGAAAACCCGAGAGAGGGTATTACAGAGATTCTATTGGCCGGGGGTGATGAAGGACGTAGAAAATTATTGTTCCTCCTGCCCTGTGTGTCAGAGGTTGGCCCCGATGCCACATTTCCGTAGCCCGCTGGTCCCTCTACCCATCATTGAGGTCCCATTTGAGAGGATCACCATGGATTTGGTAGGTCCTATAATCAAGTCCGCTAGGGGGCACCAGTACATATTAGTTATAATGGACTATGCCACCCGTTATCCAGAAGCGATCCCTCTCCGAAATACCTCGGCCAAAACCATAGCCAAAGAGCTATCTCTTGTTTTTAGCCGGGTGGGTATTTGTAAAGAACTGCTTACGGACCAAGGTACACCCTTTATGTCCCGGGTTATGAAAGAGCTGTGTAAATTGTTCAAAGTGACGCAATTGCGTACGTCTGTGTATCACCCCCAAACCGATGGGCTGGTTGAAAGATTCAACAAAACCCTAAAACAAATGTTGAAGAAAGTGGTGGATAGAGATGGAAAGTATTGGGACTGTTTACTTCCTTATTTGATGTTTGCTATTAGGGAGGTGCCCCAATCCTCTACGGGATTCTCCCCCTTTGAGTTACTGTATGGGAGACACCCAAGAGGGCTGTTGGATATTGCCAAGGAAACTTGGGAAAGTGAGAGTTCTCCCCACAGGAGTGTGATTGAGCATGTCGCCCTGATGCAAGATCGAATTGCACAGGTAATGCCCATCGTGAAGGAACATTTGGCCCAAGCGCAGTTGGCACAGCAGAGAGTGTACAACCGTGGAGCCAAGACCCGTACCTTTTCCCCGGGGGATAGGATATTGGTACTTGTCCCTACGGTTGAAAGTAAATTCCTTGCCAAATGGCAAGGCCCCTACGAGATAATGGAAAAAGTGAGCGAAGTGAATTACAAGGTCAGACAACCAGGAAGGCGAAAGCCCGAACAGATCTATCACGTTAATCTGTTGAAAGCCTGGAGGGATAGAGAGTCCCTAGTCGCAGACACTTGGTCACCAGCTCAAACTGGTTGCGTGATTCCTGAGGTTGGAATAGCAGCCACCTTGTCACAACCCCAACAACCGGAGGTTAAGGAGTTTGTGCTTCGCAACAAGGAGGTATTCTCTGAGCTGCCGGGACAAACATCTGGGGTAGAGCATGACATCATTACCCCGCCCGGTGAAAGGGTGAAGTTAAAACCCTATCGGATCCCAGAGGCTCGACGGGAGGCAATACGGGAGGAAGTACAGAAAATGCTGAACTTAGGGGTGATAGAGGAGTCCCAAAGTGATTGGTCTAGTCCCATCGTGTTGGTGCCTAAACCGGATGGGAGCTGGCGATTTTGTAACGATTTTCGTCAGTTGAACAAAGTTACAAAATTTGACACCTACCCCATGCCACGTATAGATGAGTTGATCGACCGGCTGGGAACAGCCCGATACATGACGACTCTTGACCTCACAAAAGGGTATTGGCAAATCCCCCTGGCCAAGTCGGCCAAAGAGAAAACCGCATTTGTAACCCCAGACGGGGCGTTCCAATATAAAAGAATGCCGTTCGGGTTACAGAATGCGCCGGCCACATTCCAGCGGAAAATGGACCAGATGCTGAGGCCCCATCGGAAGTATGCTGCGGCTTACCTGGATGACGTAATTGTCCATAGCACAGATTGGGCCTCACATCTGCCAAAAGTGCAAGCAGTCCTGGACTCTGTTCGGGAAGCGGGGTTTACGGCTAACCCCAAGAAGTGTACCATTGGGCAGGAGGAGGCCAAATATCTTGGGTACACCATTGGGAGGGGAGTAATAAAACCCCAACTCAACAAAGTCGAGGCCATCCAGAGTTGGCCACGTCCCAACAGCAAGAAGCAGGTACGAGCCTTTCTGGGAATCGCTGGGTATTATCGGCGATTCATTCCCCACTTTGCTTCTAAGGCTGTGCCCCTAACCAACCTGACGAAGGGGAAAGGGTCGGTCATGATTAAATGGACCCCCGAGGCTGAGGCAGCATTCCAATTCTTGAAACAAGCCTTATGTAGCCAGCCAGTGTTGTACTCACCCGACTTCTCTAAAGACTTTGTCGTACAAAGTGATGCGTCAGATGTGGGGTTAGGAGCAGTATTGTCCCAGGTCTGGAACGGGGAAGAGCACCCAGTCATTTACCTCAGCAGGAAGTTGAAGTCCCATGAGGTAAATTACGCCACCGTTGAAAAGGAGTGTTTAGCGGTGAAGTGGGCTCTAGATTCCCTTCGGTACTACCTGCTAGGTAGGCACTTTGACATGGTTACGGATCACGCTCCGTTAAAGTGGATGGCTCAAAACAAGGAAACAAATAGAAGAGTGAATAGGTGGTTCCTGGCCCTCCAGGAATTCAACTTCACAGTAAAGCATCGCCCTGGCGTTCAAATGGGGAATGTGGATGCTTTGTCTCGAGTACATGAATGACTGATTGCTGGTGTTCCAACCCCGAGGTTAAAACAAGAGGGGGGGGTATGTGACAGCAGGAAGGTAAAGTCACCTGGTTGCATCCAGGGGGGTAGATATATTTCGCCCAGATTCAGGCTTTACGCCGACTTATACAACTAGGTGGAGAGTTGTATAAGGCTAGTGGGCTCATGGATGACTCATACCTCTAGGGAGAGGGCTGGGCGTCGTGCAGACAGGGAGTTGATGAGACCAGCTGAAGCTTGTCAGCTCATTTAGGCCTCTATAAGAACTCCCAGCTTCATTAGATGTTAGCTCATGCCTGGAACCAGACCTGTGTGGACTGTCTAGGGAGAGTGAACCCCTGTGCGGTGAGACAAAGCCTGTGTGGCTATTTGCTTGGACATTTAAAACCAGGGACTTAGGGACTAGGACAGCACTAGGCTGATCCCAGTTGTTAGTTAGGAAACCTGTATGTTTAGTCAGAGGTCAACTTGACCAGGATTTATTTTGGTTATGTTTCTTTTGCTTTGCTGTGTTTTGTCACTGTAGATAGAAAATAAACCGCACCTTTTTGATTTTGAAAACCACAACCTCCGTTTGCTGGGCCTGTTTTGTGTGGGGAGCCCATCCCGGGGGTCACACACACCCGCTGCCGAGCTAACCCCCTCACAATATATATATATATATATATATATATATATATATATATATATTATCACTTATAAATATATTATTAATACTGTTGATATTATCAATAATGATAATATATTTATAATTAAATAAATGTATACATTAATACTATTGATTATAAATAAAAATAATATTAATAAAAATAATAATAAATAACAATATAATATATTTATAAATAATATATATATATATATATATAAATATATATATATACACACACACACACACACACACACACACACACACACACACACACACACACACACACACACACACATATATATATATATATTATTATTGTTATTATTTTTTAATTAGGTGATAATGTAATGAAAACAGATGTAAAACTTTATTTTTTTTATTTAGACATACATGATAAAATCACAAATAGTTATTGTTAAAGAACATAGACAGCAATATAGCTTATTAGGGAAATATGCCATATATATAAGGAAGTATCTTATCGTGAAGATGGTGACTGTTATAACATTATCCCGACATGTTTCGCCACCTCTGCCAGACTGGAGTAGGGTGACCACATTTCCAAACTGCCATTCAGGGACACACACCCTCCCTCACCTTCCTCTGCATGAGCAACGTGCATTGAAGGAAAGGAGTGGCGTCACTATCTGGAGAGTGAAAATCACACCAGTCCCTGCTGCTTGCCGCTGGGTGCCGGAGAAGGAGAAGGTGCCGAGGTGGGTGGGGACAGCAGTGCTGCACTAGGCGCAGGCCTCGCTCCCGGTCTCACTGTCTGAGAGTAAATTGTCTCTGGTTGCAAGATGCCAGGCAGCGCTGGCCCTAGCAACCAGTTCCGGAAATGCAGTTATTAGTCAGTAGGGGGTGGCTGAGTCCTCTATTTCATTCCGGGACATTGTATTGTCCCAGAATGAAGGTCCCCGGGACCCAGGACAGACATGTCAATTGTGGGACAGTCCCGGGCAATCCGGGACACGTGGGCACCCTAGACTGGAGGGTGGTACCACTTCCTCTGTTAGAGTTATGGAATACAGTGGTGTCACCTACCCACCCCTAACACAGGAATAGGCCATCAACTGTGCTCACTTTAGCTTTTCCTCCTGTCAGCATGTTGCCTGTAAGCACATGTGCATGAAACACAGACTGATTGGCTCCTAGTACTGAACCTTCCTTCCCGCTGTGCACCCATGACAGGAAGCAGATACCAAGACAGATTCAGGTACTTCACTACCTTCGCTTAGACTTTTGCCCATGTGTGGGCATTCCTAAACACTGCATTCAATTTACAGTGGAACCTTGGATTACGAGCATAATCCATTCCAGAAGTCAATGGAAACGAAAATAATTTGTTTCGCATTGACTTCAATGGCATGCAATACCGCATGTGGCCAGATGTGGGGGGGGCACCAGAGAGCCTCGTAATCACTCAGAAAGGCCCGAGGACAGCTCGGCTGAACTCGTAAAACCTCGGAAAGGCTCGGGAACTGAGTGTTACCGAGATTTTCCGAGCATTTCCGAATGGCTCCGATTGGCTCAGATTGGCTCCGGCGCCCCCCACTTCAGGCCAAACGCGGTACTGCACATCGCTGTGGCCTGAATCCTGCTAATTTTGCGAGACAACACTCAGGATTTTTAAAAATACAGTGCTTGTATTGCGAAACGCTTGTTAACCGCGTTACTCGCAATCCGAGGTTCCACTGTATATCCAATCAGGCAGACCTTCACATTACATAGATCTATGAGAGATCAGATTGGACCATGTGTGGTCAGTTGACTCGTCACATTGGTAATGAGTTTGTCTTTTTATCAGTCTTCAGATATATTCACAGATTCTGCCAGCTTCATCCACACATCAAGTCAGTTTCCAAGAGGACCTCTGGATAGGAAAGCCAACTCCACCCAACTCGTCTCTATGAAAGAGGAGAAAAAGTAACCAGAAAATGACGTCTATGCAAATTTATTTAAATTGATACTCTAAAAAGGTCTTCAAGAGGGTTTCCCATTCTACAAGTTAACCACTTGACCTCCAGAAGATTTTGCCCCCCTTAACGACCAGGCCATTTTTTGCGATACGGCACTGCGTTCATTTAACTGACAACTGGGCGCTCGTGCGACGTTGTACACAAATAAAATTGATGTCCCTTTTTTTCCCCCACAAATAGAGCTTTCTTTCGGCGGTATTTGATCACCTCTGCGGTTTTTATTTTTTTTGTGCTATAAACAAAAAAAACACTATATTTTGTACATTCTGCTATGAAACACATCCAATAAAAATCCAAAAAAAAAAAAATCAAATGTATTCAATAAGTATTTTGCTACATATTTTTTTTTTTTGGTTAAAAAACAAAAATCCCAATATGTGTATATTGATTGGTTTGCGCAAAAGTTATCGCGTCTACAAACTATGTTTTTTTTTTACTAGTACAGTGGAACCTTGGAATGCAAGTAATGCAGTTAACGAGTGTTTTGCAATACGAGCAATTATTTTTTTTAAATCGTGACTCGTTTTGCGAATGTTGTCTCGCAAAACGAGCAGGATTCAAGCCTCTGTGGTGTGCAGTACCGCATTTGGCCAGAGGTGCGGAGGCGCCGGAGCCGTTCGGAGCTGTTCGGAAATACTCGGAAACAATCGGAAATACTCAGTTCCCAAGTGTTTCTGAGCCATTCCAAATGCAGCCGACCGGTCACTGAGTATTTCCGAGTCTCTCCGGCGCCCCCCACCTCTGGCCACATGTGGTATTGCATGCCATAGAAGTCAATGTGGAACAAATTATTTTAGTTTCCATTGACTTCTATGGGGAAACTCGCTTTGATATGCAAGTGCTTTGGATTACAAGCATTCTCCTGGAACGGATTATGCTTGTAATCCAAGGTTCCACTTTAATGGCGTTGATCAGTGACTTATAGTGGGAACTGACTAACTGCCACTGACATCACCATTGTCACTAATACAGTGATCAGTTTAGTGCTAATACTGTACACTGTCACTGTACTAATGACACTGGCTGGGAAGGGGTTAACATTTCGGGGTGATCAAAGGGTCGAGTGTGTGCCTAACTATGTGTAATGTGTTTATTATGTGCTGGTTTTTGCTAACGATCGCTTTGTTTCTTCAGCCTGCATTGCAGGGATGAGAAACACAGAGATTGTTCCCTCTGTACAGAGCCCTGCATTGTTTGTCAATGCAGAGCTCTGAGCTGTGATTGGGACACAGCCGATCGGCGGGGCCTGGCCATGAATTATTGGACCTGCTGTGTTCAATCACCCATCAATTTATTCTCTAGGCCAGCGATGGCGAACCTCGGCACCCCAGATCTTTTGGAACTACATTTCCCATGATGCTCATGCAATCTGCAGTGTACTTGAACATCATGGGAAATGTAGTTCCAAAACATCTGGGGTGCCAAGTTTCACCATCACTGTGCTAGGGCCTCTGCATTAAAAAAATATATGTTTGGGGGTTCTTAGTATTTATCTACCAAAAAATACTGATTGTTACATGTAAACAAAAAAGTGCCAGAGAACGCCTGGTCTTTAACCACTTCACATCTCCCATCCTGGGTGGGCGTTATAGGACGTCCTGGGCTTCCCTGCCGTCTAGGGGGCGCGCGCCCGCCGCATTGCTCGGGAGCCGGTGCGTGTGCCTGGTGGCCGCGATGTCCGCCGTGGCACCCGCGATCCACAAATCCACATCCTGTCAGGTGAGAGGAGACCGATGGTGTGCTCCCAGTACAGAGGAACACCGATCAGTCTCCTCCCCTCGTGAGTCCCCTCCCCCTACAGTTAGAATCACTCCCTAGGTAACACAGTTAACCCCTTGATCGCCCCCTAGTGTTAACCCCTTCCCTGACAGTCACATTTATACAGTAATCAGTGCATTTTTATAGCACTGATCACTGTATAAATGTGAATTTTCCCAAAATAGTGTCAAAAGTGTCCGATATGTCCGCCGCAATGTCACAATAAAAATCACTAATCGCCACCATTACTAGTAAAAAAATAAAAATAAATAAAAAGGCAAAAAATCTATCCCCTATTTTGTAGACGCTATAACTTTTGCGCAAACCAATCAATAAACGCTTATTGAGATTTTTTTTACCCAAAATATGTAGAAAAATACGTATCAGCCTAAACTGAGGGAAAAAATGTTTTTTTTTTTTTAAATAGGATATTTATTATAGCAAAAAGTAAAAAATATATATATTTTTTTTTTCAAACTTGACGCTCTTCTTTTGTTTATAGTGCAAAAAATAAAAACCGCAGAGGTGATCAAATACCACCAAAAGAAAGCTCTATTTGTGGGGGAAAAAAGGACATCAATTTTGTTTGGGTACAGCGTCGCACGACTGCACAATTGTCAGTTAAATTGCGAATGGGCTGAAAACTAAAAATTGCCCTGGGCAGGAAGGGGGTGAAAATGCCCGGTATTGAAGTGGTTTTCCGTCTGGGATCCTTTGCTGAAGATCACAAAGTATACACTTATTACAACCGAGCTGTTTTCTGGCAGGGCGATGTAAAAGAGACATCTGGAAGGCTGGATGAACAGAAATACAAATCCCATAGAAGTTTCATCTGTGTATTAACCACTTAACGACCGCCCACCGCCGATTTACGTCGGCAGAATGGCACGGACAGGCAGAATCACGTAGATCTACGTGATCGCCTTTGTGCAGTTGGGGGGTCCATCCGGACCCCCCTTCACTGCAGTGAGCGGCCGTTAAGTGTTCGGGAGCGATCAGGCATGAGGGGGGGGCCGCTCGATTCCGCCCCCCCCCCCTCGCGATCGCTCCCGGCCAATGAAAATGCTTCCTCCGCCATGTGATGTAAACAAGGCTGGAGGAAGTGATGTCATCTCCCTCGCCGCGGTCTTTCCGTTCCCGGCGCCGAGCAGAGAGGAAGCAGGTTAGTGCACTAACAGTCCACTGACACGTAGGTACACATAGGCACACAAATCACCCCCCAGTCACCCCCAGATCACCCCCCAGGTCACCCCAAAGCCCCCAATCACAGTGTCACTGATTGCAGTGATCATTTATTTTACTGATCACTGCATTTAGTGTCATCTGTGATTGTAAAAAAGTTGCAAGGCAGTTAGGATTAGGCCCCTTTAGGTCCAGGGTAGCCCCCTAACCCCCCCTAATAAAGGTTTAACCCCTTGATCACCCCCCAGGTAACCCTTTCACCCCCTAACTTCAGCGTCACTAAGCGATTGTTTTTCCGATCGCTGTATTCGTGTCGCTGGTGTTTTAGATAGGCAGTTATTTTTTTTTAGGTTCGCCGCAGGTTTTTATTAGTGTCAGGTACCCCCATATATTATTTTAACCCCCTGATTGCCCCTAGAGTTAACCCTTTCACCAGTGATCGCCGTATAAGCGTCACTGGTGTCACTGGTTAGCCAGTAAGTTATTTAGTTATTTAGGTTACCCGTCAGGTTTTTATATAGTGTCAGGTACCCCCATATTTAACCTAATAAAGATTTTAACCCCCTGATTGCCCCTAGTTAACCCTTTCACCAGTGATCACCATATAAAGGTTACGGGTGACGCTGGTTGATTAGTTTGCTTTTTATAGCATCAGGGCACCCGCCGTATATAACCCAATAAAGGTTTAACCCCCTGATCGCCCGGCGGGTGAGATCAATTAGGTTTTAGCGCCAGAGAGGGTCTGCGTCGCCCCAGGCAGTGTTAGGTTAGTGACAGTAACGCTAACACCCACGCGCAAAGCATACACCCCCCTTAGTGGTATAGTATCTGATCAGATCTGATCAGATCTATACTAGCATCCCCAGCGGTTTAGGGTTCCCAAAAACGCAGTGTTAGCGGGATCAGCCCAGATACCTGCTAGCGCCTGCGTTTAGCCCCTCCGCCCAGCCCAGCCCAGCCCAGCCCAGCCCAGCCCACCCAAGTGCAGTATCGATCGATCACTGTCACTTACCAAACACAACGCACATAACTGCAGCGTTCGCAGTGCTTGGTTTTTGGGGCCCTGTACGCGGCTAGGCTCCCAAAAAGTCCCACACATGTGGTATCCCCGTACTCAGGAAAAGCAGCAGAATGTATTTTGGGGTGCAATTCCACATATAACCATGGCATGTGTGAGCAATATATCATTTAGTGACAACTTTTTGTACATTTTTTTTTCTTTTTGTCATTATTCAATCATTTGGGACAAAAAAAAAAAAATATTCAATGGGGTCAACATGCCTCTCAGCAAATAGCTTGGGGTGTCTACTTTCCAAAATGGGGTCATTTGGGGGGGTTTGTGCCATCTTGGCATTTTATGGCCTTCAAAACTGTGATAGGTAGTGAGGAGTGAAATCAAAAATTTATGCCCTTAGAAACCTTGAAGGCGGTGCTTGGTTTTTGGGGTCCCGTACGCGGCTAGGCTCCCAATAAGTCCCACACATGTGGTATCCCCGTACTCAGGAGAAGCAGCAGAATGTATTTTGGGGTGTAATTTCACATATGCCCATGGCATGTGTGAGCAATATATCATTTAGTGACAACTTTGTGCAAAAAAAAAAAAGTTTGTCATATTCCCGCAACTTGTGGCAAAATATAAAATATTCCATGGACTGAACATGCCTCTCAGTAAATAGCTTGGGGTGTCTACTTTCCAAAATGGGGTCATTTGGGGGGGTTTTGTGCTATTTTGGCATTTTATGGCCTTCGAAACTGTGATAGGTAGTGAGGAGTGAAATCAAAAATTTGCGCCCTTAGAAATCCTGAAGGCGGTGCTTGGTTTCCGGGGTCCCGTACGTGGCTAGGCTCCTAAAAAGTCCTACACATGTGGTATCCCCGTACTCAGGAGAAGCAGCAGAATGTATTTTGGGGTGCAATTCCACATATAACCATGGCATGTGTGAGCAATATATCATTTAGTGACAACTTTTTGTAATTTTTTTTTTTTTTTTTGTCATTATTCAATCACTTGGGACAAAAAAAAAAAATATTCAATGGGCTCAACATGCCTCTCAGCAATTTCCTTGGGGTGTCTACTTTCCAAAATGGGGTCATTTGGGGGGGTTTTGTACTGCCCTGCCATTTTAGCACCTCAAGAAATGAGATAGGCAGTCATAAATTTAAAGCTGTGTAAATTTCAGAAAATGTACCCTAGTTTGTAGACGCTATAACTTTTGCGCAAACCAATAAATATACGCTTATTGACATTTTTTTTACTAAAGACATGTGGCTGATAACATTTTGGCCTAAATGTATGACTAAAATTGAGTTTATTCGATTTTTCTTATAACAAAAAGTAGAAAATATCTTTTTTTTTCAAAATTTTCGTTCTTTTTCCATTTATATCGCAAAAAATAAAAATCGCAGAGGCAATCAAATACCATTAAAAGAAATCTCTATTTGTGGGAAGAAAAGGACGCAAATTTCATTTGGGTACAACATTGCATGTCCGCACAATTTACAGTTAAAGCAGCGCAGTGCCGAATCCCAAAAACAGGCTTGGTCCTAATGGCCCGAAATGGTCCGGGGCTTAAGTGGTTAAGCCGCCTTCCTGGAATTGGTTATACATTTATCAGCAACAATGTTTTTGGCGTGTGAAAACAGGAGGGCGAGGGCTTTCCTTGTCTTTTCTTGTTTGTGAGGGTTTTCCCAAAAGAAGATACCTGCCAAAAATGTTTCCTTCAGCTGTTTCCCCCCAGGGGTGTGTTCTGATCGAAATAAAATGCTTCTACATAAATATCGAAAAAGAAAACAAATTGGCCATTAGATGGCGCTAAGTATAGGAATTTATGATACAGTAATCATAAATAACATTCTTTCCCTTTTTGTAATAGCACAAATAAATTCTACATACTGTACCTAAAAAAAAATTCTATGTAAATTCAGTATATTATTCATCCATATAAAAAACAGAAACAAAAGACTTTCATAACACGCTGAGTCATTGATGAGGCTTGGCAGACATTTTCCTGAGTAGGCCCGATGACGTTATACAGTAAAACACACAACAGAAAGCCATAGGGCTCTTTCACACGGAGGTCCGTTCAGTTCCGCCTGTCAGTATTTTAGGCGGACCTGAAACGGATCCTCCATGCACCCCTATGGAAGCACGGATGTCAGCGGAGACATGTCCGCTGACATCCGCTCCGCCAAAGTGTGACGGAGGAACTCTACGGTCCGTGTTCATCCGATTCCCCATAGGGGAGAGCAGCGCTCTGACAGGGCGGTCCCTGCACAGTGTGCGGGGACCGCCCAGTCATCCGTCAGCTCAGCGGGGATCAACGGAGCGATCCCCGCTGAGCAAGCGGAGCTTCACGGGGCGGATCTTCACGGATCCGCCCCGTGTGAAAGGACCCATAGGGAAAAAAAAAACAAAAAAAAAAACATTTATACATATATCTGTTATACAGAAAAAATCAAGAGCAGTAAAAAAAAAAAAAAAAAAGATCAAATATTTTAACCGCTTAAGCCCCGGACCATTTTGCTGGCCAAAGACCAGGCCACTTTTTGCGATTCGGCACTGCGTCACTTTAACTGACAATTGCGCGGTCGTGCGACGTGGCTCCCAGACAAAATTGACGTCCTTTTTTTCCCACAAATAGAGATTTCTTTTGGTGGTATTTGATCACCTCTGCGGTTTTAATTTTTTGCGCTATAAACAAAAATAGAGCGACAATTTTGAAAAAAATTCAATATTTTTTACTTTTTGCTATAATAAATATCCCCTAAAAAGATATAAAAAAACATTGTTTTTCCTCAGTTTAGGCCGATACGTATTCTTCTACATATTTTTGGTAAAAAAAAATCACAATAAGCGTTTATTGATTGGTTTGCGCAAGCTATAGCATCTAGAAAATAGGGGATAGTTTTATGGCATTTTTATTAATATTTTTTTTTTTTACTAGTAATGGTGGTGATCTGCGATTTTTTTCGTGACTGCGACATTATGGCATACACATCTGACACTTTTGACACATTTTTGGGACCATTGTCATTTTTACAGCGATCAGTGCTATAAAAATGCACGGATTACTGTAAAAATTACACTGGCAGTGAAGGGGTTAACCACTAGGTGGCGCTGAAGGGGTCTGATTCTAACTGTTGGGGGGCGTGGCTATGAGTGATACGTCACTGATCACTTTCCGGATCAAGTGGATCAGTCATTAGTGACATGTCACTAGGCAGAACAGGGGAATGGCTTGTTTACAAAGGCACCCCCCTGTTCTGCCTTTGCCGATGCCGAGTTCCCGGGACCCGCGAGCACACTCACGAGGCATGCGGCAGGTGCGCGCTCGCTGGGCGGCAAATTTAAAGGGACGTACAGGTACGCCCATTTGCCTGCCCGTGTCATGTTGTCGACGTTTATCTGTGTGCGGCGGTCGGCAAGTGGTTAACCACTCGTCGCCTGCCTACCGCATATTTACTGCGGCAGGTTTGCTCTATTGCGTGAAATTATGTATCTGTACGTCATTTCGTGCAATAGACACTGGGCTGCGCTCGCACGCCGCCGGAGACGCAATTAGGGTTGCCATCTTTTCTTCAAGCCAAACCCGAACACTTTAGCGGCCTGGGATACCTTTGGGTGCCCCCAAGGAGAGTAGTAATGCGGTGTGCATAGCGTGCCACAGCGAATAGTGGGTGTGGCCACATTGCTCTTGCTAACATCATTGCCCTGACCCCCAGTGATGTCAAACCTGCCACCAGTGAGGTGCCCACAGCTCCCATGTGGCAACAGATTTATGTGTGACTATCTTGGGGAGCCTGAAATCCAAACACATAATTTAAAACCCGGGCTGTGCGGGTGAATCCCGGACAGGTGGCAACCCTAGGTGCAATCGCATGTCCGCCGGCCACCCGCGATTGTTCCCGAGACAGGCAGGACAGCGATGTAAACATTGCCACTCTGACAGGGGAGCAGATGGAGATCTTGTGTTCCTGCTAAGCAGAAACACAGATCTCTGTCTTCCCCCCAGTCAGAGCAACCCCCCACAGTTAGCAAGCACCCCCTAGGGACACATTTAACCCTTTGATCGCCCCCTGATGTAAACCCCTTTCCCAGCCAGTGTCAGCCAGTGTCATTAGTACAGTAACAGTGGCTATTTTTAGCACTGATCACTGTATCAGTGTCACTGGTCCCCAAAAAAGTGTCAGTTAGGTGTCCGATTTGTCTGAGAGGCAATCAGATGTTCCTTGGATTATCTTGCTTTGAAGAAGAGGGCTTGTCCCTTGAAACGCGTCAGCTGGAAAGTCTGGTTGATATCAGGGTCATGGGAGTTTTTTAATCTATAACTTAGGACCACCTTGCCACTTGGGGTGTTTTTTATTTATTGCTGAGCTGTGGGTATTGTTAATATGTACTTGCTTGGTTTTCATTTCTTAATAAAATGTATATGGTAATGTACTAGGCCTCTGCCCCTTTTTGCTTTATTTGTGTTGTTTTAAGATTCCCCGGTCTGAAGAGGGCGGCATTGGCACAGCTTACCAGTTAAGGATGAAGAGCTGAAAATAGAATGGTCATCTATCACAGCTCTTTTGGGCTCCCAGTCAGGGTGGGGACAAAGGGAGGGCGAGAGGGACAACTGCCTTGGGCGCAATGGGTTACTGTGGGCAGTAGCAGCTGGTGCTTAAAGTTTCAAAGTTTTTGAGGGGGCGCAAACATACTGAAAAAAAAAACATCACTGTGCCCATTAAACGCAGCCACCGTGCCCATCAAACACCGCCAGTTTGCCCCCTCAAATGCAGTCAGTTTGTCCCCAAATGCAGCCAGTTTGTCCCCAATATACAGCCAGTTTGTCCCCAAATGCAGCCAGTTTGTCCCCAAATACAGCCAGTTTGTCCCCAAATTCCGCCAGTTTGTCCCCAAAATGCCGCCAGTTTGTCCCCAAATGCAGCCAGTTTGTCCCCAAATGCAGCCAGTTTCCCGTCAAATGCAGCCAGTTTGTCCCCAAATGCAGCCAGTTTCCCGTCAAATGCAGCCAGTTTGTCCCCAAATGCAGCCAGTTTGTCCCCAAATGCAGTCAGTTTCCCGTCAAATGCCACCAGTTTGTCCCCAAATGCAGCCAGTTTCCCGTCAAATGCAGCCAGTTTGTCCCCAAATGCAGCCAGTTTGTCCCCAAATGCAGCCAGTTTCCCGTCAAATGCCGCCAGTTTGTCCCCAAAATGCCGCCAGTTTGTCCCCAAATGCAGCCAGTTTGTCCCCAAATGCAGCCAGTTTCCCGTCAAATGCAGCCAGTTTGCCCCCAAATGCAGCCAGTTTGTCCCCAAATACAGCCAGTTTGTCCCCAAATACAGCCAGTTTGTCCCCAAACGCAGCCAGTTTCCCGCCAAATGCAGCCAGTTTGTCCCCAAATACAGCCAGTTTGTCCCCAAACGCAGCCAGTTTCCCGCCAAATGCAGCCAGTTTGCCCCCACCCGACACTTACCTTTCTCAGGTCAGGGCCGCCGTCCTCCTCCACGCTCCCTCCGCTACCTCTGAGTCCTCGATCTCTTCTCCCATCCTCGATGTCGCTTCAGCCAATCAGGTGACCAGTAACCAGACCCGATGCACCTGATTGGCTGAGAGGCGGGTCAGTGTTAGGGAAGCGATTCCCTAAGACAGCATTGTTTAAACAGGGAACACACAGCCGTACGCCCTCTGTTTAACCATTTGGAAGCCAATTAGAGCCCACAGGCTCTAATCAGGAAGCCTATTAGAGCCTATCGCTCTAATCAGGCACTTCCAAAACACACCCACCACTGTATTTCAGATGGCTGGCGCTCAATAGAGGGCCGGACACCTCTGAATAGTGAGTGGCAGCCGTGACAATTCATGAATATATCTATTGTTGAGTGACGGGTGCAGGAGAGAGGGGGTGACGCTCCTGCGCCCACTATGGACGCATCGCCACTGCTGGTTCTTCTTCAGACTTCACACACTGGCCTCTGATAATAGGAGTGGTTGTCCCTTGGTGGCAACTATTTCTCCTTTACCTCTGACCTTGATCCTCACTTGCCCCTGGCGACAGGAGTGGTCATCACTTATGGCAACTGTTTCTCCCTCACCACCGGCAACGTTTCGGTTCCCCGTCTGGCAGAACCTCTGCAACTTGGTTGAGCTTCCGGCCTGAAGCCCCAACCTTGCTCTACTTCTCTCAAACCTGGATAGGCCTCAGACAGGAGCTCCTGGGATAGGCTTCAGGCTTCTGGCCTAGCAACCGTGAGCCTTGTAACACACGTCAACCCAGACAGCCGTCCAGGTGGCACAGAACCCAGATCGATCACCTGACTCCTCCCGAATAAATAGGCTCTCCCAGCAGGCCAAGGGGCCAAAGAAAACCCCTGCCAATCGGCTGAGACAACCTTTCCACTTCTAGTCTGAATTCACTTATGCCCTTGTCATTCTAATGCCACAGGCAACACTGCCACCTAGTGACAGAAGAGAGAGATGCATCAAATCTAGAGTTAGTGAAAAGTCAGTGGATCCCCCTAACAAATAGCCAGGCTAGTTACCACCTAGAAAACTAAATTTGTTAGCAACCTTGCCCAAGACCAGGGTGCTACACGGGTCATATGATTAGTGACAGATGCAGAACTGTCACCTTTCGATATTTTTCCTAGGCAAACCCAGCGACATTTATCTAGAGTAGATAAAAAAAGTAGATTCCCATGCTCTGTTACAGTTGCTCTGTTCAGGACTGAAACATTACTGTTGCATTTACAACCTATTATAATCCATCTCTTTAAGTGGCACTCCATTTGTATATGACGGCTCTTTGCTGTGACCATTAGGACCAGAGATATTGCAGAACCTGTACTGTTATCGGAAGTGTAAGGTTGCCTTCACACAACCAATAATTAGATATCGCGGAGGTGTTGTGTTTGGCCACCGCAATCCCACCTACACTAAAAATCACCGGCCACTCTATTAGGTACACCTTGCTACTACCGGGTTTGACCCCCTTTTGCCTTCAGAAGGTGTTGGAAACATTCCTCAGAGATTTTGCTCCATAGTGACATGATAGCATCAGACAGTTACTGCAGATTTATCGGCTGCCCATCCATGGTGCCAATCTCCCGTTCCACCACACCCCAACGGTGCTCTATTGGATGAGATCTGGTGACATGGAGGTCATTGGAGTCCAGTGACCTCATTGTCCAGTGGTGAGATGATTGGAGCTTTGTGACATGGTGCATTATCCTGCTGGAAGGAGCCATCAGAAGATAGGGACAATGTAGTTATAGAGGGATGGACACAGGGCTGGTGCAAGGATTTTTGACACCCTGGGCGAAACCTCATTTTGCTGCCCCCCTTGGCTCCACCCTCTGACCCCGCCCCCTTTGCCCTGCCCATGTATACCCCACCTTTCTAATGAAGCGCCCATCAAATGCAGCCTCACCAGCACCCATCAATGTAGCCTACCAGCGCCCATCAAATGCAGCCTCACCAGCGCCCATCAAATGCAGCCTCACCAGCGCCCATCAAATGCAGCCTCACCAGTGCCCATCAATGCAGCCTCACCAGCGCCCATCAAATGCAGCCTCACCAGTGCCCAAGAAATGTAGCCTCACCAGTGCCCATCAAATGTAGCCTCAGCAGCGCCAATCAATGCAACCTACCAGCACTAGGGATGAGCTTCGTGTTCGAGTCGAACATACGTTCAACTCGAACATCGGCTGTTCGATCGTTCGACGAAGATCGAACGATTTGGGCCGTTCGCGCCAAATTCGAGTGACGCGAACGGCCCACAATGCACTACGCCATCGCAGTGTCATCCAGGCGCTGTGATTGGCCAAGCATGCACTGTGACCCCGCATGCTTGGCCAATCACAGCGCCGGCAGCGAGGAGAGCAATGATTGGCCACAGGCAGGATGCCTGTGGCCAATTATTGCTGAGGGTGTTTAGTACACGCCCCACACTATAAAAGGCCGCCAGCACGGCGGCCTAGTGTAGTGTGTTCCGGAGCAGGGAAAGAGAAGCATAGGCAGGGACAGTGACATTTTTTCTTTCTTGCTTAACCTGGATTCCTTTAGTTTAGGGAAAGAGAAGGATAGGTAGGGAGAGTGTCAGTGTGTTTTACTGTGCGAATCCTTGTTTCTAGGGACAGGGAAGGACAGTGAGGGAATTCTCCTTGTGCTATAGTGTGCTTTAAAAAAACATTTTTTCTAGGGACAGAAAACTATAGGTAGGGAGAGTGTCAGTGTGTTTTACTGTGCGAATCCTTGTTTCTAGGGACAGGGAAGGACAGTGAGGGAATTCTCCTTGTGCTATAGTGTGCTTTAAAAAAACCTTTTTTCTAGGGACAGAAAACTCTAGGTAGGGAGAGTGTCAGTTTCTTTCACTGTGATAATCCTTGTTTCTAGGGACAAAGAAGGAAAGTGAGGGAAATTCTCCTTGTGCTATAGTGTGCTTTAAAAAAACATTTTTTCTAGGGACAGAAAACTATAGGTAGGGAGAGTGTCAGTGTGTTTTACTGTGCGAATCCTTGTTTCTAGGGACAGGGAAGGACAGTGAGGGAATTCTCCTTGTGCTATAGTGTGCTTTAAAAAAACATTTTTTCTAGGGACAGAAAACTCTAGGTAGGGAGAGTGTCAGTTTCTTTCACTGTGATAATCCTTGTTTCTAGGGACAAAGAAGGAAAGTGAGGGAAATTCTTCTTGTGCTATAGTGTGCTTTAAAAAAACATTTTTTCTAGGGACAGAAAACTCTAGGTAGGGAGAGTGTCAGTGTCTTTTACTGTGCGAATCCTTGTTTCTAGGGACAGGGAAGGACAGTGAGGGAATTCTCCTTGTGCTATAGTGTGCTTTAAAAAAACATTTTTTCTAGGGACAGAAAACTCTAGGTAGGGAGAGTGTCAGTTTCTTTCACTGTGATAATCCTTGTTTCTAGGGACAAAGAAGGAAAGTGAGGGAAATTCTCCTTGTGCTATAGTGTGCTTTAAAAAAACATTTTTTCTAGGGACAGAAAACTCTAGGTAGGGAGAGTGTCAGTGTCTTTTACTGTGCGAATCCTTGTTTCTAGGGACAGGGAAGGACAGTGAGGGAATTCTCCTTGTGCTATAGTGTGCTTTAAAAAAACATTTTTTCTAGGGACAGAAAACTCTAGGTAGGGAGAGTGTCAGTTTCTTTCACTGTGATAATCCTTGTTTCTAGGGACAAAGAAGGAAAGGGAGGGAAATTCTCCTTGTGCTATAGTGTGCTTTAAAAAAACATTTTTTCTAGGGACAGAAAACTCTAGGTAGGGAGAGTGTCAGTGTCTTTTACTCTGCGAATCCTTGTTTCTAGGGACAGGGAAGGACAGTGAGGGAATTCTCCTTGTGCTATAGTGTGCTTTAAAAAAACCTTTTTTCTAGGGACAGAAAACTCTAGGTAGGGAGAGTGTCAGTTTCTTTCACTGTGATAATCCTTGTTTCTAGGGACAAAGAAGGAAAGTGAGGGAAATTCTCCTTGTGCTATAGTGTGCTTTAAAAAAACATTTTTTCTAGGGACAGAAAACTCTAGGTAGGGAGAGTGTCAGTGTCTTTTACTGTGCGAATCCTTGTTTCTAGGGACAGGGAAGGACAGTGAGGGAATTCTCCCTGTGCTATAGTGTGCTTTAAAAAAACATTTTTTCTAGGGACAGAAAACTCTAGGTAGGGAGAGTGTCAGTTTCTTTCACTGTGATAATCCTTGTTTCTAGGGACAAAGAAGGAAAGTGAGGGAAATTCTCCTTGTGCTATAGTGTGCTTTAAAAAAACATTTTTTCTAGGGACAGAAAACTCTAGGTAGGGAGAGTGTCAGTGTCTTTTACTGTGCGAATCCTTGTTTCTAGGGACAGGGAAGGACAGTGAGGGAATTCTCCTTGTGCTATAGTGTGCTTTAAAAAAATATTTTTTCTAGGGACAGAAAACTCTAGGTAGGGAGAGTGTCAGTTTCTTTCACTGTGATAATCCTTGTTTCTAGGGACAAAGAAGGAAAGTGAGGGAAATTCTCCTTGTGCTATAGTGTGCTTTAAAAAAACATTTTTTCTAGGGACAGAAAACTCTAGGTAGGGAGAGTGTCAGTGTATTTTACTGTGCGAATCCTTGTTTCTAGGGACAGGGAAGGACAGTGAGGGAATTCTCCTTGTGCTATAGTGTGCTTTAAAAAAACATTTTTTCTAGGGACAGAAAACTCTAGGTAGGGAGAGTGTCAGTTTCTTTCACTGTGATAATCCTTGTTTCTAGGGACAAAGAAGGAAAGTGAGGGAAATTCTCCTTGTGCTATAGTGTGCTTTAAAAAAACATTTTTTCTAGGGACAGAAAACTCTAGGTAGGGAGAGTGTCAGTGTCTTTTACTGTGCGAATCCTTGTTTCTAGGGACAGGGAAGGACAGTGAGGGAATTCTCCTTGTGCTATAGTGTGCTTTAAAAAAACATTTTTTCTAGGGACAGAAAACTCTAGGTAGGGAGAGTGTCAGTTTCTTTCACTGTGATAATCCTTGTTTCTAGGGACAAAGAAGGAAAGTGAGGGAAATTCTCCTTGTGCTATAGTGTGCTTTAAAAAAACATTTTTTCTAGGGACAGAAAACTCTAGGTAGGGAGAGTGTACGTGTCTTTTACTGTGCGAATCCTTGTTTCTAGGGACAGGGAAGGACAGTGAGGGAATTCTCCTTGTGCTATAGTGTGCTTTAAAAAAACATTTTTTCTAGGGACAGAAAACTCTAGGTAGGGAGAGTGTCAGTTTCTTTCACTGTGATAATCCTTGTTTCTAGGGACAAAGAAGGAAAGTGAGGGAAATTCTCCTTGTGCTATAGTGTGCTTTAAAAAAACTTTTTTTCTAGGGACAGAAAACTCTAGGTAGGGAGAGTGTCAGTGTCTTTTACTGTGCAAATCCTTGTTTCTAGGGACAGGGAAGGACAGTGAGGGAATTCTCCTTGTGCTATAGTGTGCTTTAAAAAAACATTTTTTCTAGGGACAGAAAACTCTAGGTAGGGAGAGTGTCAGTTTCTTTCACTGTGATAATCCTTGTTTCTAGGGACAAAGAAGGAAAGTGAGGGAAATTCTCCTTGTGCTATAGTGTGCTTTAAAAAAACATTTTTTCTAGGGACAGAAAACTCTAGGTAGGGAGAGTGTCAGTGTCTTTTACTGTGCGAATCCTTGTTTCTAGGGACAGGGAAGGACAGTGAGGGAATTCTCCTTGTGCTATAGTGTGCTTTAAAAAAACATTTTTTCTAGGGACAGAAAACTCTAGGTAGGGAGAGTGTCAGTTTCTTTCACTGTGATAATCCTTGTTTCTAGGGACAAAGAAGGAAAGTGAGGGAAATTCTCCTTGTGCTATAGTGTGCTTTAAAAAAACATTTTTTCTAGGGACAGAAAACTCTAGGTAGGGAGAGTGTCAGTGTCTTTTACTGTGCGAATCCTTGTTTCTAGGGACAGGGAAGGACAGTGAGGGAATTCTCCTTGTGCTATAGTGTGCTTTAAAAAAACATTTTTTCTAGGGACAGAAAACTCTAGGTAGGGAGAGTGTCAGTTTCTTTCACTGTGATAATCCTTGTTTCTAGGGACAAAGAAGGAAAGTGAGGGAAATTCTCCTTGTGCTATAGTGTGCTTTAAAAAAACATTTTTTCTAGGGACAGAAAACTCTAGGTAGGGAGAGTGTCAGTGTCTTTTACTGTGCGAATCCTTGTTTCTAGGGACAGGGAAGGACAGTGAGGGAATTCTCCTTGTGCTATAGTGTGCTTTAAAAAAACATTTTTTCTAGGGACAGAAAACTCTAGGTAGGGAGAGTGTCAGTTTCTTTCACTGTGATAATCCTTGTTTCTAGGGACAAAGAAGGAAAGTGAGGGAAATTCTCCTTGTGCTATAGTGTGCTTTAAAAAAACATTTTTTCTAGGGACAGAAAACTCTAGGTAGGGAGAGTGTCAGTGTCTTTTACTGTGCGAATCCTTGTTTCTAGGGACAGGGAAGGACAGTGAGGGAATTCTCCTTGTGCTATAGTGTGCTTTAAAAAAAGATTTTTTCTAGGGACAGAAAACTCTAGGTAGGGAGAGTGTCAGTTTCTTTCACTGTGATAATCCTTGTTTCTAGGGACAAAGAAGGAAAGTGAGGGAAATTCTCCTTGTGCTATAGTGTGCTTTAAAAAAACATTTTTTCTAGGGACAGAAAACTCTAGGTAGGGAGAGTGTCAGTGTCTTTTACTGTGCGAATCCTTGTTTCTAGGGACAGGGAAGGACAGTGAGGGAATTCTCCTTGTGCTATAGTGTGCTTTAAAAAAAGATTTTTTCTAGGGACAGAAAACTCTAGGTAGGGAGAGTGTCAGTTTCTTTCACTGTGATAATCCTTGTTTCTAGGGACAAAGAAGGAAAGTGAGGGAAATTCTCCTTGTGCTATAGTGTGCTTTAAAAAAACATTTTTTCTAGGGACAGAAAACTCTAGGTAGGGAGAGTGTCAGTGTCTTTTACTGTGCGAATCCTTGTTTCTAGGGACAGGGAAGGACAGTGAGGGAATTCTCCTTGTGCTATAGTGTGCTTTAAAAAAACATTTTTTCTAGGGACAGAAAACTCTAGGTAGGGAGAGTGTCAGTTTCTTTCACTGTGATAATCCTTGTTTCTAGGGACAAAGAAGGAAAGTGAGGGAAATTCTCCTTGTGCTATAGTGTGCTTTAAAAAAACATTTTTTCTAGGGACAGAAAACTCTAGGTAGGGAGAGTGTCAGTGTCTTTTACTGTGCGAATCCTTGTTTCTAGGGACAGGGAAGGACAGTGAGGGAATTCTCCTTGTGCTATAGTGTGCTTTAAAAAAACATTTTTTCTAGGGACAGAAAACTCTAGGTAGGGAGAGTGTCAGTTTCTTTCACTGTGATAATCCTTGTTTCTAGGGACAAAGAAGGAAAGTGAGGGAAATTCTCCTTGTGCTATAGTGTGCTTTAAAAAAACATTTTTTCTAGGGACAGAAAACT
Organism: Rana muscosa; assembly: GCA_029206835.1. Taxonomy (NCBI): domain Eukaryota; kingdom Metazoa; phylum Chordata; class Amphibia; order Anura; family Ranidae; genus Rana; species Rana muscosa. The sequence continues at coordinate 77,818,981 of CM055124.1, forward strand.
CTAGGTAGGGAGAGTGTCAGTGTCTTTTACTGTGCGAATCCTTGTTTCTAGGGACAGGGAAGGACAGTGAGGGAATTCTCCTTGTGCTATAGTGTGCTTTAAAAAAACATTTTTTCTAGGGACAGAAAACTCTAGGTAGGGAGAGTGTCAGTTTCTTTCACTGTGATAATCCTTGTTTCTAGGGACAAAGAAGGAAAGTGAGGGAAATTCTCCTTGTGCTATAGTGTGCTTTAACCACTTCCTACCGGGTCATAGACATATGACGCCGGCAGGAACCCTCCCTCCCTCCGGGCGGACGTCATATGACGTCCTTTTTTCCCGGCCGTCTATGGGGCGCGCGCGCGCCGGCGGCGGCGCGCGCGCGCACCCGCGGCAACGCTCGTGACCCGGTGAGTGTGCCCGGCGGTCGCGATGTCCGCTGGGCACCCGCGATTGCCCACCATCACGGCAGAAGTGTGGATCTGTGTGTGTAAACACACAGATCCACCTCCTGTCAGAGGTGAGGAGACCGATGTGTGTTCCCAGTACAGAGGAACACAGATCGGTCTCCTCCCCTTGTGAGTCCCCTCCCCCTACAGTTACAATCACTCAATAGGGAACATATTAACCCCTTGATCGCCCCCTAGTGTTAACCCTTTCCCTGCCAGTCACATTTACACAGTAATTAGTGCAGTTTTATAGCACTAATCGCTGTATAAATGTGAATGGTCCCAAAAACGCGCCAATAGTGTCCGATGTGTCTGCCGCAATGTCACGGTCACAATAAAAATCGCAGATCGCCGCTATTACTAGTAAAAAAAATAAAAAAAATAAAAATGCCATAAATCTATCCCCTATTATGTAGACGCTATAACTTTTGCGCAAACCAATCAATATACGCTTATTGCAAAAAAAAATTACCAAAAATATGTAGAATACGTATCGGTCTAAACTTAGAAAAAAAATTGTTTAAAAAAAAAAAAATTGTGATATTTATTAAATCAAAAAGTAAAAAATATTGCATTTTTTTCAAATATGTCGCTCTTCTTTTGTTTATAGCACAAAAAATAAAAACCGCAGAGGTGATCAAATACCACCAAAAGAAAGCTCTATTTGTGGGGGAAAAAGGACGTCAATTTTGGTTAGGTTCAACGTCGCACGATTGCGCAATTGTCAGTTAAAGCGACGCAGTGCTGCATCGCAAAAAGTGCTCTGGTCAGGAAGGGGGTAAATTCTTCCAGGGCTGAAGTGGTTAAAAAAACATTTTTTCTAGGGAAAGAAAACTCTAGGTAGGGAGAGTGTCAGTGTCTTTTACTGTGCGAATCCTTGTTTCTAGGGACAGGGAAGGACAGTGAGGGAAATTCTCCTTGTGCTATAGTGTGCTAAAGCATTCCTCATCAACCATCTTTGAAATCCTTGTTTTTTGGATAGTCAGGGAAATTGTCGTTGTGCTATTCTGTGCAAAAGCAATCATCCTCAACCATATTTAGAAATCCTTAAGTAAAGGGACAGAGAAGGACACCTGAAGGTAGCCCTTATTGCTTTTTTCCCATCTCCCTGCAGGCCATCTATTAGAATGTCTGGAAGGCAAACAAGGAGAGGCAGACAGTCAGGAGGCAATAAAAGAGGGCAAGCAGGCTCTGTGTCTGGGGGCAACAGTGCTGGTCGTGGACGCGGTGCATTGTCATCAGCACATGGCCATGGAACACGCTTGTCCTTCTTTTCGGCAGCTGGACATGTTGAGCCACATCATGCCGAAGACTTGGTAGAGTGGATGACCAAGCCCTCCTCCTCCTCCTCATCCTCTCTCACCCAGGCTCAGGGTACTGGCAAAGCAGCTGCCAAAGCGTCCTCTTCCCTGGTATCAATGTCAGACTCATCATCAGTCACTCCTTCCCTAGACCCACCATGTCCTCCTCCTGAGGAGTCCCCCGAACTGTTTGAGCACAGTGTTGGGTACATGCTCCAGGAGGATGCCCAGCGTTTCGAAGGGTCTGATGATGAAACCCAGCTACAGGAAGGCAGTAGCGTGAGAGCAGACAGAGGGGATGCTCAAGAAGGACACCAATCTGGCAGTCATGTTCCAGCAGCTGCAGCATACTGCCAGATTGGCTCCAGTGATGAGGAGGGAGGGGATGATGAGGTCACTGACTCCACGTGGGTGCCTAATAGGAGAGAGGAGGAGGAGGAGGATGAGGAGGAGGCACATCTCCAACGAGGCAGGATGCCCTTTGGTGGCCAGCGTAAGGGCAGTACACAGACGGAATCACACCGCAGAGCTCCGCCTGTGCAGGGCGCTGCCTCTGCCCGTCATTCAAAAAGTTCTTTGGTGTGGGCCTTTTTTGAGGCTAGTGCATCAGATCGCACAGCTGCTGTTTGCAACATATGTCTCAAGCGTATATCGCGTGGCCAAAACATCAGCCGCTTGGGTACCACATGCCTGACCAGACATATGTTGACCTGCCATGCAGCTCGTTGGCAAGCCTACCTCAAAGACCCACACCAAAGAACAAAGCGGACCTCTCCTTGCACCGCATCAGCTGGGATCTCCAACCCCACTATAACTTCAGTCCTCTCTGAAACATGCACTGAGAGGAATGAAGGTGTAGAATTAGGTGTGTCACAGCCAAGTAGTTGCGGCCACTCTGCTAGCAGTACACCGACGTCCGATTCTAGCAGGCAAATTTCCCTGCCCCAGCTGCTGGACCGTCGAAAGAAGTTCACTCCCAGCCATCCACATGCCCAGCGGTTGAATGCTAGCTTGGCTAAATTGCTAGCGCTTCAACTGCTGCCTTTTCAGTTGGTAGACTCGGCCCCCTTCCGTGAGTTTGTGCAATGTGCGGTTCCTCAGTGGCAGGTTCCCAAACGCCACTTTTTCTCACGGAAGGCTATTCCGGCTCTCTACCGGCATGTGGAAGGCAATGTCTTGGCCTCGCTGGACAGGGCGGTCAGCGGTAAGGTGCATATTACCGCTGACTCATGGTCCAGCAGGCATGGACAGGGACGTTACCTTTCTTTCACGGCCCATTGGGTCACTCTTTTGGCAGCTGGGAAGGATGCAGGACAAGGTGCAGTAGTGTTGGAGGTTGTTCCACCGCCACGCCTCCAAAATGCTACTACTGGTTGTGACACACCTCTCTCCTCCACCCCCTCCTCTTCTTCTTCCTCCATGGCCTCTTCCTGTGGTTTGTCCTCTGAACCAGCGGTGCTCCGTAGCCGTTCAAGGGGCTACGCAAGTACGCAGGCAAAAAGATGCCATGCCGTGCTTGCGCTGGTGTGTTTGGGGGACAGAAGCCACACTGGGGCAGAGGTCCTGTCTGCTCTGCAGGGCCAGGCCGAGAGGTGGTTGATGCCACGCCAGCTTAAGCCAGGAATGGTGGTTTGCGACAATGGCACCAACCTCCTCTCCGCCCTCCGACAGGGACAACTGACCCATGTGCCCTGTGTGGCTCACGTCCTTAACCTGGTGGTGCAGCGGTTCTTGGGCAGGTACCCGGGCTTACAGGATGTCCTGAGGCAGGCCAGGAAAGTCTGTGTGCATTTCCGCAGATCTTATAATGCCAGTGCTCGCCTGGCTGAGCTGCAAAAGGAGTTGAACCTGCCCAAGAACCGCCTTATATGTGACATGCCCACCAGGTGGAACTCAACGTTGGCCATGCTGCAGCGGCTGCACACGCAGCAGAGGGCCATCAATGAGTACCTGTGCGACTACGGCACCAGGACAGGGTCAGGGGAGCTTGTTTTTTTTTCTCCACGCCAGTGGGGCATGATCAGGGATGCATGCACTGTCCTGGCACCATTTGAGGAGGCCACGAGGATGGTGAGCAGTGACAGTGCATGTATCAGTGACACTGTACCTCTTGTCCACCTGTTGGAGCACACGCTGCGTGGAATAATGGACAGGGCACTTGAGGCAGAACAGAGGCAGGAAGAGGAGGACTTCCTTGCCTCTCAAGGCCCCCTTTACCCAGACAGTGTTCCTTCTGTCCCACCCATCGCACAGGAAGAGGAGGAGGAGGAGGAGGAGGATTGTGTCAGCATGGAGGTGGAGGCTGGCACTCAGCATCATCAGCAGCAGTCTTTTAGGGATGATTTACAGTCCCAAGAAACCAGTGGACTTGTACGTGGCTGGGAGGAGGTGGCTGCGGATCATGTCGTCCTTAGTGACCCAGAGGACTCCGGAGCGAATGCCTCAGCAAACCTACGCTGCATGGCCTCCCTGATCCTGCAAAGTCTGCGGAAGGATCCTCGTATTCTTCGGATCAAGGAGAGGGACCATTACTGGCTGGCCACTCTCCTTGATCCACGGTACAAGGGTAAGGTTGCTGACCTTATGTTACCGTCGCAGAGGGAGCAGAGGATGAGACAACTCCGGGAGGCCTTGCAGAAAGGTCTGTGCAACGCGTTCCCAGAGACTGGGAAGTTACAAACTCCTGGTCCTGGACAACGAGTTGCTGAGGCTTCGGCCAGTCAAAGAAGGAGCGGTGGGGAAGGTGGCCGTCTGACCGATGTGTTCAGACAATTCTTTAGTCCGCAGCCCCAAAGTATGATCGGTTCCAGCAACCATCGCCAGCGTCTGATAAACATGGTGCAGGAATATCTAGGGGCAAGGTCAGACTTGGACACCTTCCCCACCGAAAATCCTCTGGCTTACTGGGTCTTGAGGATGGATCACTGGCCAGAGCTTGCACAGTATGCAATTGAGCTACTGGCCTGTCCTGCATCCAGCGTTCTTTCGGAACGCACATTCAGTGCTGCTGGAGGATTTGTCACGGATCACAGGGTGCGCCTGTCCACCGACTCGGTTGATCGACTGACTTTCATCAAGATGAACCAGTCTTGGATCACCACCAGCTACCACACACCTGATGCTGATCTAACAGACTAATTGATTTTAACATGTCACATCCCTTCAAGACTGATGCTGATGCTGAGTGCCTGTGCTGTTATGTTGACTGGCTATCCTCCTCCTCCGAGTCCTCAATGATACGATTGATGATGATAGCTTGGAAGATCATTTTTGTTTATGGGTGCCGCCACCAGTGGCTAAGGCCCAATTTTTCAGCCCCTGTTTTACAGGGGCGTGTAATTACAATTTTTTTTGCAATAATTTGCCATAGGGCTCATTGCTGTGCTCCAAGTACAGTATCTGTGAGGGGTTGGAGTGTTGTGGCACCAGTGCCTAAGGCCCAATTTTTCAGCCCCTGTTTAACAGGGGCGTGTCATTACAATTTTTGAAGCAATACTTTGCAACAGGGCTCATTGCTGTGCTCCAAGTACAGTATCTGTGAGGGGTTGTAGTGTTGTGCCACCAGTGCCTAAGGCCCAATTTTTCAGCCCCTGTTCAACAGGGGCATGCAATTACAATTCTTGATCTAATAATTCACAGCAGGGCCCATTGCTGCACCCACCAAGAGTAACTCTGAGGGCTTACAGTGTTGTGGCAACGCCACCACCACCACCACCACGAAAGGCCCAATTTTTCAGCCCCTGTTCAAAAGGGGCATGTAATTACAATTCTTGATCTAATAATTCACAGCAGGGCCCATTCCTGCACCCACCAAGAGTAACTCTGAGGGCTTACAGTGTTGTGGCAACGCCACCACCACCACCACCACGAAAGGCCCAATTTTTCAGCCCCTGTTCAAAAGGGGCATGTAATTACAATTCTTGATCTAATAATTCACAGCAGGGCCCATTCCTGCACCCACTAAGAGTAACTCTGAGGGCTTACAGTGTTGTGGCAACGCCACCACCACCACCACCACGAAAGGCCCAATTTTTCAGCCCCTGTTCAAAAGGGGCATGTAATTACAATTCTTGATCTAATAATTCACAGCAGGGCCCATTCCTGCACCCACCAAGAGTAACTCTGAGGGCTTACAGTGTTGTGGCAACACCACCACCACCACCACCACGAAAGGCCCAATTTTTCAGCCCCTGTTCAACAGGGGCATGCAATTACAATTCTTGATCTAATAATTCACAGCAGGGCCCATTGCTGCACCCACCAAGAGTAACTGTCAGGGCTTACAGCGTTGTGGCACCAGCACCACCATCAAAGGCCCAATTTTTACTACCACTGTTCAACAATTATATGTAATTAAAATTCCTGATATAATAGTTGACAGCAGGGCGTTCCAGCACCAACCAAGAGTAACTGTGAGTGCTTACAGTGTTGTGCCAACACCAACAACTAAGGGGCCTATTTCTGCAGAGTATATACGGCAGGTCCCTACTTTCAAACATCCAACTTACAAACGACTCCTACTTGCAAACGCAAGGAGACAACAGGAAGTGAGAGGAAATCTACCCCTAGGAAGGAAAATTCTCTCCTGTAAGAATAAATATGGGAGAAAGGTGTCTCCTCTGTACTGATGCTTTATCAGCAATCCTTGTTTCAAGAAAAACACCACATTTCAAAAACAGTTGTCATTGGGACGGAAAGTGAGGTGAAATGTTCTGAACAGGGGCACAGACAGCAAAACAAATGTTACAGGGGTGATAACCCTTACCTATGTTTTCCAAAAAGTTTAAAAATAGATTTTTGGTCTGGAGCTACACTTCAACAATGTACCTGTTCAAAATTACAAACAGATTCTACATAAGAACAAACCTACAGTCCCTGTCTTGTATGCACCGCCTGTATACGGCTGTTCAGAGTATATAGGGCCTTTTTTATTTTATGTGCGGGGTTCCCCTTAATATCCATACAAGACCCAAAGGGGCTGGTAATGGGTTGGGGTAGGGGGGGGGGGGGTCATGGGGTAGCTATGCCATTTTTCTTAAAGATTTTCATCCATATTACCGGGACCAGACATTACATTAAAGCCGCAAGCAGTTTTAAATGGCTTTTTTTCCCTTTAGAAGTGTCATTTTGTGCAGGGACAGTTCTAAACACGGGAAACACGTGGCACTTCACAGGCATACTTTAGACACCCCCCAGGTACGATATTTAAAGGAATATTTGACTTTTTTTTTTTCACTTTATGCATCATTAAAATGACTGCTCCCGAAAAACGACCGTTTTTAAAACTTCTTTTTGCATTGATACATGTCCCCTGGTGCAGAACCCGGGTTCCCAAACCCTTTTTAGGACAATAACATGCATAATAGTTGTTATAATTAGCACTTTAGAATTCGAACGTTCGCATCCATTGTATTTAATAGGGTTCTAATGTTCGTACGAACTTTCGGTCCGTTCGCGGGTTCTGGTGCGAACCGAACCCGGGGGTGTTCGGCTCATCACTAACCAGCACCCATCAATGCAGCCTCACCAGCGCCCATCAAATGCAGCCTCACCAGCGCCCATCAAATGCAGCCTCACCAGCGCCCATCAAATGCAGCCTCACCAGTGCCCATCAAATGTAGCCTCACTAGCGCCCATCAAATGTAGCCTCAGCAGCGCCAATCAATGCAACCTACCAGCACCCATCAAATGCAGCCTCACCAGAGCCCATCAATGCAGCCTCACCAGCACCCATCAAATGCAGCCTCACCAGAGCCCATCAATGCAGCCTCACCAGAGCCCATCAATGCAGCCTCACCAGAGCCCATCAATGCAGCCTCACCAGCACCAATCAAATGCAGCCTACCAGCGCCCATCAAATGCAGCCTCACCAGCACCAATCAAATGAAGCCTACCAGCACTCATGAATGCAGCCTGCCGGTGCCCATCAATGAACGTTTGCTTGCTTCCATTCATTCTGCAAACGGAGCGGTGGCTGCCTGCTGATGCTGAGGCTTAGTTGCTTGCTGCAGAGAGAAGAGAGTAGGAACACCAGTGGACAGGCGCCCTAGGCAGCAGGGCACCCTAGGTGGCTGCCTAGTTTGCCTAGTGGTAGCACCGGCCCATGGTCAGCAACAATACTCAGGTAGGCCGTGCTGTTTAACCGATGCTCAATTGGTACTAAGGGGCCCAAAGTGTGCCAAGAAAATATCCCCCCCACCATTACACCCCCACCACCAGCCTGAATCAGAGATACAAGGCAGGATGGATCCATGCGCCAAATTCTTACCCTGACCATCTGAATGTCGCAGCTGAAATCCAGACTCATCAGACCAGGCAACGTTTTTCCAATCTTCTATTGTCTAATTTTGGTGATCCTGTGCCAATTGTAGCCTCAGTTTCCTGTTCTTAGCTGACAGGAGTGGCACCCGGTGTGGCCTTCTGCTGCTGTAGCCCATCTGCCGTGTTGTGTGTTCAGAGATGGTATTCTGCATACCTTGGGTGTAACGAGTTTTTATTAGAGTTACTGTTGCCTTTCTATCATCTGGAACCAGTCTGTCCATTCTCCTCTGACCTCAACAAGTAATTTTCCTCCACACAACCGCCACTCACTGGATATTTTCTCTTTTTCCCACCATTCTCTGTAATCCAGAGAGATGGCTGTGTGTGAAAATCCCAGAAATACTCAGACCGGCCCGTCTGCCACCAACAACCACGCCACCTTCAAAGTCACTTAAATCCCCTTTCTTCCCAATTCTGATGCTCGGTTTAAACTTCAGCAAGTCATCTTCACCACGTCTAGATGCCTAAATGCATTGAGTTGCTGCCATTAGTGATGAGCCGAACACCCCCGGGTTCGGTTCGCACCAGAACCCGCGAACGGACCGAAAGTTCGTACGAACATTAGAACCCTATTAAATACAATGGATGCGAACGTTTGAATTCTAAAGTGCTAATTATAACGACTATTATGCATGTTATTGTCCTAAAAAGGGTTTGGGAACCCGGGTTCTGCACCAGGGGACATGTATCAATGCAAAAAGAAGTTTTAAAAACGGTCGTTTTTCGGGAGCAGTCATTTTAATGATGCATAAAGTGAAAAAAAAAAAGTCAAATATTCCTTTAAATATCGTACCTGGGGGGTGTCTAAAGTATGCCTGTGAAGTGCCACGTGTTTCCCGTGTTTAGAACTGTCCCTGCACAAAATGACACTTCTAAAGGAAAAAAAAGCCATTTAAAACTGCTTGCGGCTTTAATGTAATGTCTGGTCCCGGTAATATGGATGAAAATCTTTAAGAAAAATGGCATAGCTACCCCATGACCCCCCCCCCCTACCCCAGCCCATTACCAGCCCCTTTGGGTCTTGTATGGATATTAAGGGGAACCCCGCACACAAAATAAAAAAGGCCCTATATACTCTGAACAGCCGTATACAGGCGGTGCATACAAGACAGGGACTGTAGGTTTGTTCTTATGTAGAATGTGTTTGTAATTTTGAACACGTACATTGTTTAAGTGTAGCTCCAGCCCAAAAATCTATTTTTAAACTTTTTGGAAAACATAGGTAAGGGCTATCACCCCTGTAACATTTGTTTTGCTGTCTGTGCCCCTGTTCAGAACATTTCACCTCACTTTCCGTCCCAATGACAACTGTTTTTGAAATGTGGTGTTTTTATTGAAACAAGGATTGGTGATAAAGCATCAGTACAGAGGAGACACCTTTCTCCCATATTAATTCTTACAGGAGAGAATTTTCCTTCCTAGGGGTAGATTTCCTCTCACTTCCTGTTGTCTTCTTGCGTTTGCAAGTAGGAGTCGTTTGTAAGTTGGATGTTTGAAAGTAGGGACCTGCCGTATATACTCTGCAGAAATAGGCCCCTTAGTTGTTGGTGTTGGCACAACACTGTAAGCACTCACAGTTACTCTTGGTGGGTGCTGGAACGCCCTGCTGTCAACTATTATATCAGGAATTGTAATTACATATAATTGTTGAACAGTGGTAGTAAAAATTGGGCCTTTGATGGTGGTACTGGTGCCACAACACTGTAAGCCCTCAGAGTTACTCTTGGTGGGTGCAGCAATGGGCCCTGCTGTGAATTATTAGATCAAGAATTGTAATTACATGCCCCTGTTGAACAGGGGCTGAAAAATTGGGCCTTAGGCACTGGTGGCACAACACTGCAACCCCTCACAGATACTGTACTTGGAGCACAGCAATGAGCCCTGTTGCAAAGTATTGCTTCAAAAATTGTAATTACACGCCCCTGTTAAACAGGGGCTGAAAAATTGGGCCTTAGGCACTGGTGGCACAACACTGCAACCCCTCACAGATACTGTACTTGGAGCACAGCAATGAGCCCTGTTGCAAAGTATTGCTTCAAAAATTGTAATTACACGCCCCTGTTAAACAGGGGCTGAAAAATTGGGCGTTAGGCACTGGTGGCGGCACCCATAAACAAAAATGATCTTCCAAGCTATCATCATTAATCGTATCATTGAGGACTCGGAGGAGGAGGATAGCCAGTCAACATAACAGCACAGGCACTCAGCATCAGCATCAGTCTTGAAGGGATGTGACATGTTAAAATCAATTAGTCTGTTATATCAGCATCAGGTGTGTGGTAGCTGGTGGTGATCCAAGACTGGTTCATCTTGATGAAAGTCAGTCGATCAACCGAGTCGGTGGACAGGCGCACCCTGTGATCCGTGACAAATCCTCCAGCAGCACTGAATGTGCGTTCCGAAAGAACGCTGGATGCAGGACAGGCCAGTAGCTCAATTCTATACTGTGCAAGCTCTGGCCAGTGATCCATCCTCAAGACCCAGTAAGCCAGAGGATTTTCGGTGGGGAAGGTGTCCAAGTCTGACCTTGCCCCTAGATATTCCTGCACCATGTTTATCAGACGCTGGCGATGGTTGCTGGAACCGATCATACTTTGGGGCTGCGGACTAAAGAATTGTCTGAACGCATCGTCAGACGGCCACCTTCCCCACCGCTCCTTCTTTGACTGGCCGAAGCCTCAGCAACTTGTTGTCCAGGACCAGGAGTTTGTAACCTCCCAGTCTCTGGGAACGCGTTGCACAGACCTTTCTGCAAGGCCTCCCGGAGTTGTCTCATCCTCTGCTCCCTCTGCGACGGTAACATAAGGTCCGCAACCTTACCCTTGTACCGTGGATCAAGGAGAGTGGCCAGCCAGTAATGGTCCCTCTCCTTGATCCGAAGAATACGAGGATCCTTCCGCAGACTTTGCAGGATCAGGGAGGCCATGCAGCGTAGGTTAGCTGAGGCATTCGGTCCGGAGTCCTCTGGGTCACTAAGGACGACATGATCCGCAGCCACCTCCTCCCAGCCACGTACAAGTCCACGGGTTTCTTGGGACTGTAAATCATCCCTAAAAGACTGCTGCTGTTGATGCTGCTGAGTGCCAGGCTCCACCTCCATGCTGACACAATCCTCCTCCTCCTCCTCCTCCTCGTCCTCTTCCTGTGCGATGGGTGGGACAGAAGGAACACTGTCTGGGTAAAGGGGGCCTTGAGAGGCAAGGAAGTCCTCCTCTTCCTGCCTCTGTTCTGCCTCAAGTGCCCTGTCCATTATTCCACGCAGCGTGTGCTCCAACAGGTGGACAAGAGGTACAGTGTCACTGATGCATGCACTGTCACTGCTCACCATCCTCGTGGCCTCCTCAAATGGTTCCAGGACAGTGCATGCATCCCTGATCATGCCCCACTGGCGTGGAGAAAAAAAACCAAGCCCCCCTGACCCTGTCCTGGTGCCGTAGTCACACAGGTACTCATTGATGGCCCTCTGCTGCGTGTGCAGCCGCTGCAGCATGGCCAACGTTGAGTTCCACCTGGTGGGCATGTCACATATAAGGCGGTTCTTGGGCAGGTTCAACTCCTTTTGCAGCTCAGCCAGGCGAGCACTGGCATTATAAGATCTGCGGAAATGCACACAGACTTTCCTGGCCTGCCTCAGGACATCCTGTAAGCCCGGGTACCTGCCCAAGAACCGCTGCACCACCAGGTTAAGGACGTGAGCCACACAGGGCACATGGGTCAGTTGTCCCTGTCGGAGGGCGGAGAGGAGGTTGGTGCCATTGTCGCAAACCACCATTCCTGGCTTAAGCTGGCGTGGCGTCAACCACCTCTCGGCCTGGCCCTGCAGAGCAGACAGGACCTCTGCCCCAGTGTGGCTTCTGTCCCCCAAACACACCAGCGCAAGCACGGCATGGCATCTTTTTGCCTGCGTACTTGCGTAGCCTCTTGAACGCCTACGGAGCACCGCTGGTTCAGAGGAAAAAGCACAGGAAGAGGCCATGGAGGAAGAAGAAGAGGAGGGGGTGGAGGAGAGAGGTGTGTCACAACCAGTAGTAGCATTTTGGAGGCGTGGCGGTGGAACAACCTCCAACACTACTGCACCTTGTCCTGCATCCTTCCCAGCTGCCAAAAGAGTGACCCAATGGGCCGTGAAAGAAAGGTAACGTCCCTGTCCATGCCTGCTGGACCATGAGTCAGCGGTAATATGCACCTTACCGCTGACCGCCCTGTCCAGCGAGGCCAAGACATTGCCTTCCACATGCCGGTATAGAGCCGGAATAGCCTTCCGTGAGAAAAAGTGGCGTTTGGGAACCTGCCACTGAGGAACCGCACATTGCACAAACTCACGGAAGGGGGCCGAGTCTACCAACTGAAAAGGCAGCAGTTGAAGCGCTAGCAATTTAGCCAAGCTAGCATTCAACCGCTGGGCATGTGGATGGCTGGGAGTGAACTTCTTTCGACGGTCCAGCAGCTGGGGCAGGGAAATTTGCCTGCTAGAATCGGACGTCGGTGTACTGCTAGCAGAGTGGCCGCAAGTACTTGGCTGTGACACACCTAATTCTACACCTTCATTCCTCTCAGTGCAGGTTTCAGAGAGGACTGAAGGTATAGTGGGGTTGGAGATCCCAGCTGATGCGGTGCAAGGAGAGGTCCGCTTTGTTCTTTGGTGTGGGTCTTTGAGGTAGGCTTGTCAACGAGCTGCATGGCAGGTCAACATATGTCTGGTCAGGCATGTGGTACCCAAGCGGCTGATGTTTTGGCCACGCGATATACACTTGAGACATATGTTGCAAACAGCAGCTGTGCGATCTGATGCACTAGCCTCAAAAAAGGCCCACACCAAAGAACTTTTTGAATGACGGGCAGAGGCAGCGCCCTGCACAGGCGGAGCTCTGCGTTGTGATTCCGTCGGTGTACTGCCCTTACGCTGGCCACCAAAGGGCATCCTGCCTTGTTGGAGATGTGCCTCCTCCTCATCCTCCTCCTCCTCCTCTCTCCTATTAGGCACCCACGTGGAGTCAGTGACCTCATCATCCCCTCCCTCCTCATCACTGGAGCCAATCTGGCAGTATGCTGCAGCTGCTGGAACATGACTGCCAGATTGGTGTCCTTCTTGAGCATCCCCTCTGTCTGCTCTCACGCTACTGCCTTCCTCTAGCTGGGTTTCATCATCAGACCCTTCGAAACGCTGGGCATCCTCCTGGAGCATGTACCCAACACTGTGCTCAAACAGTTCGGGGGACTCCTCAGGAGGAGGACATGGTGGGTCTAGGGAAGGAGTGACTGATGATGAGTCTGACATTGATACCAGGGAAGAGGACGCTTTGGCAGCTGCTTTGCCAGTACCCTGAGCCTGGGTGAGAGAGGATGAGGAGGAGGAGGAGGGCTTGGTCATCCACTCTACCAAGTCTTTGGCATGATGTGGCTCAACATGTCCAGCTGCCGAAAAGAAGGACAAGCGTGTCCCATGGCCATGTGCTGATGACAATGCACCGCGTCCACGACCAGCACTGTTGCCCCCAGACACAGAGCCTGCTTGCCCTCTTTTATTGCCTCCTGACTGTCTGCCTCTCCTTGTTTGCCTTCCAGACATTCTAATGGATGGCCTGCAGGGAGATGGGAAAAAAAGCAATAAGGGCTACCTTCAGGTGTCCTTCTCTGTCCCTTTACTTAAGGATTTCTAAATATGGTTGAGGATGATTGCTTTCGCACAGAATAGCACAATGACAATTTCCCTGACTGTCCAAAAAACAAGGATTTCAAAGATGGTTGATGAGGAATGCTTTAGCACAGTATAGCACAATGAGAATTTCCCTCACTGTCCTTCCCTGTCCCTACAAACAAGGTTTAGCACAGTAAAACACACTGACACTCTCCCTACCTATAGTTTTCTGTCCCTATAAAAAATGTTTTTTTAAAGATGGTTGATGAGGAATGCTTTAGCACAGTATAGCACAATGAGAATTTCCCTCACTGTCCTTCCCTGTCCCTACAAACAAGGTTTAGCACAGTCAAACACACTGACACTCTCCCTACCTATAGTTTTCTGTCCCTATAAAAAAAATGTTTTTTTAAAGATGGTTGATGAGGAATGCTTTAGCACAGTATAGCACAATGAGAATTTCCCTCACTGTCCTTCCCTGTCCCTACAAACAAGGTTTAGCACAGTAAAACACACTGACACTCTCCCTACCTATAGTTTTCTGTCCCTATAAAAAAAATAGGATTTTTATAACAGCTTACCTGTAAAATCCTTTTCTTGGAGTACATACGGGACACAGAGCGACATAGTCATTACTAATGGGTTATATAGATACCGTCAGGTGCTGGCACTGGCAACTTCCAAAACCGGAAGTACCCTCCCCTATATAAGCCCCTCCCATCCGGGAGCACCTCAGTTTTGTAGCAAAGCAATAAGTGTCCCTAAAGAGGGGCGGGAGCTCTGTGTCCCGTGATGTACTCCAAGAAAAGGATTTTACAGGTAAGCTGTTATAAAAATCCTATTTTCTTTCTCGTACATCACGGGACACAGAGCGACATAGTCATTACTAATGGGATGTCCTAAAGCAATGCCAAATGAGGGGGGGGGATACACCATATATAAGCTGAGCGCTATCAGACATGAGGATCTTTTGCGGCCTGCAACACACTGCGCCCAAAGGCGACATCCTCCTGACTTCTGACGTCTACCTGGTAGAACCTAGTAAACGTGTGAACTGAAGACCATGTTGCGGCCTTACAGATTTGAGCCAGGGAGGCCTGGTGATGCACTGCCCATGAAGTTCCAACTGCTCTCGTGGAGTGCGCTCTAACTTTGAACGGAGGCGGTCTCCTTCTCAAGCCATAGGCTTGCATAATGACCTGTCGAATCCACTTGGCTAAAGTAGATTTTGACGCTGCCTGACCCTTTCTGGGGCCTTCCGGCAGAATAAACAAAGTATCCGTTCTGCGAATCTGAGCAGTGGCTTTTAGATAAGCTTTAACTGCTCTTACTACATCCAAAGAATGCAATAACTTTTCCTCTACCGAAGTAGGTTTGGGGAAAAAAGAAGGAAGAACCACATCTTGGTTCAAATGAAACCTCGATACCACCTTAGGAAGAAAGGCTGGATGAGGACGTAACACTACTCTGTCCTTATGGATAACCAGATATGGCTCCTTACAGGACATAGCTGCTAATTTCGATACTCTTTTAGCCGAACAAATGGCTACTAGAAAAATCAATTTCCTGGTGAGAAGCACCAAGGAAATATGCTGTAATGGTTCAAATGGTTGTTTCTGTAGAACCGACAGAACCAAGTTTAGATCCCATGGACATATGGGAATATTAACCGGAGGACTAATACGCATCACTCCTTGTATAAAGGCTTTGACTAATGAATGCGAAGCCAAGGGCCTTTGAAAAAATATTGACAAGGCCGAAATCTGACCCTTGATAGTACTCAAGGCAAGCTTCCTATCTACAGCCCATTGTAGGAAGTCCAGAATCCTACCTATTACGTATTTACGTGGATGCCATTTCCTGGCCTCACACCAGGCGATGTACGCCTTCCAGATTCTATAGTAGATCTGCCTGGATACCGGTTTCCTGGCATTGATCATGGTAGACACCACAGCATTAGAGAGCCCTCTCTTTTTTAGAATGTGGGCTTCAATAGCCAGGCCGTCAAACCTAGGGCTGGTAAGGAAGGGTGGTATATCGGTCCCTGCGAAAGCAGGTCCGGACGATGTGGGAGGGTCCAAGGACTCCCCACAGACATTTTTACAATCTCCGCGTACCACGCTCTTCGGGGCCACGCTGGAGCCACCGGAATCACTGTTTCTTTTCTACCCTGATTCTGCGGAGTAATCGAGGTAACCATTGTGGCGGTGTGAATGCATATATCAGCTTGAACTGATCCCAAGGGAACACTAGGGCATCCGAGCCGCAAGCTAGGGGATCCCTTGTCCGAGAGACAAACCTGTCCCCCTTTGCGTTGAATCTGGATGCTAGAAGATCTACATCCGATGTTCCCCACCGCTGACATATTGTCCAGAAAACCTCGGGGTGAAGGGACCCTTCCTCTGGGCCTAATTGCTGGCGACTTAGAAAGTCCGCCTTCCAATTCTCCACTCCTGGAATGAATACCGCAGATATGGCTGGGACATATTTTTCTGCCCATTTCAGGATGTAATTTACTTCCCTCTGGGCTGCACGACTCCTGGTGCCCCCCTGATGATTGATATATGCCACTGCTGTGGCATTGTCTGATTGAATTCTGACAGGGGACCCTTGGAGTTTGGATGTCCATGCTACTAGGGCATACCGGGCTGCTCGTATCTCTAAGAGATTGATGGGCAGGGCCTTTTCTGCATCCGACCATCTGCCCTGGAGAGACTATTGCTCCAGTACTGCTCCCCAGCCTATAAGGCTGGCATCTGTAGTGACCACCTTCCAAGAAATCGGACTGAAGGATTTCCTTTTTTCCAGATTCTGGGGAACCAACCACCAACGGAGGCTCTTGCGAACGGAAGGGGACAAGGACATTGTAAGTCTAGGGCCTGAACTTTTTTGTTCCAGGCTGACAGTATGGCCCCTTGCAAATTCCTTGAATGAAATTGACCGTAGGGTACTGCTTCGAATGATGCCACCATTTTTCCCAGCAGCCTCATATACAGGCGTATGGACGGCTGTCTTTTTTGTACCCACTAAGTGGATCAAATCTTTCAAAGACAACACCTTTCCTCGAGGCAAGAATATTTTTCTCTGGCCTGAATCCAACCTTAGCCCCAAGTATTCCAGACTTTTGACTGGTTTTTAGGGCTGACTTGTCTCGGTTGATAATCCAACCGTGAGATTCCAGATACTTGATTGTCTTGTGAACGACCACGTCTAGTTTTTTCACTGAGTGGTCTATCAGCAATAAGTCATCCAGATATGCCATTATCATTACACCTTGTGTTCTTAGATTGGCCAATAAAGGGCCAGAATTTTTGTAAACACTCGTGGTGCTGTGGCCAAACCGAAGGGTAAGGCTCTGAACTGAAAATGGCGCCCTTCTACTGCAAAGCGTAGAAATTTTTGGTGGACTGGAAAGATGGGAATGTGCAAATAAGCATCTTTGATGTCGATCGCGGCTAACCAATCCTCCCCTTGTAGGGCAGTGGCCACCGATCGGATCGACTCCATTGGAAAGTCCTGATATACAGGAATTTGTATAGCCCTTTTAGAATTAATATGGGCCTCCCGTCCGCGTTTGCTTCGGGACTGTAAAGAGGTTTGAGTAAAACCCAAACCCTCATTCTTCCAGGGGAACCTCCATAATTACTCCTTGGAGCAATAGTTGTTCTAGTGCCAACAGGAGGGACTCTCTCTTCCGGGGATCCCTTGGCACGTTTGACCTAAAAAATGGGAAGGAGGAGAGTCTTTTAACTCCAAACTGTATCCCAAACCTACTGCGGAGAGCACCTATCTGTCTTGATCGTGTCCCGCCAGGTCTCTTGCGAACAACTGGAGTCCTCCCCCCACCCGACTGAGTGGGGGCTTCAATGAATTTAACTTTGGGGGAGGTTTTGTACCTCCCCTGACCCAGGGTTTCTCATTACCCTGCTACTGTCCCTGTTTTTTTACCCCCGGGATTTGACCGAGGAGGCCGTCGGAACTGTTACACAGCCGATGCCCCAGGGACTGGAGAAGCAGGCCTCTCAAAGAGGGACCTCTAACTCTGTTTTTAACCGGCAAGAGCGTATTTTTACCGCTGGAAATTTTCTGGATATATTTGTCCAGGTTTTCCCTGAATAAGCATTCACCATGAAACGGGACGCTAACCAGCCATTCTTTACAGGGAGCTTCAGCAGACCAGTTTTTGAGCCATAGGAGCCTACGCATATGTACTATAGACAGCGTAAGGCGGGAGGCCTGGTGGACTGAATCCTCTATGGCGTCAACCGCAAAGCCTAAGGCTCTAGGTAGATCAGCTAGGGCAAAGCCTGCTGATCTGTCAAGTCCCTCAAGACCTGTTTCAACTGATCCTTCACTGCTTAGCAGACCCCAATAGCTGCTACTGCTGGTTGTATCACCAAGCAGATTTTCATAAGGACTCCAATCTTTTATCTATTGGGTTCTTGAACATTTGGACATTATCCACTGGACATGTCAGTGATTTATACATACAAGAGATGGCTGCGTCCACTGTAGGGACCTTCCATTTTTTTTTTGATGAACTTATCCTCCATGGGATAGACCACCGGAAATCTCTTGGGGGAATAAATATTTTCTCAGGACGTTCCCAATCCTGGTAAATGAGCCCTTTCAGTAAAGGGTGAAGTGGAAAAGAACAAACAGTCTGGGGGCTTCCAGCGACCCCAACGAGGATACAGTAGTGGTTGATGGTTCCGCAAGGTGCATTTTTAAATGCTGATCAGACCATGTTAGTCAGAGACTGAACCCATAATCTTTCAGCTTGAGATGCTGAGAAAAGGTTCCCCCACTGTTGATTCCTCTATAACAGAATCAACCTCATCCTGATCCCCTTCAGGCAGGTCGATCCCTGTATGGGACTGTTGCTCTGCTAACAGGCACTCTGAAGGAGGAGACGGAGATCGGGCGTGCTTTCCCTGACAGGGAGGCAGCCTCTCTAATCCTCCCAGAGCTGAGGAAAAAACCTCCTCTGTTACATACACAGGAGCAGGTGAACTGAGGACAGCCACAGTACCAAGTACCCCTGCGGGGTCTCTACGGTCACTTACCTCTGAACTTCAGGGGAGACTGGTGCAGCAGAAGTATGCCCAAGATCCTCCGAGCCCGATGAGACCCCCTTCGCTTCCTGGAAGATTCAGTTCCGGAGCTTCTGGACGGCATATTCCTAAGCCTAAAGCTGAGGTATTCCAGCCGTAATACACCACTTTTACTGAGAATAGTCTAGCACAACTGCTGCTATATCACAGTTGGTGTCTACTAATGTGCCTTTCTAGGGGATGCCTGTATCAACCGCTTGCTGTATGCCTTTAAATGTTGCCAGCTCTGTCTCTGTACTTCATAGCCAGCTCACTACAATATTGTGTTTTTTTTTTAAACTGCTGGGACGCCCGCACATGCGCAGAAGCGCTGCGGCGAGCACAGAGCGTCATCCCCCAGGCTCCGCCCCCTTTCCCGGCTCACCTCTATATATAGAGGCGCGTGCACGCGCACGCGCGCGGCCACGTGCGCCTTCGGCGCTAATTTCAAAATATGGTAACAAGGGACAGGAGCCAGGGCCCCTCTTTGCCGCAGGCCGGGGGATGGACGAGCACTGCAACATGGCAGAGGAAGCAGTTTCCTATAAGAGAACTCACCATCTGCCTGGACTTTGCTCTGCTGAGAAGAAGCTAGTCCACATGACAAGAAAACATTCCACAGCGGCCTCTAGTGGACAAACACAGGTACCGCAGTCTAATATATTAAATATATATATAAAAATTTTTTTTTTTTTTTTTTTTTTCTTGACCACCATTAAAAATTATTACATTTTTTTAGTAGTTACAGGCATGCACAGAATTTTGCGGGAATACCATTAGGTAACAGACAGAAAGACAAATTAGGCTTGGGGGTCCCCCAATAGAACCAAGTTCCTGGGGGCCCCCACTTACCTGTTCCCCGCCGCAGGACTTTGTTTGGTCCACAAAAGCCCAAACTTCACCTATCACGGCAGGCATTGTAATCAAACCTTCAGGGACCGGGTTCCCAAGGATTCCACTCCCCTGGACCTGTATAGCACCCTGCACAGAAAACATCTTGGTCGTGGGTATGACCAGAGCTCTGGATCCCAGGGTCCAGCTCTCCTAAGAGAAGCATTACAGGCAAAACCTTGCTCTTCTCTGCAAGGCCCGGGTACCGACCGTTTAGCTATGAAGCTTTTTTGGTCGGATCCGGAATAGCTTACTGAGGCCCAAAAGAACCTGTACGCAAGCTCAGTGAAAAACACATGTTTCTTCTTGGCCAACACCTTAGACACTGGCAAAAAACTGAGGTGCTCCCGGATGGGAGGGGCTTATATAGGGGAGGGTACTTCCGGTTTTGGAAGTTGCCAGTGCCAGCACCTGACGGTATCTATATAACCCATTAGTAATGACTATGTCGCTCTGTGTCCCGTGATGTACGAGAAAGATTTTTTTTTTTAAAGATGGTTGATGAGGAATGCTTTAGCACAGTATAGCACAATGAGAATTTCCCTCACTGTCCTTCCCTGTCCCTACAAACAAGGTTTAGCACAGTAAAACACACTGACACTCTCCCTACCTATAGTTTTCTGTCCCTATAATTTTTTTTTTTAAAGATGGTTGATGAGGAATGCTTTAGCACAGTATAGCACAATGAGAATTTCCCTCACTGTCCTTCCCTGTCCCTACAAACAAGGTTTAGCACAGTAAAACACACTGACACTCTCCCTACCTATAGTTTTCTGTCCCTATAAAAAAATTTTTTTTAAAGATGGTTGATGAGGAATGCTTTAGCACAGTATAGCACAATGAGAATTTCCCTCACTGTCCTTCCCTGTCCCTACAAACAAGGTTTAGCACAGTAAAACACACTGACACTCTCCCTACCTATAGTTTTCTGTCCCTATAAAAATTTTTTTTTTAAAGATGGTTGATGAGGAATGCTTTAGCACAGTATAGCACAAGGAGAATTTCCCTCACTGTCCTTCCCTGTCCCTACAAACAAGGTTTAGCACAGTAAAACACACTGACACTCTCCCTACCTATAGTTTTCTGTCCCTATAAAAAAATTTTTTTTTAAAGATGGTTGATGAGGAATGCTTTAGCACAGTATAGCACAATGAGAATTTCCCTCACTGTCCTTCCCTGTCCCTACAAACAAGGTTTAGCACAGTAAAACACACTGACACTCTCCCTACCTATAGTTTTCTGTCCCTATAAAAATTTTTTTTTTTAAAGATGGTTGATGAGGAATGCTTTAGCACAGTATAGCACAATGAGAATTTCCCTCACTGTCCTTCCCTGTCCCTACAAACAAGGTTTAGCACAGTAAAACACACTGACACTCTCCCTACCTATAGTTTTCTGTCCCTATAAAAATGTTTTTTTAAAGATGGTTGATGAGGAATGCTTTAGCACAGTATAGCACAATGAGAATTTCCCTCACTGTCCTTCCCTGTCCCTACAAACAAGGTTTAGCACAGTAAAACACACTGACACTCTCCCTACCTATCCTTCTCTTTCCCTAAACTAAAGGAATCCAGGTTAAGCAAGAAAGAAAAAATGTCACTGTCCCTGCCTATGCTTCTCTTTCCCTGCTCCGGAACACACTACACTAGGCCGCCGTGCTGGCGGCCTTTTATAGTGTGGGGCGTGTACTAAACACCCTCAGCAATAATTGGCCACAGGCATCCTGCCTGTGGCCAATCATTGCTCTCCTCGCTGCCGGCGCTGTGATTGGCCAAGCATGCGGGGTCACAGTGCATGCTTGGCCAATCACAGCGCCTGGATGACACTGCGATGGCGTAGTGCATTGTGGGCCGCGAATTAGGCGCGAACGGCCCAAATCGTTCGTTGTTCGGCGAACGATCGAACAGCCGATGTTCGAGTCGAACACCGAGCTCATCCCTAGCTGCCATGTGATTGGCTGATTAGCAATTTGTGCTACCAAGCAATTGAACAGGCGTACCTAATAAAGTGTCCAGTGAGTGTATATCATAATAAATACCCAGATATCCATTATGACACATGTATTTCCTGCAGAGAATTGGCAGAGTAAATAAAAATGAACATAGAAGGAAGACAGTAACGATGTACGTTTCATGTTCCTGAAAGTGAACCGTTTCCAGGAAATGAGATGAATCATCTTTAACTGGACACCACTGGTTGCAGAGAGCCTGGCAGAGCAAATCTTCACATATTACAGGCACAGATGCTTTCACAGTTTTATCATTGACAGCAAGGGGCAGTGCTGGGCTGTCTATGTGCCCACTGCTCCTGTTTATTGGCGGGCGTTCAGCGTCTTCATCTGGCCAGGTAAGTCCCATATTAAGCTAGTCATTTTTTTTTACCTGTACCCAGTGCTTGAAATGCACCAATAAAATGATTAAAGCCGTAGTAAAAACCAAAAGCAAACCTTTATTATATTGCTCCTTACTAATTCTTAGATGTGATGGCTGCATTAGTCTTATTTTATAAGCTTCCTTTCTTCTATTTTCATCTGGTGATCCAGCCAGCAAGTCTGTTGTTTTTTTCAACAGAACAAGCTCTCTTGCAGATGTAGCAGTTAAAGTGTTACTAAACCCAGGAGGAGCCTGCATTCACTAAATCTGGTCTCCCCAGGAGCCTGCATTCACTATATCTGGTCTCCCCAGGAGCCTGCATTCACTATATCTGGTCTCCCCAGGACCCGGCATTCACTATATCTGGTCTCCCCAGGAGCCTGCATTCACTATATCTTGTCTCCCCAGGACCCTGCATTCCTTATATCTGGTCTCCCCAGGACCCTGCATTCACTATATCTGGTCTCCCCAGGAGCCTGCATTCACTATATCTGGTCTCCCCAGGAGCCTGCATTCACTATATCTGGTCTCCCCAGGTCCCAGGATTCACTATATCTGGTCTCCTCAGGAGCCTGCATTCACTATATCTGGTCTCCTCAGGAGCCTGCATTCACTATATCTGGTCTCCCCAGGAGCCTGCATTCACTATATCTGGTCTCCTCAGGACCCTGCTTTCACTATATCTGGTCTCCTCAGGACCCTGCAGTCACTATATCTGGTCTCCCCAGGAGCCTGCATTCACTATATCTGGTCTCCCCAGGAGCCTAAATTCACTATATCTGGTCTCCCCAGAATCCTGCATTCACTATATCTGGTCTCCCCAGGAGCCTGCATTCACTATATCTGGTCTCCTCAGGAGCCTGCATTCACTATATCTGGTCTCCCCAGGAGCCTGCATTCACTATATCTGGTCTCCTCAGGACCCTGCTTTCACTATATCTGGTCTCCTCAGGACCCTGCAGTCACTATATCTGGTCTCCCCAGGAGCCTGCATTCACTATATCTGGTCTCCCCAGGAGCCTAAATTCACTATATCTGGTCTCCCCAGAATCCTGCATTCACTATATCTGGTCTCCCCAGGAGCCTGCATTCACTATATCTGGTCTCCCCAGGACCCAGCATTCACTATATCTGGTCTCCTCAGGAGCCTGCATTCACTATATCTGGTCTCCTCAGGAGCCTGCTTTCACTATATCTGGTCTCCTCAGGAGCCTGCATTCACTATATCTGGTCTCCCCAGGAGCCTGCATTCACTATATCTGGTCTCCCCAGGAGCCTAAATTCACTATATCTGGTCTCCCCAGAATCCTGCATTCACTATATCTGGTCTCCCCAGGAGCCTGCATTCACTATATCTGGTCTCCCCAGGTCCCGGCATTCACTATATCTGGTCTCCTCAGGAGCCTGCATTCACTATATCTGGTCTCCTCAGGAGCCTGCATTCACTAAATCTGGTCTCCCCAGGAGCCTGCATTCACTATATCTGGTCTCCCCAGGAGCCTGCATTCACTATATCTGGTCTCCCCAGGACCCGGCATTCACTATATCTGGTCTCCCCAGGAGCCTGCATTCACTATATCTTGTCTCCCCAGGACCCTGCATTCCTTATATCTGGTCTCCCCAGGACCCTGCATTCACTATATCTGGTCTCCCCAGGAGCCTGCATTCACTATATCTGGTCTCCCCAGGAGCCTGCATTCACTATATCTGGTCTCCCCAGGAGCCTGCATTCACTATATCTGGTCTCCCCAGGACTCGGGCATTCACTATATCTGGTCTCCCCAGGAGCCTGCATTCACTATATCTTGTCTCCCCAGGACCCTGCATTCACTGTCTGGTCTCCCCAGAATCCTGCATTCACTATATCTGGTCTCCCCAGGAGCCTGCATTCACTATATCTGGTCTCCCCAGGTTCCGGCATTCACTATATCTGGTCTCCTCAGGAGCCTGCATTCACTATATCTGGTCTCCTCAGGAGCCTGCATTCACTATATCTGGTCTCCCCAGGAGCCTGCATTCACTATATCTGGTCTCCTCAGGACCCTGCTTTCACTATATCTGGTCTCCTCAGGACCCTGCAGTCACTATATCTGGTCTCCCCAGGAGCCTGCATTCACTATATCTGGTCTCCCCAGGAGCCTAAATTCACTATATCTGGTCTCCCCAGAATCCTGCATTCACTATATCTGGTCTCCCCAGGAGCCTGCATTCACTATATCTGGTCTCCTCAGGAGCCTGCATTCACTATATCTGGTCTCCCCAGGAGCCTGCATTCACTATATCTGGTCTCCTCAGGACCCTGCTTTCACTATATCTGGTCTCCTCAGGACCCTGCAGTCACTATATCTGGTCTCCCCAGGAGCCTGCATTCACTATATCTGGTCTCCCCAGGAGCCTAAATTCACTATATCTGGTCTCCCCAGAATCCTGCATTCACTATATCTGGTCTCCCCAGGAGCCTGCATTCACTATATCTGGTCTCCCCAGGTCCCGGCATTCACTATATCTGGTCTCCTCAGGAGCCTGCATTCACTATATCTGGTCTCCTCAGGAGCCTGCATTCACTATATCTGGTCTCCCCAGGAGCCTGCATTCACTATATCTGGTCTCCCCAGGAGCCTGCATTCACTATATCTGGTTCAGGAGCCTAAATTCACTATATCTGGTCTCCCCAGGAGCCTGCATTCACTATATCTGGTCTCCCCAGGAGCCTGCATTCACTATATCTGGTCTCCCCAGGAGCCTAAATTCACTATATCTGGTCTCCCCAGGATCCTGCATTCACTATATCTGGTCTCCCCAGGAGCCTGCATTCACTATATCTGGTCTCCCCAGGAGCCTAAATTCACTATATCTGGTCTCCCCAGGAGCCTGCATTCACTATATCTGGTCTCCCCAGGAGCCTGCATTCACTATATCTGGTCTCCCCAGGAGCCTAAATTCACTATATCTGGTCTCCCCAGGATCCTGCATTCACTATATCTGGTCTCCCCAGGAGCCTAAATTTACTATATCTGGTCTCCCCAGGAGCTTAAATTCACTATATCTGGTCTCCCCAGGACCCTGCATTCACTATTTCTGGTCTCCCCAGGACCCTGCATTCACTATATCTGGTCTCCCCAGGAGCCTAAATTCACTATATCTGGTCCCCCCAGGACCAATGGCGTCCCTAGGGGGGGACCAGAGGGGGCCCTGGCCCCCCCAACATTATGCTGTGCCCCACCATGTGCCCCCCCCCCCCCCCCAAAAAAAATATTTTATTTTTTTTTGCATTTTTTTTTTCGCTCGGGCTGCTGCTGGGGTAACATAGTCTCTCCTGAGAGGGAGAGCGTCCCCAGTCAGCTCCTGCGGGGGATTCCTCCCCCCTCCCTCTGCTCGCTGACACTGCATAATGCGAGCGCTCACACAACCACAGCCGCCCGATCTGCTCCTTTCCCTGCATCCTCATTGGCACGGAGAAGAGCGAGTTGCAGGAAGGACTCCACGAGCACTGTGGGAGGGGGGCCCAAGCCTTCATCTCAGTTACTGAAAAAACAGACTGATTTCTCCTGTCCTTAGGACAGTAGAACCAGCCTGTAAATTCCGAGAATGGTGACTGCAAGCTGAGCCGAGTGCCAGTCTATGACACTCTTTCACAGCCCAGCGAGTCCAGCCACCCCCCTCACTCTCCTCACATACGAGCAGGGAGCAATACAGCTCCTCCTCCTCCTTCCAGTCCCGCCCACACTATCCCGGCGTGCTGTATCTGAAGAGAGGGGATGTGTGGGCGGGAAATATGAAAATCAGCAACATTCCTGGCTGTGTGTGAATGATGCCTGAGATTCTAGCCTGGACCGTGGGTAAGTGTGTGCACTGCAGACTGCAGTACACTGTAATCACTGAACTGCATTATCTCCATCCCTTCTCTCCCCCATCTGTCTCCCTCCCCCTCTCCTGTTCTTTCAAGACATTCACAATTTACTTTCACTTTCAGTTAGGCAGGTAATAGACGGTGCACATTTCTTTCCTGCATCCACAGATTGCAGGAAAGAAACTTGCATAATTCCCCCATCAACACAGACAGTGCTGACAGGGGAATATCCCTCCTGCCCAGCAATTGTATTCTCCCGACAAACAGTGATTATCACTAGTGGCTATAGCAATCACTAGTAATAATCATAAGAGAATCTGCTCATAATGGTTCGAATCTCAGCCAGTTCCTGCTGAACCAGCTGAGATTTAAACTGTCTATGGCTGGTCTTAGCTCTTTGGCAGCCCATACATTGATCACCGGAACGCCAGCACCCAAGCTGAAGGTGCCTGGGTGCGGCCGCATCTTCTGGCTCCGGACTCTAACCCCGTGATCAGGGCGTCCGCCCCTTTTATGACCTCTCCCTTCGCGCCACAGCGGGTTCCCCGCCCCGCTGTACCAGCTCCAGGGGAATACAAAAAGGTACAGTCTTGAGGTGCAAGCCCAACCCCGGTCCAAGGCAACAACGCCACCTATAGGCCAGCGGGAACTTCACACCACCAGAGTCCTCCAAGATTCACAAAGGGAACCTTGAATTTTCTAACAATCAAGGCATCTGGGTTACACTACCACCCAGATGCTTTCCCTAAATTCAAGTACCCGCTACACCATCTACACATTATAGGTGGATGGGGGAATGTTCCCAGCGTGGACCAGTGCTGGAACAACCAGAGTTGCTGTCCTGTCCCGGCTATTCACAGCGCTGGTCTCTGTCTCCATGGTAGCGGCAGCAGCACATTGGAACCCAGTGCTGGTTACTTTATCGGGCTGATGTACAGGAGGGCCAGCACAATTTGTTGTTAAAGATGGGCTGGGCATGTTCAAAATTCCACATGCCAGAGCCTGTCAGGAAGCCCACACTGCACAGCGCTAATCACAGGCAATGAGACATTTCCCGGTCCGCAGCTCCACAGATCAGGAAATGTCTCACTGGCTGTGATTAGCACTGTGGAGTGTCGGCTTCCTGGCGGGATCGGGCATGTGGGTTTTAAAACACACCCAAGCCCATCTCTATTGGTTGTAGACAGTTGAGCTCCCTGCAGGTTGCTTAGCAGCAGTGGAGCCTTCTCTGACATGCTGATCATGATGCAATCCAGATGATGCTCCTAGTCAAATCCTAGTGTTAAATATCAGTGATTTTATTGATCGAAGCCCACACTTTACAGGTATAGAGCCCACATGGCTGCTGAACATACGGTTGATTATATATATGTGGTTGTACTCTTGATCCTAATAAATACTGTGTTTATTAGATCTGACTGGGAGCATCACTAGGATCACATCCCGATCAGCATGTCAACAGAGAAGGTTATACAGCATTACTGCTGCTAGGTGACCAGCTGGGGACTCGGCTCTCTATAACCAATAGTGCCAGCCTTCCCCTACATGCACGCATAATGTCACCAGCACAAAGTCCTAATAGACTGCCGCCGGTACCAAGGAGACAGATGCCAGACCAGCGCTGTCAATAACAGGGACAGGACAACTGGGGAACCCCACAGTGGCAGAACACCAGGGCCCGGTGGCAAGACAACCATTGCAACCCTGATAGTTCTCCCACTGCTTTGGACCCTTATATTTTCTTGGTGTGCTGGTGACATATATCTCTTGTTTTCTGCCACCCTGGTGGGGCCCCAGTATAGTAGGAAGGGAGCTCACTGCAGAAAATGTGAAAGAGCCCATTGTGGGATCGTAGTAAAGGGCCCCAGGATATATATATATATATATATATACATATATAATTGCATTTTATAGTTGGCCCCCCTACTTTTGTCCCTGTCCCCCCATGTGCCCCCCCTAAATATGAAAGCTGGAGACGCCACTGCCCAGGACCCTGCATTCACTATAACTGGTCTCCCCAGGACCCTGCATTCACTAGATCTGGTCTCCCCAGGACCCTGCATTCACTATATCTGGTCTCCCCGAGAGCCTAAATTCACTATATCTGGTCCCCCCAGGACCCTGCATTCACTATATCTGGTCTCCCCAGGACCCTGCATTCACTATATCTGGTCTCCCCAGGACCCTGCATTCACTATATCTCGTCTCCCCAGGACCCTGCATTCACTATATCTGGTCTCCCCGAGGGCCTAAATTCACTATATCTGGTCCCCCCAGGACCCTGCATTCACCATATCTCGTCTCCCCAGGACCCTGCATTCACTATATCTGGTCTCCCCAGGACCCTGCATTCACTATATCTCGTCTCCCCAGGACCCTGCATTCACTATATCTGGTCTCCCCGAGGGCCTAAATTCACTATATCTGGTCCCCCCAGGACCCTGCATTCACCATATCTCGTCTCCCCAGGACCCTGCATTCACTATATCTGGTCTCCTCAGGACCCTGCATTCACTATATCTGGTCTCCCCAGGAGACTAAATTCACTATATCTGGTCTCCCCAGGAGCCTAAATTCACTATATCTGGTTTCCCCAGGACCCTGCATTCACTATATCTGGTCTCCCCAGGACCCTGCATTCACTATATCTGGTCTCCCCAGGACCCTGCATTCACTATATCTGGTCTCCCCAGGAGCCTGCATTCACTATATCTGGTCTCCCCAGGACCCTGCATTCCCTAAATCTGGTCTCCCCAGGAGCCTAAATTCTTTATATCTGGTCTCCCCAGGACTCTGCATTCACTATATCTGGTCCCCCAGGACCCTGCATTCACTATATCTGGTCTCCCCAGGACCCTGCATTCACTATATCTGGTCTCCTCAGGACCCTGCATTCACTATATCTGGTCTCCCCAGGACCCGGCGTTCACTATATCTGGTCTCCCCAGGAGCCTAAATTCACTATATCTGGTTTCCCCAGGACCCTGCATTCACTATATCTGGTCTCCCCAGGACCCTGCATTCACTATATCTGGTCTCCCCAGGACCCTGCATTCACTATATCTGGTCTCCCCAGGAGTCTGCATTCACTATATCTGGTCTCCCCAAGAGCCTAAATTCACTATATCTGGCCTCCCCAGGACCCTGCATTCACTACATCTGGTCTCCCCAGGAGCCTAAATTCACTATATCTGGTCTCCCCAGGACTCTGCATTCACTATATCTGGTCTCCTCAAGACCCTGCATTCACTATATCTGGTCTCCCCAGGACCCTGCATTCACTATATCTGGTCTCCCCAGGACTCTGCATTCACTATATCTGGTCTCCCCAGGACCCTGCATTCACTATATCTGGTCCCCCCAGGACTCTGCATTCACTATATCTGGTCTCCTCAGGACTCTGCATTCACTATATCTGGTCACCCCAGGACCCTGCATTCACTATATCTGGTCTCCCCAGGACCCTGCATTCACTATATCTGGTCCCCCCAGGACTCTGCATTCACTATATCTGGTCTCCCCAGGACTCTGCATTCACTATATCTGGTCTCCCCAGGACCCTGCATTCACTATATCTGGTCTCCCCAGGACTCTGCATTCACTATATCTGGTCTCCCCAGGACCCTGCATTCACTATATCTGGTCTCCTCAGGACCCTGCATTCACTATATCTGGTCTCCCCAGGACCCGGCGTTCACTATATCTGGTCTCCCCAGGAGCCTAAATTCACTATATCTGGTTTCCCCAGGACCCTGCATTCACTATATCTGGTCTCCCCAGGACCCTGCATTCACTATATCTGGTCTCCCCAGGACCCTGCATTCACTATATCTGGTCTCCCCAGGAGTCTGCATTCACTATATCTGGTCTCCCCAAGAGCCTAAATTCACTATATCTGGCCTCCCCAGGACCCTGCATTCACTACATCTGGTCTCCCCAGGAGCCTAAATTCACTATATCTGGTCTCCCCAGGACTCTGCATTCACTATATCTGGTCTCCTCAAGACCCTGCATTCACTATATCTGGTCTCCCCAGGACCCTGCATTCACTATATCTGGTCTCCCCAGGACTCTGCATTCACTATATCTGGTCTCCCCAGGACCCTGCATTCACTATATCTGGTCCCCCCAGGACTCTGCATTCACTATATCTGGTCTCCTCAGGACTCTGCATTCACTATATCTGGTCACCCCAGGACCCTGCATTCACTATATCTGGTCTCCCCAGGACCCTGCATTCACTATATCTGGTCCCCCCAGGACTCTGCATTCACTATATCTGGTCTCCCCAGGACTCTGCATTCACTATATCTGGTCTCCCCAGGACCCTGCATTCACTATATCTGGTCTCCCCAGGACTCTGCATTCACTATATCTGGTCTCCCCAGGACTCTGCATTCACTATATCTGGTCTCCCCAGGACTCTGCATTCACTATATCTGGTCTCCCCAGGACTCTGCATTCACTATATCTGGTCTCCCACAGTACACAGAACATGGAAATGCAATAGTTTTAGTATATATAAACTGCTAAATACCTTTTCTCATCAGCAGTGTATAACAGTCTTGTGACATCTATATGTGT
Organism: Rana muscosa; assembly: GCA_029206835.1. Lineage (NCBI taxonomy): Eukaryota > Metazoa > Chordata > Amphibia > Anura > Ranidae > Rana > Rana muscosa. The sequence continues at coordinate 77,849,459 of CM055124.1, forward strand.
CCGGTTATAGCTTGAAGGAGAAGTTGTTATTCTCCTCCTACCATCCTATTGCCGCGTACACACGATCATTATTCACGGCGGTTAAAAAACCGCCGTGAATAATGACAGGAAAAACGAGGGAACCGCTTCGGTTCCAAGGGTTCCCTACACACGGTCGTTTTTCCCGTCATTTTTTCTCTTGACGAGAAAAACGACCGTCTGTGGGCTCCGCGGCAGTGTCTCCCTATGGGAAAACTGCCGCGGAAAAAAATGATGGAAAAAACGATGAGAAAATTTAGAACATGTTCTTGTCGAGAAAAACGGCATAAAGCCCACAGACGATCGTTTTTCTCGGCGAAAAAAAAAAATGCAGTTTTTCTCGTCGAGAAAAGCGGTTGTGTGTACGCGGCTTATGAGGCTGCACTACCTCTGGCCCTCTGACTGGAAAGTGCTGATTGGCCCTGTACTGATCATATGCACCCTTCCAAGAAAAAAGTAAATTAGCAGATGGATTGGTGACAGTGGAAGAAGGGGAGGATCAGAGAAGACAGGATCAAACAGCCTTTTAAGACAATACAGAGGATTAACCCCTTAAGTTGCACAGTGAGTATAACAAGCATGCTTGTATGTTATTCATCCCTTGCGATAGCAAAAAAGTTAATAAAAAAAAGGCGCAGTGTTAAAAAAAACATTTTTTAATTCCCTCATGCGTATGTGCAAATGCGAATTAAGCACATAGGTCCAGCACGCATACATAAACATTGCACCACACATGTGAGGTATTGTCATGAACATCAAAGGAAGTGCAGTAATTCTAGCACCCGACCTCCTGTGTAACTCTAACCTGGTAACCTGTAATGGCTTATAAAGCATTGTTTTTGTTTATATTCATTATATTTTTGTTTTATTTATTTTTAGCCGAATCTCACCACAAATCCATCCTATTTAATAGATACACCTCCCATGCTTTCTGTTGGGATCTACCAGTTCACAGTTTTCGACCAATAAAAGCTCCAAGTTCCCAAAAATGTAGCGTCTGGTGATTGCTCATTTCCCTACCTTCTGGTACAATGTGATATGAGTATGTAATCCCTCCTATACACTGCTCCATTCAAATCTACGGACCAATCAGGATGGACATTTAAGCTTCAACAAAAAGGTATTTTGGTAGCTTATTAAGGTTTTTTTTTATTTTTTGCACTTTAACCACTTAAGCCCCGGACCATTATGCAGCTTAAAGACCAGGCCACTTTTTGCGATTCGGCACTGCGTCGCTTTAACTGACAATTGCGCAGTCGTGTGACGTGGCTCACAAACAAAATTGGCGTCCTTTTTTTCCCACAAATAGAGCTTTCTTTTGGTGGTATTTGATCACCTCTGCGGTTTTAATTTTTTGCGCTATAAACACAAATAAAGCGACAATTTTGAAAAAAATTCAGTATTTTTTACTTTTTGCTATAATAAATATCCCCAAAAAATATATAAAAAAAAAATTTTTTTCCTCAGTTTAGGCCGATACGTATTCTTCTACATATTTTTGGTCAAAAAATCGCAATAAGCGTTTATTGATTGGTTTGCGCAAAAGTTATAGCGTTTACAAAATAGGGGGTAGTTTTATGGCATTTTTATTAATTTTATTTTTTATTTTTACTAGTAATGGCGGTGATCAGCGATTTTTTTCGTGACTGCGACATTATGACACATCGGACACTTTTGACACATTTTTGGGACCATTGTCATTTTCACAGCGATCAGTGCTATAAAAATGCACTGGTTACTGTGAAAATGACACTGGCAGTGAAGGGGTTAACCAGGAGGGGGCGCTGTAGGGGTTAAGTGTGCCCTGATGTCTTTTTACTTACTGTGGGGGGGCGTGGCTTAGCGTGTGATGTCACTGATCGTCGTTCCCTACGACATGGAACAGGTGATCAGTGACAGGCTCACTAGGAAGCACGGGGAGAGGTTTGTTTACACTTACCTCTCCCCGTTCTTCCTCTCTGTGACCCGATCGCGGAACACCAGCGGCGATTGGGTCCGCTGTTCCTACGGGGACGGTCACGGAGAAGAGGACCGGGTCGCGAGCGTGCCGCCGGCGGCGCGCTCGCAACCCATGGCTGGGCCGTGCCATTCTGCCAACGTACATCGGCGTGCGGCGGTCCTCAAGTGGTTAAGAGAGAACTTGGGATATTTTAGTAGTTGGAGTAGAAGAACCTTAAGGGTCCAGTCACTCGTTACTTACTATATATTACTGTACCACCCGCTCTATATGTGTGGTGATTTATATTGTGAACCGCAATGAACACCTGTGCATTACACTGTGTAGCGCCCTGCTCCCAATGAGTGGGCGCTATATGTTGAAATTATAGTTGTCTGGGCATTAGTTTGGCCCACAGAGATTTTATTCAAATTGTGGCGCTGTTTCAGTTCAGCTGGTTGCATGATTTCCCCCCCCCCCCCCCAGTGGTGGGTGTCGCTGTCACCGCTGGTCAGGGTTGGAAAGGCAACAGACTGGACGTATTGGGTACCTCTTTCCCAGAAGCAGCCCAGGGGGTGTGGTGAACCCGCTGTGCATGCTGGGAGAGGGTACTTAAGGGGCAGACGCCATTTTGTGGGGTTCGTTCTTCGATCCTCACCTAAGGGCCCTCCTGGCCTCAGGGATGTGTTGGCAGTTCCCACCTCAGGGCCACGTTGGCCCGAGGCCTCGCAACTGAGATGTAGGCCCAGGAGTTACTGGGGCCTGCCGATCCAGGGATGATCCTGTGTCGCCTTGCCTGATGGAAGGGACCAAGCAATTGAGGACTCAATTGGAGGATGCACCCGGATCCCAAAAATCTACCTCACAGTGCTGCCGGAGCGGCTGAAAGATCCTGGCACTGAGAGCTGTGTTCTTTCTGAGGGAGCTAACCCAGTGAGGAGTTATACGAGTCTGTGGCAGAGACTATCTTTGATCGAGCTTCGTGCCAGTTGCTAGGCGGTGAGATTGGGCCTATCCGGTGGTTGCTGAGTCCAGCGTGGAGACAGTTATTCCTCTGGACCTAGGAAATTTCCGTGATCGAGAAGTAAGATACCTGAGTCCTCCCCATTCCTTTACCCCTCTGTTGGAAGTTTGTTCAATAAGGCCCCTTTCACACGGACGGATAGAATGGTGCTTTTAGCTGCGGATTTTCTAGTTTTCTACCGCAGCTAAAAGCACACAATGCTTTCCTATGGTCCCATTCACACACAGCGTTTAGCTGCGATTTCGTTACATGCGGTTCGGTGCGAATAGAAAAAATAGAATTGAATGCGTCCAGGTGCGATGTAACGCAGCTATCTGCACATAACCGCAGGTAATCGCAGTGCACTGTGTCAGCTGCGGATAGCAGCGTGAACAAAAGAAAAAAACAACAGGAAGCACATCAAAATAAAAATGGTTGCTATGGGAATGTCAATAATGGCCAACCGCAGCTAAACGCAGCCGCATGTAAACGCACGTAAACGCAGCTAATCACAGTGTACAAATGCAGCTGATCGCTGTGCCTGGGGTCTTGAATTTCAAAAGAAAGAAACATGCTTTTAACTGTGGCAGAACAGCCGCCCGTGTGAAAGGGGCCTAAAACCCTTGAAAGAGACTTTGTGTTGGTGCAAACATTTCTTCCAGATAAACTCTTTAAGGAGAACCCCTGAGCCGAACATTTGGAACAGTAAGGTAACGTGCAGACCCAAAACTAAACCAGCAGCTCCTACGGGGGTACCGCTACAACTGTAAAGAGCAATAGTGATGAGCCGAACACCCCCGGGTTCGGTTCGCACCAGAACCCGCGAACGGACCGAAAGTTCGTACGAACATTAGAACCCTATTAAATACAATGGATGCGAACGTTCGAATTCTAAAGTGCTAATTATAACAACTATTATGCATGTTATTGTCCTAAAAACGGTTTGGGAACCCGGGTTGTGCACCAGGGGACATGTATCAATGCAAAAAGAAGTTTTAAAAACGGTCGTTTTTCGGGAGCAGTCATTTTAATGATGCATAAAGTGAAAAAAAAAAAGTCAAATATTCCTTTAAATATCGTACCTGGGGGGTGTCTAAAGTATGCCTGTGAAGTGCCACATGTTTCCCGTGTTTAGAACTGTCCCTGCACAAAATGACACTTCTAAAGGGAAAAAAAGCCATTTAAAACTGCTTGCGGCTTTAATGTAATGTCTGGTCCCGGTAATATGGATGAAAATCTTTAAGAAAAATGGCATAGCTACCCCATGACCCCCCCCCCCCTACCCCAGCCCATTACCAGCCCCTTTGGGTCTTGTATGGATATTAAGGGGAACCCCGCACATAAAATAAAAAAGGCCCTATATACTCTGAACAGCCGTATACAGGCGGTGCATACAAGACAGGGACTGTAGGTTTGTTCTTATGTAGAATCTGTTTGTAATTTTGAACAGGTACATTGTTGAAGTGTAGCTCCAGCCCAAAAATCTATTTTTAAACTTTTTGGAAAACATAGGTAAGGGTTATCACCCCTGTAACATTTGTTTTGCTGTCTGTGCCCCTGTTCAGAACATTTCACCTCACTTTCCGTCCCAATGACAACTGTTTTTGAAATGTGGTGTTTTTCTTGAAACAAGGATTGCTGATAAAGCATCAGTACAGATGAGACCCCTTTCTCCCATATTTATTCTTACAGGAGAGAATTTTCCTTCCTAGTGGTAGATTTCCTCTCACTTCCTGTTGTCTTCTTGCGTTTGCAAGTAGGAGTCGTTTGTAAGTTGGATGTTTGAAAGTAGGGACCTGCCGTATATACTCTGCAGAAATAGGCCCCTTAGTTGTTGGTGTTGGCACAACACTGTAAGCACTCACAGTTACTCTTGGTTGGTGCTGGAACGCCCTGCTGTCAACTATTATATCAGGAATTTTAATTACATATAATTGTTGAACAGTGGTAGTAAAAATTGGGCCTTTGATGGTAGTGCTGGTGCCACAACACTGTAAGCCCTGACAGTTACTCTTGGTGGGTGCAGCAATGGGCCCTGCTGTGAATTATTAGATCAAGAATTGTAATTGCATGCCCCTGTTGAACAGGGGCTGAAAAATTGGGCCTTTCGTGGTGGTGGTGGTGGTGGTGGTGTTGCCACAACACTGTAAGCCCTCAGAGTTACTCTTGGTGGGTGCAGCAATGGGCCCTGCTGTGAATTATTAGATCAAGAATTGTAATTGCATGCCCCTGTTGAACAGGGGCTGACAAATTGGGCCTTTCGTGGTGGTGGTGGTGGTGGTGGTGTTGCCACAACACTGTAAGCCCTCAGAGTTACTCTTGGTGGGTGCAGGAATGGGCCCTGCTGTGAATTATTAGATCAAGAATTGTAATTACATGCCCCTTTTGAACAGGGGCTGAAAAATTGGGCCTTTCGTGGTGGTGGTGGTGGTGGCGTTGCCACAACACTGTAAGCCCTCAGAGTTACTCTTGGTGGGTGCAGCAATGGGCCCTGCTGTGAATTATTAGATCAAGAATTGTAATTGCATGCCCCTGTTGAACAGGGGCTGAAAAATTGGGCCTTAGGCACTGGTGGCACAACACTACAACCCCTCACAGATACTGTACTTGGAGCACAGCAATGAGCCCTGTTGCAAAGTATTGCTTCAAAAATTGTAATGACACGCCCCTGTTAAACAGGGGCTGAAAAATTGGGCCTTAGGCACTGGTGCCACAACACTCCAACCCCTCACAGATACTGTACTTGGAGCACAGCAATGAGCCCTATGGCAAATTATTGCTAAAAAAATTGTAATTACACGCCCCTGTAAAACAGGGGCTGAAAAATTGGGCCTTAGCCACTGGTGGCGGCACCCATAAACAAAAATGATCTTCCAAGCTATCATCATCAATCGTATCATTGAGGACTCGGAGGAGGAGGATAGCCAGTCAACATAACAGCACAGGCACTCAGCATCAGCATCAGTCTTGAAGGGATGTGACATGTTAAAATCAATTAGTCTGTTATATCAGCATCAGGTGTGTGGTAGCTGGTGGTGATCCAAGACTGGTTCATCTTGATGAAAGTCAGTCGATCAACCGAGTCGGTGGACAGGCGCACCCTGTGATCCGTGACAAATCCTCCAGCAGCACTGAATGTGCGTTCCGAAAGAACGCTGGATGCAGGACAGGCCAGTAGCTCAATTGCATACTGTGCAAGCTCTGGCCAGTGATCCATCCTCAAGACCCAGTAAGCCAGAGGATTTTCGGTGGGGAAGGTGTCCAAGTCTGACCTTGCCCCTAGATATTCCTGCACCATGTTTATCAGACGCTGGCGATGGTTGCTGGAACCGATCATACTTTGGGGCTGCGGACTAAAGAATTGTCTGAACGCATCGGTCAGACGGCCACCTTCCCCACCGCTCCTTCTTTGACTGGCCGAAGCCTCAGCAACTCGTTGTCCAGGACCAGGAGTTTGTAACCTCCCAGTCTCTGGGAACGCGTTGCACAGACCTTTCTGCAAGGCCTCCCGGAGTTGTCTCATCCTCTGCTCCCTCTGCGACGGTAACATAAGGTCCGCAACCTTACCCTTGTACCGTGGATCAAGGAGAGTGGCCAGCCAGTAATGGTCCCTCTCCTTGATCCGAAGAATACGAGGATCCTTCCGCAGACTTTGCAGGATCAGGGAGGCCATGCAGCGTAGGTTTGCTGAGGCATTCGCTCCGGAGTCCTCTGGGTCACTAAGGATGACATGATCCGCAGCCACCTCCTCCCAGCCACGTACAAGTCCACTGGTTTCTTGGGACTGTAAATCATCCCTAAAAGACTGCTGCTGATGATGCTGAGTGCCAGCCTCCACCTCCATGCTGACACAATCCTCCTCCTCCTCCTCCTCCTCCTCTTCCTGTGCGATGGGTGGGACAGAAGGAACACTGTCTGGGTAAAGGGGGCCTTGAGAGGCAAGGAAGTCCTCCTCTTCCTGCCTCTGTTCTGCCTCAAGTGCCCTGTCCATTATTCCATGCAGCGTGTGCTCCAACAGGTGGACAAGAGGTACAGTGTCACTGATGCATGCACTGTCACTGCTCACCATCCTCGTGGCCTCCTCAAATGGTGCCAGGACAGTGCATGCATCCCTGATGATGCCCCACTGGCGTGGAGAAAAAAAACCAAGCTCCCCTGACCCTGTCCTGGTGCCGTAGTCGCACAGGTACTCATTGATGGCCCTCTGCTGCGTGTGCAGCCGCTGCAGCATGGCCAACGTTGAGTTCCACCTGGTGGGCATGTCACATATAAGGCGGTTCTTGGGCAGGTTCAACTCCTTTTGCAGCTCAGCCAGGCGAGCACTGGCATTATAAGATCTGCGGAAATGCACACAGACTTTCCTGGCCTGCCTCAGGACATCCTGTAAGCCCGGGTACCTGCCCAAGAACCACTGCACCACCAGGTTAAGGACGTGAGCCACACAGGGCACATGGGTCAGTTGTCCCTGTCGGAGGGCGGAGAGGAGGTTGGTGCCATTGTCGCAAACCACCATTCCTGGCTTAAGCTGGCGTGGCGTCAACCACCTCTCGGCCTGGCCCTGCAGAGCAGACAGGACCTCTGCCCCAGTGTGGCTTCTGTCCCCCAAACACACCAGCGCAAGCACGGCATGGCATCTTTTTGCCTGCGTACTTGCGTAGCCCCTTGAACGCCTACGGAGCACCGCTGGTTCCGAGGACAAACCACAGGAAGAGGCCATGGAGGAAGAAGAAGAGGAGGGGGTGGAGGAGAGAGGTGTGTCACAACCAGTAGTAGCATTTTGGAGGCGTGGCGGTGGAACAACCTCCAACACTACTGCACCTTGTCCTGCATCCTTCCCAGCTGCCAAAAGAGTGACCCAATGGGCCGTGAAAGAAAGGTAACGTCCCTGTCCATGCCTGCTGGACCATGAGTCAGCGGTAATATGCACCTTACCGCTGACCGCCCTGTCCAGCGAGGCCAAGACATTGCATTCCACATGCCGGTAGAGAGCCGGAATAGCCTTCCGTGAGAAAAAGTGGCGTTTGGGAACCTGCCACTGAGGAACCGCACATTGCACAAACTCACGGAAGGGGGCCGAGTCTACCAACTGAAAAGGCAGCAGTTGAAGCGCTAGCAATTTAGCCAAGCTAGCATTCAACCGCTGGGCATGTGGATGGCTGGGAGTGAACTTCTTTTGACGGTCCAGCAGCTGGGGCAGGGAAATTTGCCTGCTAGAATCGGACGTCGGTGTACTGCTAGCAGAGTGGCCGCAAGTACTTGGCTGTGACACACCTAATTCTACACCTTCATTCCTCTCAGTGCATGTTTCAGAGAGGACTGAAGTTATAGTGGGGTTGGAGATCCCAGCTGATGCGGTGCAAGGAGAGGTCCGCTTTGTTCTTTGGTGTGGGTCTTTGAGGTAGGCTTGCCAGCGAGCTGCATGGCAGGTCAACATATGTCTGGTCAGGCATGTGGTACCCAAGCGGCTGATGTTTTGGCCACGCGATATACGCTTGAGACATATGTTGCAAACAGCAGCTGTGCGATCTGATGCACTAGCCTCAAAAAAGGCCCACACCAAAGAACTTTTTGAATGACGGGCAGAGGCAGCGCCCTGCACAGGCGGAGCTCTGCGGTGTGATTCCGTCGGTGTACTGCCCTTACGCTGGCCACCAAAGGGCATCCTGCCTCGTTGGAGATGTGCCTCCTCCTCATCCTCCTCCTCCTCCTCTCTCCTATTAGGCACCCACGTGGAGTCAGTGACCTCATCATCACCTCCCTCCTCATCACTGGAGCAAATCTGGCAGTATGCTGCAGCTGCTGGAACATGACTGCCAGATTGGTGTCCTTCTTGAGCATCCCCTCTGTCTGCTCTCACGCTACTGCCTTCCTCTAGCTGGGTTTCATCATCAGACCCTTCGAAACGCTGGGCATCCTCCTGGAGCATGTACCCAACACTGTGCTCAAACAGTTCGGGGGACTCCTCAGGAGGAGGACATGGTGGGTCTAGGGAAGGAGTGACTGATGATGAGTCTGACATTGATACCAGGGAAGAGGACGCTTTGGCAGCTGCTTTTCCAGTACCCTGAGCCTGGGTGAGAGAGGATGAGGAGGAGGAGGAGGGCTTGGTCATCCACTCTACCAAGTCTTCGGCATGATGTGGCTCAACATGTCCAGCTGCCGAAAAGAAGGACAAGCGTGTCTCATGGCCATGTGCTGATGACAATGCACCGCGTCCACGACCAGCACTGTTGCCCCCAGACACAGAGCCTGCTTGCCCTCTTTTATTGCCTCCTGACTGTCTGCCTCTCCTTGTTTGCCTTCCAGACATTCTAATAGATGGCCTGCAGGGAGATGGGAAAAAAGCAATAAGGGCTACCTTCAGGTGTCCTTCTCTGTCCCTTGAAACAAGGACTTGCACAGTGAAAGAAACTGACACTCTCCCTACCTACAGTTTTCTGTCCCTAGAAAAAATGTTTTTTTTAAGCACAATATAGCACAAGGAGAATTCACTCAATGTCCTTCCAGGTCCCTGGAAACAAGGACTTGCACAGTGAAAGAAACTGACACTCTCCCTACCTACAGTTTTCTGTCCCTAGAAAAAATGTTTTTTTAAGCACAATATAGCACAAGGAGAATTCACTCAATGTCCTTCCAGGTCCCTGGAAACAAGGACTTGCACAGTGAAAGAAACTGACACTCTCCCTACCTACAGTTTTCTGTCCCTAGAAAAAATGTTTTTTTTTAAGCACAATATAGCACAAGGAGAATTCACTCACTGTCCTTCCAGGTCCCTGGAAACAAGGACTTGCACAGTGAAAGAAACTGACACTCTCCCTACCTACAGTTTTCTGTCCCTAGAAAAAATGTTTTTTTTAAGCACAATATAGCACAAGGAGAATTCACTCACTGTCCTTCCAGGTCCCTGGAAACAAGGACTTGCACAGTGAAAGAAACTGACACTCTCCCTACCTACAGTTTTCTGTCCCTAGAAAAACTGTTTTTTTTAAGCACACTATAGCACAAGGAGAATTCACTCAATGTCCTTCCAGGTCCCTGGAAACAAGGACTTGCACAGTGAAAGAAACTGACACTCTCCCTACCTACAGTTTTCTGTCCCTAGAAAAAATGTTTTTTTTAAGCACAATATAGCACAAGGAGAATTCACTCACTGTCCTTCCAGGTCCCTGGAAACAAGGACTTGCACAGTGAAAGAAACTGACACTCTCCCTACCTACAGTTTTCTGTCCCTAGAAAAAATGTTTTTTTTTAAGCACAATATAGCACAAGGACAATTCACTCACTGTCCTTCCAGGTCCCTGGAAACAAGGACTTGCACAGTGAAAGAAACTGACACTCTCCCTACCTACAGTTTTCTGTCCCTAGAAAAAATGTTTTTTTTAAGCACAATATAGCACAAGGAGAATTCACTCAATGTCCTTCCAGGTCCCTGGAAACAAAGACTTGCACAGTGAAAGAAACTGACACTCTCCCTACCTACAGTTTTCTGTCCCTAGAAAAAATGTTTTTTTTAAGCACAATATAGCACAAGGAGAATTCACTCACTGTCCTTCCAGGTCCCTGGAAACAAGGACTTGCACAGTGAAAGAAACTGACACTCTCCCTACCTACAGTTTTCTGTCCCTAGAAAAAATGTTTTTTTTAAGCACAATATAGCACAAGGAGAATTCACTCACTGTCCTTCCAGGTCCCTGGAAACAAGGACTTGCACAGTGAAAGAAACTGACACTCTCCCTACCTACAGTTTTCTGTCCCTAGAAAAACTGTTTTTTTTAAGCACACTATAGCACAAGGAGAATTCACTCAATGTCCTTCCAGGTCCCTGGAAACAAGGACTTGCACAGTGAAAGAAACTGACACTCTCCCTACCTACAGTTTTCTGTCCCTAGAAAAAATGTTTTTTTTAAGCACAATATAGCACAAGGAGAATTCACTCACTGTCCTTCCAGATCCCTGGAAACAAGGACTTGCACAGTGAAAGAAACTGACACTCTCCCTACCTACAGTTTTCTGTCCCTAGAAAAAATGTTTTTTTTTAAGCACAATATAGCACAAGGACAATTCACTCACTGTCCTTCCAGGTCCCTGGAAACAAGGACTTGCACAGTGAAAGAAACTGACACTCTCCCTACCTACAGTTTTCTGTCCCTAGAAAAAATGTTTTTTTTAAGCACAATATAGCACAAGGAGAATTCACTCAATGTCCTTCCAGGTCCCTGGAAACAAGGACTTGCACAGTGAAAGAAACTGACACTCTCCCTACCTACAGTTTTCTGTCCCTAGAAAAAATGTTTTTTTTAAGCACAATATAGCACAAGGAGAATTCACTCACTGTCCTTCCAGGTCCCTGGAAACAAGGACTTGCACAGTGAAAGAAACTGACACTCTCCCTACCTACAGTTTTCTGTCCCTAGAAAAAATGTTTTTTTTAAGCACAATATAGCACAAGGAGAATTCACTCACTGTCCTTCCAGGTCCCTGGAAACAAGGACTTGCACAGTGAAAGAAACTGACACTCTCCCTACCTACAGTTTTCTGTCCCTAGAAAAACTGTTTTTTTTAAGCACACTATAGCACAAGGAGAATTCACTCAATGTCCTTCCAGGTCCCTGGAAACAAGGACTTGCACAGTGAAAGAAACTGACACTCTCCCTACCTACAGTTTTCTGTCCCTAGAAAAAATGTTTTTTTTAAGCACAATATAGCACAAGGAGAATTCACTCACTGTCCTTCCAGGTCCCTGGAAACAAGGACTTGCACAGTGAAAGAAACTGACACTCTCCCTACCTACAGTTTTCTGTCCCTAGAAAAAATGTTTTTTTTAAGCACAATATAGCACAAGGAGAATTCACTCACTGTCCTTCCAGGTCCCTGGAAACAAGGACTTGCACAGTGAAAGAAACTGACACTCTCCCTACCTACAGTTTTCTGTCCCTAGAAAAAATGTTTTTTTTAAGCACAATATAGCACAAGGAGAATTCACTCAATGTCCTTCCAGGTCCCTGGAAACAAGGACTTGCACAGTGAAAGAAACTGACACTCTCCCTACCTACAGTTTTCTGTCCCTAGAAAAAATGTTTTTTTAAGCACAATATAGCACAAGGAGAATTCACTCAATGTCCTTCCAGGTCCCTGGAAACAAGGACTTGCACAGTGAAAGAAACTGACACTCTCCCTACCTACAGTTTTCTGTCCCTAGAAAAAATGTTTTTTTTAAGCACAATATAGCACAAGGAGAATTCACTCACTGTCCTTCCAGGTCCCTGGAAACAAGGACTTGCACAGTGAAAGAAACTGACACTCTCCCTACCTACAGTTTTCTGTCCCTAGAAAAAATGCTTTTTTTTTAAGCACAATATAGCACAAGGACAATTCACTCACTGTCCTTCCAGGTCCCTGGAAACAAGGACTTGCACAGTGAAAGAAACTGACACTCTCCCTGCCTACAGTTTTCTGTCCCTAGAAAAAATGTTTTTTTTTAAGCACAATATAGCACAAGGACAATTCACTCACTGTCCTTCCAGGTCCCTGGAAACAAGGACTTGCACAGTGAAAGAAACTGACACTCTCCCTACCTACAGTTTTCTGTCCCTAGAAAAAATGTTTTTTTTAAGCACAATATAGCACAAGGAGAATTCACTCAATGTCCTTCCAGGTCCCTGGAAACAAGGACTTGCACAGTGAAAGAAACTGACACTCTCCCTACCTACAGTTTTCTGTCCCTAGAAAAAATGTTTTTTTTAAGCACAATATAGCACAAGGAGAATTCACTCACTGTCCTTCCAGGTCCCTGGAAACAAGGACTTGCACAGTGAAAGAAACTGACACTCTCCCTACCTACAGTTTTCTGTCCCTAGAAAAAATGTTTTTTTTTAAGCACAATATAGCACAAGGACAATTCACTCACTGTCCTTCCATGTCCCTGGAAACAAGGACTTGCACAGTGAAAGAAACTGACACTCTCCCTACCTACAGTTTTCTGTCCCTAGAAAAAATGTTTTTTTTAAGCACAATATAGCACAAGGAGAATTCACTCAATGTCCTTCCAGGTCCCTGGAAACAAGGACTTTCACAGTGAAAGAAACTGACACTCTCCCTACCTACAGTTTTCTGTCCCTAGAAAAAATGTTTTTTTTAAGCACAATATAGCACAAGGAGAATTCACTCACTGTCCTTCCAGGTCCCTGGAAACAAGGACTTGCACAGTGAAAGAAACTGACACTCTCCCTACCTACAGTTTTCTGTCCCTAGAAAAAATGTTTTTTTAAGCACAATATAGCACAAGGAGAATTCACTCAATGTCCTTCCAGGTCCCTGGAAACAAGGACTTGCACAGTGAAAGAAACTGACACTCTCCCTACCTACAGTTTTCTGTCCCTAGAAAAAATGTTTTTTTTAAGCACAATATAGCACAAGGAGAATTCACTCAATGTCCTTCCAGGTCCCTGGAAACAAGGACTTGCACAGTGAAAGAAACTGACACTCTCCCTACCTACAGTTTTCTGTCCCTAGAAAAAATGTTTTTTTTAAGCACAAAACACACTGACACTCTCCCTACCTATCCTTCTCTTTCCCTAAACTAAAGGAATCCAGGTTAAGCAAGAAAAAAATAAAAGTCACTGTCCCTGCCTATGCTGCTCTATCCCTGCTCCGGAACACACTACACTAGGCCGCCGTGCTGGCGGCCTTTTATAGTGTGGGGCGTGTACTAAACACCCTCAGCAATAATTGGCCACAGGCATCCTGCCTGTGGCCAATCATTGCTCTCCTCGCTGCCGGCGCTGTGATTGGCCAAGCATGCGGGGTCACAGTGCATGCTTGGCCAATCACAGCGCCTGGATGACACTGCGATGGCGTAGTGCATTGTGGGCCGTTCGCGTCACTCGAATTTGGCGCGAACGGCCCAAATCGTTCGATCTTCGTCGAACGATCGAACAGCCAATGTTCGAGTCGAACGTATGTTCGACTCGAACACGAAGCTCATCCCTAAAGAGCAATGAACAACGCACAACAGAACACTGCACATACCATGGTTGTGGTGCGCCGCATTCATAAAGTCATTGCATATTCACATTGGCAGAGACGGTGGAAGGATTCCTTCCTTCCCCAATTAACCTATTCAACCATAAAACATGGCTCTTTTCTTATCCTTCTCTCTCTCTCACTCTCTCTCTCTTTTTCTTTCTTTTTTCTCTCTCTCATCTCTCTTTTCTTAGTCTTTCTTTCTTTCTTTCTTTGTCTTTCTCTCTTACTCCTCTCTCTGTTTCTCACTCCTCTCTTTCAATCTCTCTCTTTTTTCCTCTCTCTCTCTCTCTCTCTTGCGCTCTCTCCCCCTCTCGCTTTCTTTCTCCTATCTCTCTCCCCTCCCCTCTCTCTTTTTCTTTCCCCCTCTCTCTCCCCTCTCTCTCCCCCTCGCCCTCTCCCCCCTCTCACTCTCTCTTTCTCTCTCACTTCTCTCTCACTCTTTCACTTTCACTCTCTTCCCCCCTTTCTCTCTCTCTCCCTCTCTCCCCATATCTCTCTCTTTCTTTATCTCTCCCCCCTCTCTCTCCCCCTCTCCTCTCCCTCTCTCTCTCTCTTTATCTCTCTCCCCCTCTCTATTTTTCTCTCACGCCACTCTTTCAATCTCTCTCTCTCTTTTTTTTACCTCTCTCTCCCCCTCTCTCTTCCTCTCTCTCTTTCTCCCTCCTTTCTCTCTCTCTCTGCCTCCCTCTCTCCCCTCTCTCTTTCCCCCCTCTCTATCCTTTTCCATTCCTCTCTCTCTCCCCCTTTCTCTCTCCTTCCTATTTCCTCATCACTCTCTTTTTCTCTCCCCCTCTCACTCTCTCCTCTCCCCCTCTCTTTCTCTCTCTCTCTCCCTCCCTCCCTCCCACCTCTCTCTTTTTTTCTCACTTCCCCCTCTCTCTCTTTCTCCCCCTCTCTCTCTCACTTTCTCTCTCCCCCTCTTTCCCCCTCTATCTCTCTTTATCTCTCTTTCACTTTTTCTCCCTCTCTCTCTCTCAATCTCTCTTTCTCCACCTCCCTCTCTCTCTTCCCCATCTCTGTCTCCCCTCTCTCTCTCTCTCTTCCCCCCTCTCCCTCCCTCTTTCTCTCTCTCTCTCTTTCTCTCCCCCTCTCTCCCTCCCCCTCTCTCTCTCCCTCTACCTCTCTTTAATTTCTCTCTCTCCCCCGTCTCTCTATTTCTTTCTCTCTTACTCCCCCCTCTCCCCCCTCTCTCACTACTTTCTCTCTCTTCCCCCATTTCTCTCTCACACTTTTTATCTCTCTTCTCCCTCTCTATCCCTTCCCCTCTCTCTTTCTCACTTTCTCTTTCTCTCTCTCTCCCCCCCATCTCTCTCTTTCTTTCTCTCTCTCTCTGTCTCTCCCCCTCTCTCCCTCCCCTCTCTCTCTTCCTCTACCTCTCTTTCATTTCTCTCTCTCCCCCGTCTCTCTATTTCTTTCTCTCTTACTCCCCCCTCTCCCCCTCTCTCACTACTTTCTCTCTCTTCCCCCATTTCTCTCTCACACTTTTTATCTCTCTTCTCCCTCTCTATCCCTTCCCCTCTCTCTTTCTCACTTTCTCTCTCTCTCTCTTACCCCCCCATCTCTCTCTCTCTTCCCCATCTCTCTCTTTCTCTCTTCCCCCTCCTCTCTCTTTTTCTCTCTCTCTCTCGCGCTTTTTCTCTCTTTCTTACTTTCTCTCTGTTTCTCTCAAATTCAAATAAGCTTTATTGGCAGGACCAAATACATCTTAGCATTGCCAAATCAGTTGTTTGTATGAGAAGAAGGGGAGAGGGGGTAGCTTTTGGACAGCCCTTGGAGGGGGGGGGGGTAATATAAAGAGGAATGAGGGTGAGTCCATGTAAAGGACATGTCCCTCTCTCAGTCCATGACATGCTGTCACATATTGTGTCCTCGTTCTCTCTTTCTTCCTCCTCTCTTGTTCTATTTTTCTGTGTCTTTCTGTCTCTCTCCCTGTTTATTCTCTCTTTCTTTCTTTCATAGCTAATGATCACTTTTTTATTTTTCTTTAGGACATAATATTTTATTGATTGTATTTACACAGCATTAACCAATTCCTTGATGGCTTAATGCTTGATGGCCCCCACTTGACTCTATGCCCTTGGAGGACCGGAGCAACGTCAAACATCACTTCCGCCCAACGGCCTTAAAGGGACATCTTATTTTTAATTTTTTTTTTTATTGCTTTTTAGTGTAAATATGAGATGTGAAGTCTTTTTGACCCCGGATCTTATATTTAAGCACCCCCCCCCCCCTTGTTCGACAACTTTAATGGGAGGGGAAAAAATGTAAATGAATGTCCCGCTTTTTAAAAAAAAAAAAGGACAGTGTCAAAATAGATAATGTAAAGCGTCCCGCAGAATCGAACGCATACGTAAGTCGCGCCGCATATGAAAGCGGTGTTCAAACCACACATGTGAGGTATCGCCGTGTGCGTCGGAGCGAGAGCAATAATTCTAGCCCTAGACCTTCTCTGTAACTCTAAACTGGTAACCTGTAAAATAAAAATGAAACGTCGCCTATGGAGATTTTTAAGGGTAAAAGTTTGTCGCCATTCCACAAGCGAATTTTACAGTGTGACATGTTGGGTATCAAATTACTCGGCGGGACATCATCTTTCACAATATATAAAAAAAAAATTGGACTAACTTTACTGTTGTCTTATTTTTTTTATTAAAAAAAGTGTATTTTTTCCCCCCCAAAAAAATTGCACTTGTAAGATCGCTGCACAAATACGGTGTGACAGAAAGTATTTCAACAACCGTCATTTTTTTTATCTAGGGTGTCCGGAAAAAAAAATATATAATGTTTGGGTGTTCTGAGTAATTTTCTAGCAAAAAAGTCTGATTTTTAACTTGTAAACAACAAATGTCAGAAAAAGTCTTGGTCTTTCAATGGTTAAACTTGGTTAAGGTGACCTCTGAGCCCTCAGTGTGCAGAGTGATGTAAAGTAATGAAGAGACACATTTGGAGTCTTTTTGTAGCGAAAATTCGGATTCTCTCACCTTCCCTCCATCAGTTTCCGGCATCATCTGGTTGCTAGGTGACGCGAGGGAGGGAGGTGTGCGTAAGATTAAGGAAGTCAACACCAATTGGTTGCTCGCTTACTGACATCATAGCGCCTGCGAGTGCTGCACACTAGTGCGTGGGGAGACGCACTGAGGAGGTGAGTGCTGATCGTGGGCACCGGGGGTGACATTACGAGGGGGGCCCGGAGCTGACTGTAGGGGGTATTAGAGTTCAGATACTGGAGAGAATGGGGGTGTGCCCTTGTCAGAGGGGCCCTGGAATCCAATGGGCACTGATCAGGGGCGCCGCCGCCCCCTCCCTTCTTACAGCGGCACACAGACCCCTCGCCTCTGATTGGGGGGGGGGGGCCAGACCCCTCGCCTCTGATTGGGGGGGCCCAGACCCCTCGCCTCTGATTGGGGGGGGCCCAGACCCCTCGCCTCTGGGGGGGGGCCCAGACCCCTCGCCTCTGATTGGGGGGGGGGGGGGCCCAGACCCCTCGCCTCTGATTGGGGGGGGGGGGGCCAGACCCCTCGCCTCTGATTGGGGGGGGGGGCCCAGACCCCTCGCCTCTGATTGGGGGGGGGGGGCCCAGACCCCTCGCCTCTGATTGGGGGGGGGGGGCCCAGACCCCTCGCCTCTGATTGGGGGGGGGGGGCCCAGACCCCTCGCCTCTGATTGGGGGGGGGGGGCCCAGACCCCTCGCCTCTGATTGGGGGGGGGGGGGCCCAGACCCCTCGCCTCTGATTGGGGGGGGGGGCCCAGACCCCTCGCCTCTGATTGGGGGGGGGGCCCAGACCCCTCGCCTCTGATTGGGGGGGGGGCCCAGACCCCTCGCCTCTGATTGGGGGGGGGGCCCAGACCCCTCGCCTCTGATTGGGGGGGGGGCCCAGACCCCTCGCCTCTGATTGGGGGGGGGGGGGGCCCAGACCCCTCGCCTCTGATTGGGGGGGGGGGGGGCCCAGACCCCTCGCCTCTGATTGGGGGGGGGGGCCCAGACCCCTCGCCTCTGATTGGGGGGGGGGGCCCAGACCCCTCGCCTCTGATTGGGGGGGGGGGGGGGCCCAGACCCCTCGCCTCTGATTGGGGGGGGGGGCCCAGACCCCTCGCCTCTGATTGGGGGGGGGGCCCAGACCCCTCGCCTCTGATTGGGGGGGGGGGCCCAGACCCCTCGCCTCTGATTGGGGGGGGGGCCCAGACCCCTCGCCTCTGATTGGGGGGGGGGGCCCAGACCCCTCGCCTCTGATTGGGGGGGGGCCCAGACCCCTCGCCTCTGGGGGGGGGGGGGGCCCAGACCCCTCGCCTCTGGGGGGGGGGGCCCAGACCCCTCGCCTCTGGGGGGGGGGCCCAGACCCCTCGCCTCTGGGGGGGGGGCCCAGACCCCTCGCCTCTGATTGGGGGGGGGGGCCCAGACCCCTCGCCTCTGATTGAGGGGGGGCCCAGACCCCTCGCCTCTGATTGGGGGGGCCCAGACCCCTCGCCTCTGATTGGGGGGGCCCAGACCCCTCGCCTCTGATTGGGGGGGCCCAGACCCCTCGCCTCTGATTAGGGGGGACACTAGGGTTGCCACCTGACCAAGATTCACCCGGACAGTTTGAGTTTTGAACCATGTGTCCGGGTTTCAGACTGCATGAAACCCAGACACATTTATTTACACTGAACTGTGGCTAACTGTCCAGGGCAGGAGGAACACTCTACTACCCCCCCCCCCCCCCAGTCAGGGAACTCCCCCCCGCCTCCACAGAGTCGGGCGATCTGTTGATTCGCCACACAGAGCACTAATCAGAAATCGAGTAAATATCTCCCTCCACCTAATGTGTGTGGATAGAGGAATCCTTTTTTTTTATTTTTTTTTCATTCAGTCCACAAATCTATTATTGGAAGAGTTTTTTTTTTTTTTTTCCATTATTGTGCTGAGGTTTATACATGTCTGTGAGAGTCTTACTTGTGGCGCAGCATTTTAGGCATATTTTATGGGTACAAGAATGTTCGGGATTGGCTTGCAGAAAAGATGGCAACCCTAGGGGACACAAACCCCTCCCCTCACTTCTTACAGCAAGAGCTACAGGCTGCAGGAGATCTTCTCGACTTTAGCCAATCAGGTTGCGCCTACCCCCACAATAGCTCCACCCATAGATGTGCACCCCAAAGCTCAAACAGATATGTGTGTGTTTATATATATATATATATATATATATATATATATATATATATATATATATATATATATACATACATACATACATACATTAACAGCGCTTCGCAGGTGAGGTAAAAAACCTGTGGGTGATAAGGATTCTTATCCTACAGTACTAAACTATGCAACATATGAACACATATCGGTCCAATGCATGAAATTAGAATAATTGGGGAAAAAAGGGAGAGTCCACTTCTCCAATCCTCTCATCTGCCAGCATTAACACTATGAATGTTGTTGCTCTGGCTCCTTATATGGGGAAACACACTGTCAGTTCAACAGTTCATTCACTGTGAGTGTACAACAGATTCATCTCAGAGGAACCCAGCAACTGTAGCTTGAATGGACACTTGCCCGGCGCTTCACTGCAATGCCGATGCGCGTGCCTGGCGGCCGCGATGTCCGCCAGGCACCCGCGATCGGCGGTTACAGAGACAAGGACATGGATCTCTGTGTGTAAACACAGAGATCCATGTCCTGTCAGGGAGAGGAGACCGATGCTGTGTCCCTTGTACATAGGGACACAGATCGGTCACCTCCCCCAGTCACTCCCCTCCCCCCACAGTAACAATCACTCCCAGGAAACATATTTAACCCCTTCCTCGCCCCCTAGTGTTAACCCCTTCCCTGCCAGTGTCATTTATACAGTATTCAGTGCATATTTATAGCACTGTTCGCTGTATAAATGTGAATGGTCCCAAATTAGTGTCAAAAGTGTCCGATGTGTCCGCCATAATGTCGCAGTCACAAAAAAAAATCACTGATCGCCGCCATTACTAATAAAAAAAAAATATATATAAAAATGCCATAAAACTATCCCCCTATTTTGTAAACGCTATAACTTTTGCGCAAACCAATCAATAAACGCTGATTGCGATTTTTTTTTTTTACCAAAAATATGTAGAAGAATACGTATCGGCCTAAACTGAGGAAAAAAATATATAAAAAAAAAAAATTGGGATATTTATTATAGCAAAAATCAAAAAATATTGCTTTTTTTTCAAAATTGTCGCTCTATTTTTGTTTATAGCGCAAAAAATAAAACCCGCCGAGGTGATCAAATACCACCAAAAGAAAGCTCTATTTGTGCGAAAAAAGGACGTCAATTTTGTTTG